>JBCNJP010000014.1:920901-958901 GCA_039602395.1 Deinandra increscens subsp. villosa | reverse complement strand
CCTCTAGTTTTATTAACACTACTTTTTTAACCCAATAACGGTGTAGAAGACTTTAATGGTTCGTCAGTGATTTCTTCAATTCTCAACTCGGAATGTGAACAGAAGTATGTTTCTAACTTTGATATTACATGCTCCACATACACATTCACAACCTTATGTGAAGACACATATTTTGAAAACCCTATAATATCATTATCACTCCTAAAAGCCCTAATACCATACAAATCTAAATCTCAACCAAGCTGTAGGTAGTGGTAGAACCTCACAGTTGTATCCACATAACCCAATCGTGATAACACTACATCCAACTCATGTATAGAAAACTTGTAACATCCCAAAATTTGATAAAATACGTAGCTACTATGATAAATACATGTGATATATGTATTAGGTAGCTAAACGTGTTAAAACGTTTGAAAAATGCATGTTTACCCATTATCGGGTAATAAACTGATAAATAACAGTATTACATGAAGGATATATGTGTTAATTGATAACATGAGGAAAGGAAATGAAATAATATGAGTTTTATATCAAAGATAATTGATATATATGATGTTAGCATGAAAAACGTAGTTAAACGTTGATACGATAAAAATAAATAATAACCGGGAGAAAATGCCTCTACGTGATTACATTATATCAAATACATGTGTAAAATATGTTTGAATAGCATAGATACATGTGAAATATTCATTTGATGAATATATATGTGGAAATACGTATTTTGATACTTATACGTGTGAAAATGCATGCTTAATAGTTAACAAGAAAATAGAAAGGTAGAAAGTGTAATTTATGTAAATACACAAATATATATATGTATATACATTATCATATATGACCCGAACCTTCAAGAATGTTAGAAATATGTTTAGGAAGGTCATAAGATGTAAAACGATAGTTACATCGAAAGTTAGAAGCTTAATATGCATAAGATAAAAGTTAAAGGGCTAAAAGTGTAATTTATTTAAAGTTATGAATACTTACGGATATCATACGTATCTATAACTTTTATAAGTACCCCGAGGCTTATAATATATTATAATAATGTCCTAAAATGATTCGGAGCATAAAATGATGTGTATTGTAAAGTTTGAGGGGCCAAATGTGTAAATAATGAAAAGTATATATAAATATATATAAAAATATATACGTATGTATACGTATATCATCGAGGGTGTCCCGAGCCTTAGAAACCTTATTTAACATGTTTTATAATACCTCGGTACATAAAATAACGGTTCGGTAGAAGTTAGGGGACTAAAATGTAAATATAAACCTAAGGGACTAAAACTGCCAATTTCTGAAAGTACCAGGCGTATCGCGACCTCCCTGGTCCAACCCTCGCGATACGCGAGCCGTGTGGAGTCGCAGAAACGGCCACGTTCGACCTTGCATCCGAAGTTACTCCCTCCCACGCGTCGTTTTCTTCGAATTAGTCACTGGTATGCGTGTAGGAACCCTGGGCGACCTCGAAGGTTATAAATAGGAGCCGAAATCGTTCCATAACACTCGCCAATTCACGAGATTTATCTCCTAAAAACCCTAACCTCGTCCGCGATCTTCTTCTGCAAAATTCGAACAATCGGTGAGGAGTTAGAAGGCCATCTTCTGCAGTTCTACATACTTTGGTATGATCTACAATAGCCCTCAATCAATTTCAGTTAATATTGTTGTTATGATCGAGTTCTAAATCTAGGTTAAAATTAGGGTTCTTGAATATAAATCATCAAATTCGGGTGATCGGGTGGGAGTTAGGCTCTGAATTTTTGTAGGTACTCTTAAAATGATGTGTATATAAGAAAGCCCTAAGTTTATTTCATAATTGGTAAAGGTTTGGTATGGGTTTTGTAAACGGGTCAAAATTAGGGTTTTCATGTCGTTATTCTGCCCAAATCAAGCAAACGGTTTTGAATTAAGCTTTGCCATTTTAAAGGATATTATAAAATGTTATAATGGATAATACCCTAAGACGGTTTTGAATAAAAATAAGTTTTGCTATAAAAACCAGAAAAATGGGAAATTAGGGTTTCTGAATATGATTATTTAATATAAAATAATCCGGAGGGTATGGGGACTTGAATTTTGGTATGGTAACATGTTTATATATATAATAAACATATATGGGTTTAAAATGGAGAAATAATAAAGTATTTAAAATACCGAGTTAATCGGATATTAGAGGTTCGCGCGGACCGGAAGGGTAGGCACCTGTACACTGGGGTTTCTGGCAATAGCGGGGGTGTCGCCATCCCATCTGGGCAATGGCATCCCAACACTGGGCGACCCCGGAGTGAGTGTCTACTTATAGGAATGCGCGTCTTCGTATTATCATTAAAAGAAAAGGATAACTGCCTAAAGGGCATTTTGGTCATTTTGACCTTTAAAAAGGATAAACTTAATAATTGAATATTATTAAGATAATAAGATGTTAAAATAAACATAGGAAGTGTTTATTGTATAAAACCTTGCGTTAACGCCATACGATACGCAAATTAGGTTAAATCGGGAATCGTTGCGGAAGTTCCGTTCGTGTAACGAGTTAAAGAGATAAGGTGAGTTCTATGAGCCCACTCTTAAATATTTTAAATGCTTTAAATGTCTTTCGGGCTGATATACATACAAATGTTATAAAATGCATCTAAATGATTTATAACTGAAATGTTGCCTATCTGAATTATTGGAGTATTAAACTGTTGAATTACCTTTGAGTAAATATATATCAGATTGCTAAGGTGCTAATTGTTAATGGATATATTGAACTGTTAAATTGTTATTGAATTGATATATATACGTGGACTGTTATGGAAATGCATATACGTGAAATATCTTGAATTGATAAACTGTTGAAAGGCTTTTGGGATATATATATATATATATGAGAGAGATAAATATATATATGGTATATTATGAAAATGATATTAAATCATTTGTACGTGTTATAACGTAAATATAATGACTGTGATATGATATGTGTTATATTTGCTTCGAAATTAAATAGTCAAGTGATAAAGGGATTATTAGTAAACGTTATAGTGAATATGTATGATTATATGAGAACATGTGATACATTCGCTTTATTATTATGTGGTGGATACGCCGCTGGTACTTCCTATATATAAACATAATAATATTAGTTACCCGGTATATCAGAAGTGTGGAGGATACGCCCTGTATACATACACCAACGGTAAATTGGGGGGTGTCCACGTGTTGCAGTATATGAAGACCTTATCACTGTTTACTAATAATCTTAAGTCACTTGGGTATTTAACTAGGGGCGGGTAGTCGTACAGGGAGAGTTATGAGGTAGTGTTGCTCAAGGGGATTGGAGACCACTACAAATAGAAAAGGGAAAAAGCTACTGTCCGTTACAGGGAATGCTCTAAAGGGGTAAACTCGGCAGCTAGCAAATAGGGGAAGGCGGTGCAACTGTCCGTTACAGGGAATGCTCTAGAAGGGTAAACTCGGCAGTTAGCAAATAGGGGAAAGCGGGGCGACTGGCCGTTATAGGGAATACCCTAAAGGGGTAAACTCGGCAGTCGGCAAGGATGGTTTCTCTGCTTATGTAGTAGCAGGGTTTACACTGGTAATAGTTGTTGGGGTTATAGAAAAGGGATATTGGGATAAATGGTTTTATAGGGGGTGTTTCCTGTTAAGGAATATTACGTGTTGTATAATTGTGATATATATTATACTTGATAAATGTTTGTGAAAAAGGGATCTTGCAGGTCCAAGGGTTTTAAACCTCATGCCGAGGTAAAACTTTTAAAATATAGAACTCACCAGCGTAAGCTGACCTTTTCCAAAAATGTATGTATGTCAGGTCAGGGTGAGGCTTCGACTAGTTGTGAGAAGGCCCTGGTGATAAGGGATTAGACGGGCAAGCTATCGGACGGAAGGAGAGTTCCTGGCAAGCTGGCATAGATATAGAAATAAAACGTAGTGACGTTAGTATTTCCTTATGTAAATTATCTCTTACTTTGTAGTACTTGGCAATTAAATAAAAGTTTAAAATTTCCGCTGCTTAGTTATCTCTGTTAATACCTTGTGTTCATGAGTAAATCCGATTCGTGACCCCTTCTAGAGCCAAGTCTGGAAGTGGGCGTCACAAGTTGGTATCAGAGCCTTGGTTTAAGAGATTTAGGTACTAATGCAGTATCTAGACTTAAACTAGGACTCTGGGAAGACAAAGTAGGATGAGATAAGGAATGTAGATGCCAGCCAGGATAGCTTGTGCCCGTAGAAACGAGAATGCATTAGGGACATAGTAAGTAGCATCTAGAGTATGTGAAGTGTGGAAAAGACCGGATTGCAATTAGCTACTGCAATTTGGTATTAGCCGTATAAACATACCCTAGGTCCTAACTATTGTATGTCCAAGTGCAGAGAAAATTATGAGACGGTATAATTAGGGAGCGAGATGACTTGAAGAACCGGTTTTAACTTAGAGTTACCGGTAGAAGGATAAAGAGAAGAATGGACATTTAGAAGGATTGTGATATAAGTAACTGGGTTTTTGAACACATCATAACTATATAATTGCTTTGGTACCGGTATTTATCTGGTTATCATGTATTCAAAAGTTCAAGGACTTTACGTCACATAAATTCTAAGTTGTCATTCACCTGGAATATAGGATGATGATGATAAGAGGCGGACGTGGTAGAGGTAGAGGTGCCGGCAGAGCAACCGGTGCTGGAAGACGTACGCGTGCGAATCCCGAGCGAGAGAATAACGCGAGAGCTAACGTCTTTACGAACGAGCAAAGGGAAGCCATGGCGGCAGAGGTGAATCAAATGTTTCAGGCGGCTTTGCCTAATCTAATCGCTCAACTTCATGGAGCTGCTGGTGGAGGTGCGAACGGAGCTGGAGCCGGAGGAGCCAATGGTGATGCTGCTGAAGGTGCGGGAAATGCCAATCACGGATGTTCCTTCAAATCCTTTAGTGGATGTAGGCCTCCGACATTCGAAGGGCAGAGAGATGCAGGTTCGACTGTTCGTTGGATTCGAGAGATGGAAGCTGTGATAGGTATTAGTGAGTGTCGTCCTGACCAAGCAGTGAAGTACGCAGCCCATTCCTTCAAAGGAGAAGCATTATTTTGGTGGGACTCTATTCTACAATCCCGAGGCGAGCAAGCTGTTGCTGTTATGAGATGGAATGATCTGAAAGCGCTAGTGATGAACAAGTTTTGTCCGAAACACGAGTTGGAAAGGATCGAGATTAACTTTCTGAAGTTCGAAGCAGGTACTATGACCCATCAAGAGTTCACGAGCAAGTTTGACGAGATGGCAAGGTTAGTGCCAAGATTGGTGACACCCGAGGAAGAGAAGGTGAAGAGATACGTTCAGGCCCTTCCTGTTGCTGTAAGGAAGATAGTTAGACCTCATGTTCCAAAGACGTACCAGGAAGCAATTGACCTCAGTGCTATGGTTTACGAAGAAGAATATGGCGACGAAGGAAGACCGGGAGAACCTAAGAGGAAAGTTTCAGAGACTAGTGAAAGTTCAAAGAAGAGTGACCGAGATTTTCACAAAAAGCAGAAGAAAGATTCAAAAGACATCAAGCCGAAGTGCCGTAAGTGTGACAAATATCATCATGGAGAATGTTGGGTAAAACCAACTAGTTGCTATAGGTGTGGAAAGGAAGGACACTACTCTAACAGTTGTCCAGAAGCTAAGAAATGCTACGAATGCGGAAGCCCGGGGCATGTTAAGGCAAATTGCCCTAGGATAGTGAGAAACCCGATACCATTGAGGGCAGTTCCAGCTTCAGGAACCAAGGGTAAAGTTTATACCCTAACTGCTATCGAAGGACCTAATATGACCTCAGGTACAATTCTCGATAAATAATGTGCCTGATTTTGTGTTATATGCTTTATCGAATGGTTTCATGAATTGCTTGATAAACCGTTAGTTAGGATTAAGAATCCTTTAGATCGTAACTGCCTTAGAAAAATGAACGCTAAACGTTAGAAATCGTCCGAAGATTAAAGATTGCAGCAGTAATGTTTACACTGAGGAAAGGGGAGCATTAATCGAGATTATACACAGAATGTCCAACTAGCTCATTGAAAGTAAGTGATAAATGGTCATAAATTATACTGACTTTGTTGTGGTTAGAATAGTAATATCGCCCTACACTGGACTAGGACTAGTACACCTCTGGTTGTATCAAGGGTGTGGTAGATACGCCGCTGGTACATCTTATATATATACACCTGAGATACAACGAGAAGTGGACTAGAGTTAGTCTCGTGTAAGTAGATAGTACGGGCCACTGTGGAAAACAAATCAGTAGAATTTATGAATATAGATCACTTATTAGTAAGCAAATGAAAGACTGTTGGAATCCAAGAATGAAGATCAAGCCATGCAAGTGTAGATAAACGTTCAACGTACGCAAAGGGTAAAATGGAGCAGTAAAAGTCTCACAGAGACGCGTTCTTCCAAGGGGTTAGCTAATATATCGTCTGAAAGATCGTTGCAGTGCTGAAGCGAACGGGCCAGAAATGATATCTTTCGATAGAATCGTATTAGATGTCAGGTTATCGTACATAGAAATGCGTGTTGCGGTTCTAAATCGCAACTAGAGGAAAGGGTTAGGAGCAGAATAGTTCCTTTAGCTAGAATGTTATGAATGCCTAGGTAAAATTCTGAATCAACCTAGGAAGGAAAAGGGGTGAAATTGGAATACCTCATTTATGAGTTATTCGTAAACGGAGCAGGTTTCGGGACGAAACCTTATTTAAGGGGGGTAGAGTTGTAACATCCCAAAATTTGATAAAATACGTATCTACTATGATAAATACATGTGATATATGTATTAGGTAGCTAAACGTGTTAAAACGTTTGAAAAATGCATGTTTACCCATTACCGGGTAATAAACTGATAAATAGACAGTATTACATGAAGGATATATGTGTTAATTGATAACATGAGGAAAGGAAATGAAATTATATGTGTTTTATATCAAAGATAATTGATATATATGATGTTAGCATGAAAAACGTAGTTAAACGTTTATACGATAAAAATAAATAATAACCGGGAGAAAATAGCCTCTACGTGATTACATTATATCGAAATACATGTGTAAATATATGTTTGAATAGCATGAGATACATGTGAAATATTCATTTGATGAATATATATGTGGAAATACGTGTTTTGATAGTTATACGTGTGAAAATGCATGCTTAAATAGTTAACAAGAAAATAGAAAGGTAGAAAGTGTAATTTATGTAAATACACAAATATATATATGTATATACATTATCATATATGACCCGAACCTTCAAGAATGTTAGAAATATGTTTAGGAAGGTCATAAGATGTAAAACGATAGTTACATCGAAAGTTAGAAGCTTAATATGCATAAGATAAAAGTTAAAGGGCTAAAAGTGTAATTTATTTAAAGTTATGAATACTTACGGATATCATACGTATCTATAACTTTTATAAGTACCCCGAGGCTTATAATATATTATAATAATGTCCTAAAATGATTCGGTAGCATAAAATGATGTGTATTGTAAAGTTTGAGGGGCCAAATGTGTAAATAATGAAAAGTATATATAAATATATATAAAAATATATACGTATGTATACGTATATCATCGAGGGTGTCCCGAGCCTTAGAAACCTTATTTAACATGTTTTATAATACCTCGGTACATAAAATAACGGTTCGGTAGAAGTTAGGGGACTAAAATGTAAATATAAACCTAAGGGACTAAAACTGCCAATTTCTGAAAGTACCAGGCGTATCGCGACCTCCCTGGTCCAACCCTCGCGATACGCGAGCCGTGTGAAGTCGCAGAAACGGCCACGTTCGACCTTGCAGCCGAAGTTACTCCCTCCCACGCGTCGTTTTCTTCGAATTAGTCACTGGTATGCGTGTAGGAACCCTGGGCGACCTCGAAGGTTATAAATAGGAGCCGAAATCGTTCCATAACACTCGCCAATTCACGAGATTTATCTCCTAAAAACCCTAACCTCGTCCGCGATCTTCTTCTGCAAAATTCGAACAATCGGTGAGGAGTTAGAAGGCCATCTTCTGCAGTTCTACATACTTTGGTATGATCTACAATAGCCCTCAATCAATTTCAGTTAATATTGTTGTTATGATCGAGTTCTAAATCTAGGTTAAAATTAGGGTTCTTGGATATAAATCATCAAATTCGGGTGATCGGGTGGGAGTTAGGCTCTGAATTTTTGTAGGTACTCTTAAAATGATGTGTATATAAGAAAGCCCTAAAGTTTATTTCATAATTGGTAAAGGTTTGGTATGGGTTTTGTAAACGGGTCAAAATTAGGGTTTTCATGTCGTTATTCTGCCCAAATCAAGCAAACGGTTTTGAATTAAGCTTTGCGCATTTTAAAGGATATTATAAAATGTTATAATGGATAATACCCTAAGACGGTTTTGAATAAAAATAAGTTGTGCTATAAAAACCAGAAAAATGGGAAATTAGGGTTTCTGAATATGATTATTTAATATAAAATAATCCGGAGGGGATGGGGACTTGAATTTTGGTATGGTAACATGTTTATATATATAATAAACATATATGGGTTTAAAATGGAGAAATAATAAAGTATTTAAAATACCGAGTTAATCGGATATTAGAGGTTCGCGCGGACCGGAAGGGTAGGCACCTGTACACTGGGGTTTCTGGCAATAGCGGGGGTGTCGCCATCCCATCTGGGCAATGGCATCCCAACACTGGGCGACCCCGGAGTGAGTGTCTACTTATAGGAATGCGCGTCTTCGTATTATCATTAAAAGAAAAGGATAACTGCCTAAAGGGCATTTTGGTCATTTTGACCTTTAAAAAGGATAAACTTAATAATTGAATATTATTAAGATAATAAGATGTTAAAATAAACATAGGAAGTGTTTATTGTATAAAACCTTGCGTTAACGCCATACGATACGCAAATTAGGTTAAATCGGGAATCGTTGCGGAAGTTCCGTTCGTGTAACGAGTTAAAGAGATAAGGTGAGTTCTATGAGCCCACTCTTAAATATTTTAAATGCTTTAAATGTCTTTCGGGCTGATATACATACAAATGTTATAAAATGCATCTAAATGATTTATAACTGAAATGTTGCCTATCTGAATTATTGGAGTATTAAACTGTTGAATTACCTTTGAGTAAATATATATCAGATTGCTAAGGTGCTAATTGTTAATGGATATATTGAACTGTTAAATTGTTATTGAATTGATATATATACGTGGACTGTTATGGAAATACATATACGTGAAATATCTTGAATTGATAAACTGTTGAAAGGCTTTTGGGATATATATATATATATATAGAGAGAGATAAATATATATATGGTATATTATGAAAATGATATTAAATCATTTGTACGTGTTATAACGTAAATATAATGACTGTGATATGATATGTGTTATATTTGCTTCGAAATTAAATAGTCAAGTGATAAAGGGATTATTAGTAAACGTTATAGTGAATATGTATGATTATATGAGAACATGTGATACATTCGCTTTATTATTATGTGGTGGATACGCCGCTGGTACTTCCTATATATAAACATAATAATATTAGTTACCCGGTATATCAGAAGTGTGGAGGATACGCCCTGTATACATACACCAACGGTAAATTGGGGGGTGTCCACGTGTTGCAGTATATGAAGACCTTATCACTGTTTACTAATAATCTTAAGTCACTTGGGTATTTAACTAGGGGCGGGTAGTCGTACAGGGAGAGTTATGAGGTAGTGTTGCTCAAGGGGATTGGAGACCACTACAAATAGAAAAGGGAAAAAGCTACTGTCCGTTACAGGGAATGCTCTAAAGGGGTAAACTCGGCAGCTAGCAAATAGGGGAAGGCGGTGCAACTGTCCGTTACAGGGAATGCTCTAGAAGGGTAAACTCGGCAGTTAGCAAATAGGGGAAAGCGGGGCGACTGGCCGTTATAGGGAATACCCTAAAGGGGTAAACTCGGCAGTCGGCAAGGATGGTTTCTCTGCTTATGTAGTAGCAGGGTTTACACTGGTAATAGTTGTTGGGGTTATAGAAAAGGGATATTGGGATAAATGGTTTTATAGGGGGTGTTTCCTGTTAAGGAATATTACGTGTTGTATAATTGTGATATATATTATACTTGATAAATGTTTGTGAAAAAGGGATCTTGCAGGTCCAAGGGTTTTAAACCTCATGCCGAGGTAAAACTTTTAAAATATAGAACTCACCAGCGTAAGCTGACCTTTTCCAAAAATGTATGTATGTCAGGTCAGGGTGAGGCTTCGACTAGTTGTGAGAAGGCCCTGGTGATAAGGGATTAGACGGGCAAGCTATCGGACGGAAGGAGAGTTCCTGGCAAGCTGGCATAGATATAGAAATAAAACGTAGTGACGTTAGTATTTCCTTATGTAAATTATCTCTTACTTTGTAGTACTTGGCAATTAAATAAAAGTTTAAAATTTCCGCTGCTTAGTTATCTCTGTTAATACCTTGTGTTCATGAGTAAATCCGATTCGTGACCCCTTCTAGAGCCAAGTCTGGAAGTGGGCGTCACAAAACTTTTCAATATCAACCAAATCAATGAAGTCTATTGTACCTTGAACATACATACGATCGGGATCTGGAGTGAAATTGCCCATGTGATGCAACCTGATGGAGAATAGAGTAGGCACACCACCTGCAACAGTAACATGCACATCAATTTTTTCAAAAAAAATGATTCTTTCTTCCTTAAAACTATAATTAAAGAAGAATGATTCTTAAACATACGGTACATAGCTTCAACTTCATCTGGCAAGAGTGATGAGCGAATGAAGGATCTCCCCATCGATCCCAACTTCTTGGATGTTGAACGCATGAAAGTTGGGTTTATGAATCGTCGTTAAAAAAAGGGTAGGGTATAAAAATCGAGATCAGATAAGTTATTATTTTCGCTAGTTGTGAAATAGATTTAAGTTATTATTTTAAACAAAATTATTATAGTTAGGAGTTTTTGAATTATGTGTTTCATATGATTCACGGGCGTGGTTTTTTTTAGGGTAGAATTACTATTTTACCGTGGCATGTACAGGCCATGTGCTGATTTAACAGTGAACATGGATGCCAGTTAGTGAAAATGTTGGATTTTGAAAAAAAATTCACTTTAAAGGTTGTCTCTTGTAATTAGTTTTGAGAAAGGTTAAAATTTATAATTTCAATAACTATAAAGGACGTAACCTGTAATTTTTTCTTTATTTTATTTACTTTTTTTAATACTATTAATTAATTAATATTTATTTCTTTATAAACTATAATTTTGTGATAAAACCAGTAACAACTAGTAAATAAAAAAACAACGAACACGGAGAAATCAATTAATTCATCTTTGTGATAAAAAAAGTTTAGTAAACGAAAAAAATTAAAATTTTAGAAAAATTCTTTTTGGTCATTTTATTTTAGAAAACATATATTTAAATACGAACAAAACTAATAAACGAAAAAATGTACACGAACAAAAACATATACTTAAATAAAACTTTAATTATCTTAAACATTATTAAACTGAAATTTATTTATTAACAAACGAACACGAATGATATACGCTAAAATATACATACTTTCTATCAAATGTCCCTTGTATTTTGGATTCAAACTGACTAACTATTAACAGAACAGTCCATTATTGTTTCCTTTTTAGTTTTTCAGCTTATTTCAGGAAAAAAAACACAAAAGAAGTCAATTATGTGTGAAGAAGAAGATAAAAATGAAGACTTGGTGATTTTTGGTCACAACACAGCCCATGTCCTACTGAACACGCCCCGTGTTCCTATCATGTTGGCCTTCTAGAGGACAAATATTCGATCCTGACAAACACGACCCGTGTTTACCGACTAACACGCGCCGTGTTTACTAATTAACATGCCCCGTGTTCATTAACAATCGAAGATTTGATTGTAGATCTGATAGGCACGGCCCGCATTCTGATCAACATGGCCCGTGTTCATCTTTGGAGTTTGCCTATGAATACCAACTTTCAAGACCCATTATGTAAGAGTCTGGGAGGATCTTACTACTGGTTTAGTGATCAAGTCGATGAGACAAAGAGGTAAATAAAGCTTTTGTTTATTGAAACCACCTAGAAAACAAACACAGAAGCTCTCTCTGGTTACACACTGAAAAACACCCAGTTAAGAAGCTCACTCTCAGTTACACAGTTAAGAAGCTCTCTCTCAGTTCGTTATGTGCAAATGTACAACACTTCACTATTTATACTAGTTATTGTCCAACGAACCTGTCTATGCCACGAACCCATGGTTCGTTACTAACAAACCATCAGTTCGTTGAGACTATAACTATGACTCTCTCACTTTACAACATATTCTAGATACATCACATGACACACATAATTATGCTCTAACAAACTCCCCATTCTCATGTGTTGTATCTACTTCCAGATACTGTATATGATTTTACTTTCAGAAGCTTGAGAATAGTTTTAAAGACTGCATGACTTCAGTAGCTTCTAAGAAACTCCCATCTCTTCATGCGAGAGTCTTATATTCAACCCTACATCTTTAGAAGCCAAAAGTGCGGTTTTCTGTTTTTATCAAAAATTAACTTAATCTTAGGCAAAAATCTCCTTTCGAGAACCAAGATATAGATTGAAAATCAATTTTGAAAATATTAGTATCTTGTGTCGATCGGTTGAAAAGCAATAAGAAACAAAATATTTTTGGCTTTTACAAACTTTATATCAAAACAAACTATAATCTTTTTTATTTTTGTAAAGTTATGCTAAAATATTTCGAAAATATTTTTGAATTTTTCTTGAATGAAATGAAATTACAATACTGAATCAAACACTATTTTTGATATTTTGCGAGAAAGATCACGACTTGGGATCATATTGGTCATAACGTCCTGAACTACACTTCAATTTCAACTAATTTCGCACACAAGTCATGTCGATTGCTGGTATATTTTGTCCACCTTAAACTCAGGCATAATCATACTCATAACATCTGGTTATGTTAAGGTATTGATTAATTTGCTTTGAATAGTGTACTCCACATTATCATACATATTTAGATATGTTTCACATATTTTTCATGTGATTTCACTTGTGAATTTCACATAATGTTTTGTATTCATGATACAATCAACTGTGTTCCATGCAAAAAGAAATAAGAACATTAAATCGTCTACCTTAAGATCGATATTTCGCCAGATAAGGCCTCGGATTTAACAAAATAAGAAAAATAAAAACAAGTTGAAATTGTATAATTCAACAACAATCAGGTCGGTCTTGTGGACACGCAAAGAAAGTCCGATGAATTATACGATACCCACCAAAGAAAATAAGACAGAATCTCAAATGAACAACTATCATGCCGATACTCACGTATACGCACAAATAGTCCGATCATTTGAGAAAATAAAGAATATCAAACAAGTTCAAATTTTTGCAAAATGAACACATGTATATACAGTGACTTCTCATTTTCTTTTCACATATCTTTTTCTATATCTTGAAATATGCTTCAAGATGTTATGTATAAATGAAGTTTGTGGTGTGTGAATGTGTGTAATATGACCCATTTGGGTTATGAATGTACAAATGAAATATGTTGTGTGCGAATGTGGGTAATATGACCCGTTTTAGGAATGTATAAATGTAGTATGACGTGTGCGAATGTGTGTAACATGACCTGTGCTGGTTATGAATGTATAAATGAAGTATGTTGTGTGCGAATGTGTGTGATATGGTTCGTTTGGGTTAAGAGTGTATTAATGAAGTACGTTGTGTGTGAATGCATGTAATATAACTCGATTGGGTGTGATAGTACTGAATGACTCGTTTAGGTAGGATTGTAATGAATGACCCGTTTGGGTAGGATTGTAACGAATGACCCGTTTGGGTAGGATTGTAACGAATGACCCGTTTGGGTAGGATTGTAAATCCGTTTGGGTAGGATTGTAACGAATGACCCGTTTGGGTAGGATTGTAACGAGTAACCCGTTTGGATAGGATTGTAGTGAATGACCCGTTTGGGTAGGATCGTAATGAATGACTCGTTGGATAAGATAGTAGTAAATGACCCTTTTGGGTAATGTGTGTGCGTATCACCAATGTGTGATATGAAAAGGATGTAGAATGACCTCTTTTGAGGTAAAGAAGTGTGTATGACACTCATGTGTGTTATAAAAAGTGAGAGTGACATGTGGGGTAAAGAAGAGTAAAATAAGTTTGTTGGATTAAATGTTATGGAGGCATGAAAAATGTCTAGATTGTTATTTAGTAGTACATCCGTGTGATAATGACTTATACATGAATGAACCATGATGTGGGTTCGTCTGTGAATGAATTAAAGATGTGAAAGCGTTAATGACTCGTTCGGGTTAGTAGAAAGTTGACCTGCATGTGTTAAGATTGTTTTTGAAGTAATCTATGTGATATTGGATTGGATGGTGATTAGAAATAACCCAAAAAAATTAACGATTGCACATTTGGGTGAGTGTGTATTCTTGGCACAAGTCACTTGTGTCAAGAAGAGATTGATAACTTAGAACTGAAGTCAAACGAGGTAAATTATTGAATGATTGAGTAAGTGACAATGTGAATTTCCATACTTGATTGATTTATGATTGTATACGAGGTATGGCATATAGATGAAATAGATTGCGATGAACCTTTAGAGATCATAGGATTGAAAATTATGCATGAATGAAGCTTAATGGGTCAACGGATTGGAAAGTGTTAATTTGAATGATGTTTAGATTAATTCGAAGTTATGAATGTTCATGTGCGTGTAAAGGACTGCTTCCGAATGTGGAATTGTTAGACAATAAAGGATTGCAAGAATGAAGGTTGTAGGAAGGGTTTGCCTGGAAGATGCAAATGAGTGAAAATTTGTCTATGTATAAAACTAAAAATTTTCGTCTGATCGATGAAAATATTGCTCCAAGCGTATCGGTTGGAGCATGAGGTATGGTAAGCGATACACTTGCTCGTCAAACATATCGCTTAGTTTTGCAATGTACCAAGCGATACGCTTGGAACTCGAAATTAATGTTTTTGCTGTTTTTCTTTCATTTGAAGGCTAGTAGTAAGGTGGGATGTAATATGCCATTAATACTAATGTGTTATTGGTGTTAATGGCAGGTAATGAACAGGGGATGACGGGTCATGATCGAGCATGAAGTCACTTGGAACCGAACACTAATCTTTTAAACGTTGATAATTTATGAATATTTTGGAATGGTCATGTTCCGTTGCATACTCTGATAAGAGATGGAAGTTAAATGATTAACTTTTTTTGTAAATGATGTGATATAACTCGTTGGGGTAGTAATGCAAGCGAAATTTTCTGGCCCGTACTTTTATATAGCTAAACCAGTGTCATTAGCTGGAAAGGTGTTACATTGTGTGGCATTTATATTTGTTTTTAAGCAATTTTTATTTATAATGAGTTCTATAATAATATAAATGAATAACTAGTTGCAAACAAAATAAATAGACTTTTTAGTGACTGAAGTTAAGGTAAAAAAATAATATTTTTTGAACTTTTTTATAACTCCCTATAATGACTGAAACATTAGTCACTAAAGTGACTCAAATTTTGAGTCAAAATAGACATATAATGGTTCTGATAGTGACAATTTTTATTTGAAAAGAAGAAGGTTTTAAGGAATTTAGTGACTGTTATTATATTTTTTCTGACTCTTCTATTCAGTCATTGAAAGTCATTTATGTTGTGGTAAGAAAGAAAATTGAAATCGTAAATTATTTGGGCGAACCTATGAAGACTCCATGGGGACCGCTCGACACCAATGTAATTTTTTTTACGTAGTAATATATATACGATTTTATCTCAACTGAATCCCAAGAAATTTTATCACCGACCCACATGAAATTTTTATACCGACCTCATTTCTAAAAAAAAAATTATAGTTTTAAAAGATTAAATTCTATAAATTTTAACGTATTACAAAATAAATTTATAGAACAAAACTAATCTATAACAAAGTTAATATATAGCATTTCAACATTTGATCCCAGATCCAACACCAATGAGCCCGACAATATTAAGCTTTCTAACCCAATTACTCAAACCCAATACTCATTGGTCATTAGCCAAACCCTTAACAAATTCAAACTTATAAATCAAATAAAATATAATATTATATTCTTGATGTATATTGTACAAGTATGTAATGATTTGCCTTTTTTCTAAACAAGTGAAGCGCAATGTACAAGTGCTCTTTGCAGCACGTGAGTCGCCGTCCCCCCCCCCTCTGTGCGCAGCGATTTACCATGCCGGTTGTTCGTCCTCTTCGTCCTTCCGGCACTGTTTGCGTACCTCTCTACTGTTTTCGTCATCACTCTCAACTGTTGAAGGCGTGCGTGTAGCTTATATGCGTTGCAGAACCCCATTTGGAGATCAGTCTTCATCTTCAATCTGCCTTCATCTTCATCATCAGCCTCCATCGCGATCATAGACGCCATCACCATCATCTCTTCATACTCCTCCATCTAGGTAACAACAATTTCTTTTAACCGGTACTATCATCATCATCGGTGTTTTAGGGTTTTTAGTTCATAACCCCTGTTTTTGTTCAATTTTAAAACCCTAAAATTCAAGAAATAGGAACTCGGTATTTCATAACCCTAAGAAAGAACCAGGATACAAACTATTTTCTTAAAAATCCGACTGTAACAAATCAAGAATTTTGACCCAAATTACAAAAAGGGCAGGACTTTGAAAACCCTTTTGCGAACACCAAGTTTTAAGCTGTTTCTATGTGTCTACCATGTTTTCTGTTTATGTGAATGAACCACACACAATTGATCAATATCTCACTATCTGACTGAATCAAGATTTTCTTAGTGAAACCAATACAAAGATGTCTTTAAATTTCATATCTCCGACACAATCCTATCACTTCAAGCTCCAAGGTACGTGTTCCATCAATCAAACACCTATTTTGTTTCGCTAAATTGATAATCAATGCCATTAGTATGTTTGCAATTGTTAAATTTGTGTATGTGGATTCATGTCAGGTGGGGTTTCTCTTAACTGAAAAGATGTTAAGTTAACAATCGGGAAAGGGGTTCGATTTTCGGCGAAGCCTCGGCAGCCACCGGCGTGAATTCTACACATTTATAATGGTTAGGGTTGTTTCAATGTCATGGTTTGATGAATTATACTTATTGATTTCACATCAAACCTGTTTGCTTTCTATTTGATTTCACTCCATAATATGAAATTGTGTACTTCATTGAAAAGGATATGAAGGCATATTATTCCTCGCATTCATAGTCTTTCACACATTCTTATCTTCCTCGCATAATCTGTAGTTGGTTTGAAGAAAGTATAAACTACAGAGGTTTGTCGATTTGTTATGTTCTTGCTTCATTCATAGTTTTTTCCCTTTTAGGTTGGATCTTTCTTTGTGTATCCCTTGCAGTCCTAATGAGATAAATTCATTTTCCATTTACTTTTTTACCATAGGAAAAGGATATGAATGCATTTTGAGTTGTGGATACGAGTAAACATAGCTTTGTGTGCAGGTACACATATTAGAGACTAGGTACTTTCACTCCCCTTACCGTAGGAAGACACGATTCATTTAACATGTTTTTTCCAATGCAGATGACACGTTGTTAGCGATAGCAAGAAATCTACATATGTAGATCTGACTCTATGTAACAAAACTCTATTTTGTACTACGTTTACGTATGAAGAAGATAGTCATACGTAGCTTATATCTAAATCTTAAAGTTGGAATGGATAGTCCTTTCATTGCAAAGATACATATCTTCATGGCTTATCATGCTTGCTCTTATGAGTTTTTTTTTGGCCTTTTTTCATTAAAGGTACGTGTGGTTTATAGTTAGAGGGTGCTTATCATTAATCTACATCTCAGTTGTTAGTCTATTGTCGAATGATTTGTTTTGCCTTTATGTGTATAAATGTTTGCAGTTTCACGCCTGAAAGTTCTACCTTAGCATCAACTCTTTCTGTAATTCTGTTAATCCGGACATACCACAGTCCGGCCTTATTGTCCTTATTGTCAACAGGTAACCACTATTCAATATTTTTCCTTACATTATATAATTTCATTACTAACAACTGTATGATATCTTTATCATTTTTTACAGGTTTAAAAATGTAAAAGAATAGGAAGCAAGCCTATTGACAACCTGCTACTAGGCTTTTTGGAACCAAATTAGTATTGTTTTGTTTGGTAGTAGAGTCAACATTAGTAGCAATAAAGAGGTTCAAGAAACCTTAAACTTTAGGAATTGGGTAATGCCCTCAAAAGGTCAACCAGGTACCTGCCCAATCACTTCACTATACAATTAATGTTTATTTTTCATTTACATTTTTGTGGAATTATAAACCCAGATTCTTCAAAAGGTTAATTTACCATCTTTATAACACAATCTATAAGTTGTACCAGGTTACTAAAAACATTTACAAGCAAAGCAAATTATCCTACTTGAACTTAGTTTTTATGCGGCGGGGTGACGAATTAATTTGCATCATAAGTTTATATTAGTTTTTTTATTTTGGAAATTTTTCGTTTGTTGCAGCTGATTAATTTACTAAGTCGTTTGTATTTATGGTCAAATTGATGTTATTTTTAGATAGATGGCGAGATTTTGGCTGGCCGCAAGCCTGTACACCTTAATTTGGTGTGTATTTGAGTCTGGAAGCGTAGTGTTAACATCATCGTTCAAAAGGTACAATGGTAATTTATCACTAATTGTGTGCTCTCATGCCGGCATAGTATGCCTTATTCCTATCTATTTTGTTTTTGTTTATTATAAAATGCATATGATACACATTTGATTCACTGGTACATAATTGGTTGGGTGTTGATTTTGTCAATGGTTTCAATAATCTAAGGTTTGAGATATTGATCACTACTTATGCGCAAAAACTTTTCATTCATGATTGGAATATATCAAAACATGTATGGTGGGTCTATGTTTATAAGTTGAGCAGTTGCGCCTTCTATGCTTTCTATTGTATCGGGTTCGTATTTTTCTGTATGTTGTATTAGTTTACATTTCTCGCTCTCTGCTTTAACCATTATTATTACTGGTTTATGAATTTTTGGTTCGTTGCTCGATTATTTGCAGGTTTTTTCTTGATGCGAAATTAATTGTGCCTTTATATCTTTATGTTTTCTCCATAGTGGCTTCAAACCCGGGCTTCCAAAAAGTTTATCGAAATGAATCCGCCGCGAAGCGCGGATCGCAACATCTAGTTAATAAATAAAAACCTAAATCTAATTCTAATTAAACTAAGCTAAGAAATACGTAAGGTCAGTACGCCTATGCTCTCCAATAACCCCAGCTCCCCAATTGGTCAATTCTGATTTCTGGATTCCGAGTTGGCGTCCGACACCAGTGGACACCAACCGGCGACCAACGTAGTCAGGGAGTCACCTCCGACCTCCTTGTGGCAATGATAACCTTACATAAGGAAACAAAAGACAACCTAGCTAGAATTAAAAGTTGGCACACTCAGGGAGGGAGGGAAATAAGCCACACCGTGCTCACCTTTAAGGCATGTTCTTCATAAACTCCTTCATTCTCTAAACTTACAGGATGTTTGGGAATTTCCACATATTTCTTCCTTGTCAAATCAACCATCAAGTCTCATGTTAGAGACCGGAAACGGAAGACCATAACATGTAAGCGTTCTTGTTGTAGCGACAAGTATAAATCATAAATTTTCATATTCACCCGTGAGACATAACCATATATCACTCTAGATTTTAATGTTTTTATTTTATAGTTAATTTTTCATCAATAACACCAAGTTTAAAACTTATATTTATAACATTTAAACCCTTATTTACCTTATACAAATTAAAAACTTTAGCGAATACTAGCAATACAGATTAGAAGTTTGGTGTATACTAGCAATAGTGCTGCTAATATATATATATATATATATATATATATTTTCTAATAGTAAAAAAAGTGATTTCATTGCTTTTTTTCTATGCATAGTTTCTTTATCTTTTTCTCTACAATGTGTTCACCGTTTGGGATTTTTATTTTTCTAATGTGGTTAGCACATTATTATAAATTTTTCTCCCGTGTTACATTTTTCTTATTTTAGAGTCCAAAGGCAATGCGCGCGTCCTAAAAAACTAATTTATTTTTATAAGATGCATATTTTCTTCACTTGATTTATTATGATGCTTATTTTCTTTACTTGATACAAGGCGCGAAACGTAACGAGTCTCCGCCACTGGCTTGTGTGTCAAACAAGCCAAACCGACCCTAGCGGTACTCATCTTCATCTACGACGTCGTTTTTGGTTAGGTTTCAGAGAGGCAAGTCAGAAACACAATCCAGTTAACAAATTGCGCTCTCCATTCATCTAGGGTTTAAATTGATCACCTGAACGATCTGTATTTGTTCTTTAATTTTCCCAATTTCTTCATTTAATCGATTACCGGGAGATAGCGACGCTCGATCTTCCATATCAGAAGAGTCGTTCGGGTTATACTGACAGAATCCTGTATTTATCCTTCGATTTTATTAATTTTTTTTTATTTAATCCATCACCGGGAGGCAGAGACGCAATTTGATCATCTGTATCGGAAGACTCGTTGAGGTTAGACTTCCAGAAATTCGTTATGATTGTTCTGTACTTTACGTAGTTTGTATCGGAACAATTTTGCACTGATATTGGTTGTTGAAATCATGCTGAAACGAGTTGTATGTTTGTGGTTGAAGTAAGGGTTTACATTATGATGTAGTGTTGTAGAAAACAAATTTTGACTTAGACGAAGAACAGGTGAATCTGAAGGACATTAGTGGTTAATTGAGTGAAATAGTGATCATACATCTGTTTAGTTAGTGCTAGAAATTATTAACATTGCGAAATGGCATGAAATTGAACAACTGTACCAGGCATTGTTCCCCAATTTCAGGCAGATTATAGCATTTTGTAAGTTGAAGAGTCTAGATGATGGTTTACACTAGTTTAGCTATTATTTTCACCTTCACGTGCTGCAATTTTAGACCATCGCCAGATTTTATATTATTTTCTTGGTACATTAGTTCTTTTTGCTATCTGCATTTTGCTGTTATGAATTTCATTGAATTTGTGGTTGTGGTAGTGGCTCATTGGGATCTCGGGGCTCATGAACTAGCTGTTGTTCAGGATGAAAGAAGAGGAAGAAGATATAGCACTATTAAGCAGTCTGGGTGTAACATCAGCAAAGCCAGACGAACTTGAACGTGATATATTAGAACAGGTGTTATTTCATCTGTGTTCATTTCTTCTGTTCTGTTAATGTTTTTTTTTTTTTACTTATAAATTGTTCTAGAATGATCATGTCACTTGCATGATACAAACCAGAGAAATATGAATTTAAGCTTTATGATAGCAGCTTGTTACCTACCTTGCACGACTGGTTAGTAATCATAGCCTTCATCTATTGTCAGGCAAACCATACTGAACAGGGCTGCCAAGTGGGAGTAACCAATGAATCGTCATCAACCAGCCAAACAGAAGTCTTTAATAGATTAAGAGCCATAAATGTTGAAATAGATGCTGTTGCATGCACAGTTGAAGATGTGAAAAACTTTTCAAGAACCGAGGAGCGAGTAGACAATAATGATGATGATGAAAATGAACCATTTGATGGAAAAAGCATTTTGCAGGCTTCAAATGACCTAACCCTTCAACAAGCTCTAGCAACTGACCGATTGGAAAGCCTAAAGAGGACAAAGGCTCAACTAGAGAAACAAGTTGCGAATTTTGAAAATGATCCTAAACCTGGTAAACATGAAAAAATCTTGCAATATCTTGTCAAAGAAGAACCGAATCACAAGCGAAAGCAGAAAGAAATTCCAAAAACAAGTAAGAAATTGAAGCGACATAAGACGGTAGCCTTCAGTGATGATGGTGATTTTGATACTGTTTTAAACGCGGCGTCTGCTGGATTTGTTGAAACAGTGAGTCCTTCAATGTGGTATTAGACTTGCTTTACGAAACATGAAAAGTAATTTATTCATTGGTAAATTGGATGAAATGGGACTTTTTTGTTTCAGGAAAGAGATGAATTGGTTAGAAAAGGAATTCTAACACCGTTTCATAACCTAAAAGGATATGAACGACGCGTTGAGGAATCTGGACCATCTAATACAGTTGAAGAAATCAAAGAAGTCAACGATTTTTCCTCTGCCAGCATATCAAAAGCTATTAAATCAATATCAGAGGCTGCAAAAGCTCGTCCTACAACAAAGCTCTTAGATCCAGATTCCTTACCAAGACTTGAAGCTCCAGCACGTCCTTTTCAAAGACTTAAAACCCCTTTTAAAAACCCTCAGACTCAGAAAAATGAGGGACAAAAATCTAAAGATTCAAATAGGAGAAAAAAGCGGCCTTTGCCTGAGAAGAGATGGAGGGAACAGGCATCTCGGGAGCAAAATCTTGTGGAGGAAAATGGTATGTCATTATCGACCAGTTGAAAGTATAGGTCCCTATATCGAGCCATTTACTTACAAAATGGGTCGATTACAGTTATGTTTTTTATCTCCAACAGGTCAAACAAAAAAAATTAGCACATTTTTCTGCGTAAAATGTCATAAGTTAGTTTATTAATAAAAAGGGTGAGTTGCATATATCCCCTTCTAAAGTTGCATAATTTCATATTCTCGCAAAACACAAGTTTTCAATTACATACAATGCTATGCAAGCATGATTTGGGGAAATATACAATTTTGCAAGTTTAGAGGGGGATATATGCAATTGCCCCTATTAAAAAGGTTTATTGTTGAAACAATATAACTTCCATAACCATATTTGATATAAGAAGGGTATAACGAATGTGGACTGTGGAGGCCATGCAAGTATGTCTTAATGCATGTGGTTCCTTTTTAAAACTAAATATGGCCAAAAATGCCGGATGACCATAATCCCTTTATTTTTTTAAAATAGAGAATAAATAACTTACAATATGTTGAAAGTTATAAAAGGTACTTTTGTCTTCTTAGAACTTTTAAGAGCATCTTTGTTATCTGACATGTTTTTGGCAGGAATTGTTAGTATAAACGAAAACAGATACTTTTCGGTGTCGTATAAAATGATTTCAATGTATGGATGGATTAATGAAAAAAGTAAAAAACCTGAGTGGTCTACGCAACTTCATCCCTACAAAAATTTAATATTTGGACAAAATTGTTTTGGGTCAATCCAGTCCTACGTGTACCAGAACTTAGCCATTCTGACCCGCGGAAGCCGTCACCCGTCAGCCCATTTTGTTTCTATTTACCACCCGGTTGTTCAGCTCTAGCATGTTGTTCAAAATTTGTCTTCATTTCCCCTATTATCTTGAATGCAGAGGACACAAGAGGCTCTAGTATTGAAGATGACGAGCAAGAAGGTGATGAAGAAGCAGAAGACGGTGATGAAGCTAATTTTGTGAAACTAGAAGGTGGATTAAATATTCCAGAGTCTATTTTCAGTGAACTTTTTGACTATCAAAAGGTAGGTGTCCAGTGGTTATGGGAGCTTCATTGCCAGAGAGCGGGTGGAATAATAGGAGATGAAATGGGCCTTGGGAAAACCATTCAAGTTTTATCATTTCTTGGAGCTCTACACTTCAGTAAAATGTATAAACCGAGTATAATCGTATGTCCAGTCACACTTTTGAGACAGTGGAAAAGAGAAGCAAAAAAATGGTATCCGAACTTTCATGTGGAAATATTACATGATTCTGCTCAAGATTCTTCCTATAAAAGGAAACAAGCCAAATCAGATGAAAGTGATTATGAAGCTACTGAGAGTGATGAAGAAGAAAAAATATATTCAAAAAGCAACAAGTGGGATTCTTTAATAAACCGTGTTTTGAGAAATGAATCTGGTTTGTTGATTACTACTTATGAGCAGTTACGGATCCTTGGAGAAAAACTGCTTGATATCGAGTGGGGATATGCAGTATTAGATGAAGGACATAGGATAAGAAACCCTAATGCAGAAGTTACATTGGTTTGCAAACAATTACAAACAGTTCATCGTATTATAATGACGGGTGCACCTATTCAGAATAAATTAAGTGAACTTTGGTCATTGTTTGATTTTGTATTTCCTGGAAAATTGGGTGTTCTGCCCGTATTTGAAGCCGAATTTGCAGTTCCGATTTCTGTTGGTGGTTATGCTAACGCGTCACCTTTGCAAGTTTCCACTGCTTACAGGTAAGCATGCTTTTTTAAATAGCTTTATTATTATTATTATTATTATTATTATTTTTAAATAAGGTTGTATTTCGACCCATTTTGGCTGCTTAACCCCTAAATTCTTTTTGGCAGTGGTTCTGTTTTTTCTTTACTTTTTCACCTATATATGTATTTAGAATTTATATTGGATATAACCAACCAACCTTCATCATTTTGTTGATCAACTGCAATGCCTTATTTTTTTGCAGTCATGTGGCCTCTTCACTTTTTTTTTTCTTCTTTTCTGTGGTGGCTTAATTCCTATGTTTATATTATCTAATTCAAAACTAGAAAGCTTACTAATTGAACTTCGCAATTTGAATTTTTGTTACAAGTCAAAAAAGGCAGAACCACTGGAAAAAAGTTAAGGGCTAAACAGCCAATGTGGTGAAAGTTATAGGTTTATTTTAAATATTATCACAATATACTATTTAGAAGTTGAGATTATAATAATGTGATGGTTAGAAATAGCCATTTAACACGCTACTATTTTCAAAAAATGTATGGGCAAAAAGTGGTTGTTAGCTGTTATGATATGTTACCCAACCTCCTGCTTGACCCACCCATTATGTCTCTTGTCCCTATATCTATTGCATCTAGGGTTATGTTTCTGATTAAAGTTCCAATAATCTACAGGTGTGCAGTTGTTCTACGTGACTTAATAATGCCATATCTTCTTAGAAGAATGAAAGCAGATGTAAATGCTCAACTTCCAACAAAAACCGAACACGTTCTGTTTTGCAGTCTTACATCAGACCAACGATCTTTATACCAATCATTTCTTGCCAGCTCAGAAGTTGAACAAATCTTCAATGGAGATAGAAACTCGCTTTATGGAATCGATGTAATGCGTAAAATTTGCAATCATCCTGATTTACTTGAAAGAGAACATGCAGCCCAAAATCCAGATTATGGAAATGAAGAACGGAGTGGGAAAATGAAAGTTGTTAAACAGGTGCTCAGGGTTTGGAAGGAACAGGGTCATAGGGTTCTTCTTTTTGCACAGACACAACAGATGCTTGATATTCTTGAGAATTTTATGATTGGTGAGTGCTATACGTATAGAAGGATGGATGGGTTGACACCAGTGAAACATAGGACCACTTTAATGGATGAATTTAATAATTCTGAGGAGATTTTTATATTTATTTTGACAACAAAAGTTGGTGGGCTGGGGACGAATTTGACTGGTGCTAATAGAGTGATCATCTTCGATCCTGATTGGAATCCATCCACTGACATGCAGGTTTGACTTTATTTTACTTGTATTTTTACCTTGATATCCACATGTTGGTTTGGCTTAAAAGGAATCAGAAATGTCCAAACGGGTAACCGTTTGGTACAGTCAAAATGGATAATTGTTTTGGTCTGGGTCAAAACAGGTCGGATGCGGTTGACCTAAGAGACTTTGTCTAGATCTTTTGAATTTATGAATAATTAGTGTGTTAGATATGATCACGATAAACAATATTATTTCTATAATAATCTATTTGTTGAACAAGATTATGTAAGAGTGTTTATTGTACTAAAATAACACTTTTGGCAACTTTGGTTGCGACCCATTTTCTTATTAACTACTGCTGTTCTAAAATTATTCTGCGACTCTGTTTGTCCCAAAATAGTAGTCCACTATTACAAATTAATATTCATGATTTATTACTTGTCCTATTTTACCTAACTCACCCATATATTTAATATCTTTCAAGTTTTTCAAGTCAACTACTATCTTAAATGCAAGTAAAGTCAGCATTTTATTAGTTAAAGTCTGTACTAATTGTGTACATCTTAAGCTGTGTTATCTTTCTGGTGGTGCGAGTAACTTTTTAATATTAGCTGTTTGACCCGTTAAAGATAAAACATAACCTGAATTAAGTCATTCACAAGTAAAAATGTTGAAATTGGCCACCTATATTTTAGTTTGAATATTTTCTTATTATACTCGTTATTTTGAATTGCTAATCACAGGCGAGAGAGCGTGCTTGGCGTATTGGTCAAACAAAAGATGTAACTGTATATAGACTAATAACTCGAGGAACAATAGAAGAAAAAGTGTATCAGCGACAAATATACAAACATTTTTTAACCAACAAAATTCTAAAAAATCCACAACAAAAAAGATTCTTTAAGGCCCGAGACATGAAAGATCTCTTCAGACTACATGACGATAGAGATAATGGCAGTACCGAAACATCTAACCTTTTCAGTCAGTTATCTCAAGATGTGAATATTGTTGCTTCTAGTGCAAATGATCAAGGGTTAAATGGAGTAACAATTGTCAAAAATGAAAATCATGCAACCGGCACCCAAAAGTCATCCAAAAAGAAAGAAAAAAATGACGATAACAACGAAGGGGAAGGCGAGGAAACAAATATTTTGAGAAGTCTCTTTGATGCTCAGGGAATTCATGTAAGTATTCTCTTTCTGATATTGGTCATTTGATAGTAATAAAATAAAGATATTATTCCTGATTGTTTTGGGGTCAAATAACTAGTTTCTGAAACAATTATGATTATTCAAATGGTGAATTCTCAAGTAATAAAAGCTAGTTTGAGAGACTTTTACTATACATTGTCTTCCCTTTCCACAATAATCTCTGTTTGGGTCATTTTATTTAATAGTGTCTTAATTAATCAGAATTTGCCAAACACACAGAAAGATGATTAATTGATTGATTTATGAGAAAATCACTAAAGTAGCCATTTTTCTGAGTGTTATTTTTTTATGGTCGTGTCAAAATAATTTTCATGTGTATAGCTTTGTGATATACTTGAATATCTGCTTTTACTCAGCATGTCTGTTTTTTCTCGCCCAAAGGTCCCAAACGGTAAAAATTTCATTCTATACAGGCATAATTATACATGCACGAATTTATACGCGATATGGTGTCACGTATCACATTAGTTTAAGTTTGATGTGAAAAAGTATGATGCACACAATAAAATTTGTGTATCTTTGAAGATTTTCTCTTATTTGAGTGATTCATTTTTATGACTAATAGGTATTTAAAAAAAGAGTTATTCTGAATATTTAAAATCTTCTGTTTGATTTTTTTTTTCTTTTTCTTTTGATGATTTTCAGAGTGCAGTGAACCATGATCTGATTATGAATGCTCATGATGAGGAAAAGGTGAGGCTTGATGAACAAGCTTCTCAAATTGCACACCGAGCCGCTGAAGCATTACGCCAATCAAGAATGATTCGAAGCCGAGAAAGTATTTCTGTTCCAACCTGGACCGGGAAATCTGGGACTGCAGGTGCACCCGGGTCATCTGTATCCCGGAAATTCGGGTCAACCGTGAACTCAAAATTGGTCACCAAAACCCGAGTGGATGAAGGGTCATCCAACAGCAAACGGTTTGCTGCTGGAGCATTGGGTGGTAAAGCACTATCTTCATCTGAATTACTTGCTAAGATTAGAGGGACCCATGAGCAAGCGTTTGGTGATGCTCTAGACCACCAATTGGGCGCGAGTTCGAGTTCCATTGACCGGGTTGGAGCTCGAGCCCGGTCAAATCATAACTTGGGTGGGGTGCAACCCGAGGTTTTAATTCGCCAAATTTGTACCTTTTTACAACAAAGAGACGGAAGCAGCGATTCCGCTAGCATAGTGAGGCATTTCAAAGAGAGGATTCCAACCGAGGATCTGCCTCTATTTAAGTCTCTTTTGAAGGAGATTGCTATTCTGGAGAAAAACCCAAATGGGTCGTCATGGGTTTTAAAACCCGAGTATCAATAACACTAATGATCCGCGATCACGATTAAAGATTTTAATTGCGGATTAGGAAAAATCTTGTGAGATTTGTTTTTCTTTTAAATAGGTTAGTGTACATTTTGTTTTAAAATTTGTTGGGCTAGAAGTTACCTTGGTGTGTTACCTTTGGTTAGTCTAGCTTAACAAGCTATAAATAGTATTTTTAAGTTATAAAAATACAAATTTTGGTAACTCCTACTTTACAAATAACAAATTTAGCAACTTTTTATTACTACTCGTTAATATAAAATAAAATAATCATCAAACAAACATATTAGTTTTTGTTCATTTTCATCTCATTTGCAGGTTTGATTTCGTGGTTTAAATATTTTTTTACCAACAATAATAGAATATATTATTACAATTATTTAAGTTTATATTTATTACCTTTGAAAGATTAACTTCTTTTTTTAACCGACAATGAAATAATTTTACGACACAAAAAAGAAAAAACAGAACAAGAAAAACACCGCAATGAGAAAAAGAACTACAAGAAGTCATCTATACTGAAGGTGCACAATTGGTCCCAGGTGATAGTGGTTTGGACGATTACGAAGCCAAAGAAAGTCAAGAACCTTCGTGTCTTCAATAATTTTAGAATTCGATGTCTGATATTGTTCAAAACTTTGTCATTTCTATGCTTTCACAAACTCTAAACCGCCATGAGAATAATCAATTGCACCATTTTCTTTCGGGATTGGGGGTCGCTAACAAATCGATGCATCTCTAGGTTATATCGCACCACGGACCAACAAAATCCCAAATCGACCGAGCCAGCTCACACGAGACAAAAAGATGCTCACTAGTTTCATCAGCAACTCCACAAAAAAGGGCAAGAGACAGATTGAAAGTTGATTCTCCAAGCCGTAAGATTGACGAGAGTTTAGTAGCGGTCCAAATGCAAGCATCACACCATGAAGCCAACCTTTTTAGGAATCCAATTATGCCAAACAAATTTGTAATCCAGCACAGTATATCGAAGGGACAAAAATTGCTCCTTGATGCTTTTGACCGAAAATTCCTCCATAGCACCAAAGTCTCACCACCAAGGATATGTACTTCCTTGCAAAAGGAAATATTGAGCATAGACAAAAAAGAGGATAATTCACCAAGTTCAACGATAGATGAAGGAGATTTGCTCCACGAGAAGCTCCAAGTCGAATGATCCTCATGTCGAGAGAATCAGACAACCATTGTGCAAGACTTCGAGGATTCTAACGAGAAAAGCAAAGGGTATTTCACCATGAGAGGACCATCACTAAGCAAACAATCGATCCAGAAGAGAATAGATATGTCTCCAGCCTTCCCGTTAATGATATTACCAAGGTTGATACCGATTTGATTGAGATCCACCGAGTTCCTGTGAATTTGCGTCCATAAACAAGAGACGGAGAGTCTGATGGGAATAAAATTCCAAGTACGAGACTTGTTGTGTATATCCCATATGACTTTCCACCAAAGGGCACCCCTTCACTTTTAAATCTCCACAACCATTTGGCTAGCATAACCATATTAGGACATGTTTGGTAAGCATTAGAAATTGACTTATTAGCTTTTGGAAAATTCAATAAGTTAAAAAAATTGTTTGGGTATTGCAAAAGTAGTTTTTAATATGATTTTTGAGAAAGTTGTTTTCTTCAATACCTCAAAAGCCAAGAATTCATGGCTTTTCAAAACAACTTTTAACTTTTGCTCTGGTAAATTACATTTGTATCCTCCAAAAAGTAGTAAAATGGCTAGATATATATAGGATGTCCTTTTTTGTCATTTTACATAAAAAAAAGCTAAGCCAAATTGTGAGTTTGAAAATGACTTTTGGCTTTTGGAGGAGGCAAAAAGTCAAAAATGCCCCTCCAAAAGCAGCAAAAAGCCACAATGTTGTGACTTATTAGCTTTTGGAGGGGTATTTTTGACTTTTTGCCTCCTCCAAAAGCCAAAAGTCATTTTCAAACTCACAACCAAACATGCTCTAAAAACAACTTATTAACTTTTCTAACTACAAAAGCTTATCCAAACATTTTTTTGAAAAACTACTTTTGAAAAAGCCAAAAGTCAATAAGTTACTTTTGATCAAAGGTGCTTTTACACTCAAAAAGCTTATTCAAACATACCCTTAGCCTCACACAAGAGTATTCCAAGCCACCCAATCAATACGCCTGATGTTCCCACTATTCCCCCAAAGAAAATCTCTAGGAATACGAACCAACTTCTCGATGACAGAGAGAGGAGCCCGGTATAAGAAAAAGTAATAAGTGGGGAGATAGTTGAGAACCGATTTAACCAGGGTGATGCGACCGGCAAAGAGGAGAGTGTTAGCTTGGATAAGTGGGAGTCCCTTTGATCACTTGCTCTTAGCTCAAACCGAATCCTCCTCTCACCACTATTGGTATCAGCATCGTCGTAGCCACCATAAAACCTGAACCTTTACTTAATCTCAAATTGATTTATAATCTTTTCTCCATTTCTGGTTCAATTCTAGATCCAATTCCAAATCTAACCTGAACCTTTACTTTAATCTCAAATTGATTTATGACGAACTTTTCCCCCTAGGTGGTTCACGTCTAGATCCAATTCCAAATCCAAACCACTCCCAAGATTCATATGTTTAATGATCTGGTGTTGTTTGGTTACAATGAAAACAAGCAAACAACTAATAAATGTGACAACCATATGCAACTAAGGGAATGATCCAGACGTAACACGCCGATGAACAAATCTAGTTGTTATGGATAGAGAAAGGATTAATAATTTTATTTATTTATTTTTAATGTTTGGTTGATCTATATGTTTAGAATGGTGCATCAACATATATTATAACAAAGAATCAAACCTACATTACACCAGAGATAAAAATCGCCCTAGTTGCTCAAGTTGCGAACCAATTCTTTGGGTTCATGAAAACACACACAAAGACAGGAGATTCATACTGAATTTAAATCTGATGATTAGATTGACAATGGATTTGAATATATAAGTGATAACTCTCGGTGGAGAAGATAACTTTGTAGGTAACGCGGTGGCTCTGGTTTGATGCCGGGTTTGTATAGTAGATATAGAATGGAGTTGCCACAAATGGACTCTTGGTCGATCCCCCAACTATGCAGTGAAGTATGGGGCAAGTAATATTACACTTCAACATAGTCAAAATGCTGCCCATCCAGCTGCAGTAGTTTTACTTTTACTTTGACTTGAACCTGAACCACTTATGGAAGGAAGATTCCTCTGCAATGCAAAAAAGGTAACAAGTGTTAAAAACCCTATGAACTTGGTTCTATTAGAGATACAAAGATGACAAGAAACAAATAAACATACCGAATAAAATCCACTTATAGCAGGGCCATTGGTAGGGTATGGGGAGGGTGAGAGGGTCGAACGGGGACAAACCTTTCCTCTAACTCAGGCTGCAGAGAGGTTGCTCGTAGTGAGACCCCGGATCCAAATGGATCAACTTTTAGTAAATGCAAGAATGGGCAGGGCAGGGCAGGACAGGTTGGGTTGGGTTGACTAAATAAAAAGGCTGTCCTTTTTAAATGATCTAGAGACTAAAGTATTATAGACAATTTTATTACAATGCCAATCTTAATCTCTGAAGAAAATAATTTAAAAGGTTTATGCGAGGAAAATAGATTTTGAGAGACAAACCATTCAACTCATTTGACACATTCCGATATTACGTAAATTGTTTTCTAATTTGACTCATTTGAGAGAGACAAAACCCTAGTTGATCATTCATAAGTAAATGGGTTAAAACTGCACCCTCACTATGGGTTGTGTACAAGGGGTGATGCTAGATATATAATTGTATATGATGATCGATGAGGTGAATGCATAACTAAACTAATATCTTGTTTTTTTTTCTTCTCAATTATTAATGGGATTATCTGATACTTAAGAATCATACCGGCAGTCCAGATAAAGCATTACCATCATCAATTTTCTCCTTTGTACAATGTTATAGTAAGTGGTGAAATACCATTCAGTTGAATGGTTATTGTTATATAGGAAGTAATATCACAAAGTTGTTAGAAAGTTTAAAAAAGCAGACAGAGGGCAATTTTCTTTGTGAACATGCAATTTTACAATGTTATGAACCGAGGATGGATAGACTATAGAGTGTGTGTACAAATGCAACCAACAAAATCCCAAAATAAAACAATCCAAGCTGGAATAAACGTTTGAATAAAATAGGACAGAAGATTAAAAGATAAAGCTACCTCAAGCTGCGAGAAATCAGTAAAAGCATCTGTAGAATTCCTTGCAGCTTCCTTGTGATTTGCAGCGGTCATCCGAACAGCAGCAGGATCATTGGGTGGTGGTGGGATAAGAGACCTAATTTTTCCAGTGGCAGCAGGTGGAGGAGCAAGGCTCAGCGGCTTACCTTTATCGGTTCCAAAAGGTCTAAGTTTAGTGGAGTTAACAGGTGGAGGAGAAAGGCTTAATGGCTTAATCTTTTCAGTTCCAGCCGCACCTCCACCAGACAATCCAGCAGTAGAAAGCATCCCAGCTCCACTTGTAGGTTTGTTTTTTACAGTAATCCTAATTGTTTCACCTTCCTACAATTAGTAACCGTTCAAATTAGCCTTTTATGACAAGAAAAGCAACTCAATGTATCACTTCATCATGAACATTATGTGTTGAACTCAAATCATTGCCCAATATGATCAACAATCAGCATGATCTATCAAATCTAAGTGTAACTCTAATCCTGGATAATTTCCATGCCTTTTAAGTAATTAATGAGCTCCAAATCCATGATGATTGTCACTTTCTAAGCTACAATTGATGCTACTTCGATGCATCAGCAAACTGAAATCACTAATTTGAAGATCTCAGCTAGATAATCCAATGTACATATGATTAATCAATGAGAAAACTGAAATCACTAATTTGAAAATCTCCGTTACATAATCTACTGTAAATACGACGGAAAAAGTGCAAGTGATGAATGATGATACCTTCAATCTGTGATTTACAGCAGGATGGATATTAATATGACTCTCGTCGCTCGATTCACCATCATCCTTCTCCGTCTCCCTCTTCACATACTTCTCATGATCCGATAACGCCACATTGAAATCAAACGCCTCATTCCTTTCCGTAAACCCTAGCCCTATAAACGCGTGCTTCCCGGTGCCATCCTCGATCTTCAAAACAAAATACCTCGACGAATCAAGCACCGATTCCACCGCACTCTCCCTCTGGCCAGGATTAACGAAACAAGCCGCGAACAGATCGCCGGAGTTCGGATCTTCTAACCGGATCTCACACCGGTCCTTACATGAAACCACACGGAGCCTGCCGGACCAGATCTTGTCCGACTGGAGCCACTCGCCGCACTTGTAACCGCCGCTGGTGGAACGCGGCGGTATTTTGAAAACGGAGACTTCTCGGACCACTAGTAAGGTGTGCTCGAATGACTCTTCTTCTTCTAGCTCGAAAGACATCGCTGATTTCTGCTTTTTTTTTGGGGAATCTGTGATTGAGGAATGTTGTGTACCAAATCAAGTAAACAAGCAGCAGATTTCTTGAGATTGAAGTGATGAGGATTGATTTTGGTGTTAAATCTGTAGAATAAACGTAGAATTGAAGAATCGGATATGGATCAAGGAAGATAGAATATTATAATCAGGGTGAGTGGGAGAAACGTTGATCTGAAGTGTCAACTGCGCGTGGTTTTCACTGGATGAAAAATTAAATGTACCCAGCCGGCGGGCCGGCCGCGGCGGTTTTTTGCGTTGGACCGGTCTTCGAACCGTAACTGTTTAGTTAAGGGGTGTGTTAAGAAATGCGGTAAAGCTCTAATTTTAGGTTAAAGTGAAAACTATAAAATAGCCTAATAAACCGAATACTAAAAAAAACACACATTACTCCAATGAAATCTTGCCACATCAATCGATAGGGTTGCTAACTGGCTAACGACCATATAGTTCTGACCACGACTGTAAGAACACTAGTGAATCTTACTACTGATTCAAGTGATAAAAAAAAGAGACACATGCTAAATAAAGTGTTGCTTTATTGAATTCACTAAGAGAGATGGTTACAACGAGAATAGAATGCAACACCTAAGAAAACACACATTTAAGAAGACTCATCTCTATCAGTTATGTGCAACATGCACATGATAACTATTCATGCATGTCAACTAACCAATTGTTCGCTGATCACGAACCAATGGTTCGTGTGATGGTCCGTTGAGCCTAACATCTAGACTCACAAACCTCTACAACCTATTTTAGATACATCACTTGACACATATAATTATGCTCTAACAGACTCCACCTTGTCATGTGCTGTATCTGCTTCCAAATCTTCTATTTCCAATTCAACAACTGGACAATAGTTGTAGAAATTGCATGACTTTAGTAACTTCTAACATGCTCCTTCTTTCTTCATGCTTGAGTCTTAACACACATAACCTGCAACTTTAGAAGATAAAAGTTCGGTTTTTTTTTTCTTTTACCAACATTAAGTTAATCTTAAGCAAAAATCTCATTCGGAGAACCAATATATTTTGGCTTTGAAAATTTGTTATGTATCATGTATCGATCGGTCGAAAACAAATAAGAAACAAAATCTTTTGGCTTTTTGAAACTTTATATCAAACGACACCGAAAATCTTTTTGATTTTTCACAATTTATGCTAAAACACACAAAAAATCTTTTGATTTTTTTAGAAATGAAACATAAATACAATATGAAAATGAAATACTGAATCACATTCTGTTTTTGTCTTTTGCGAGAAAGATCACAACTTAGTATCATATTGGCCATAACATGCTGAACTACACTTCAATTCAATTACTTTAGTACATAAGCCATGTCGATTGCTGGTATAATTTGTTCAATTTAAACTTAGGCATAATCATACTCATAACATTTGGATATGTTAAGGTATTGATTAACTTGCTTTGACCAGTGTACCCCACACTATCAGAGATACTCAATTTTTCGATATCACACCTTGTGATTTCACTTGTGATTTAACACATGGTGATTGTGTTCATGATATAGTCAACTGTGTTCCATGCAAAAAGAAATAAGAACATTAAATCGTCTACCTTAAGGTCCATTTTTCGATACACCGATAAGGCATCATATTTAACAAAATAAGAAAATAAAAATAAGTTGAAATTGTATAATTCAGCAACAATTAGGTCGGTCTTATGGACACGCTGAGAAAGTCCAATAAATTATACGAAACACCAAATAAAATAAAGCAGAAGCCTAAATAAACAACTATCAGGTCGATACTCATGTATACGCAGAGATAGTTCGATCATTTAAGATAATATAGAATATCAAACAAGTTTAAATCTTTGCAAAATGAACACATGTTTACACATTGACTTCTCATTCTTCTTTTCACATATCTTTTTCAATATCTTGAAATATGCATCATGATGTTGTTCACAAGGTCAAGCATTAGTATTTAATGTATATCACATTTGAATACTTTCCGATTTGTCGAGCCTACGTAGCACATCAAGCAAATGATCTTATGAATTTTTTAACTAATTTATCTATGAGTCGACACGTAAGTTAATGTACCATCATTTCCCAATTGTGTCGGATCAATTTCTTATTTTTCCATATTTTGTATTTTTCTGTTTTTCCTGTCCCTTAAAACGAAAACTTTATTTTTGAATTCTTCATTTTAACAAAAACACAAATACACTATTTTGGCTTTTTGATAGTTTTCTCCCCCCTAAACTACAAATGAAATGCATTAAAGAAAGAAAATTGATCTTTCAATAATGATAACTTTCAGTTTTTAGCTTTCAGATAAATTTCAGTTTTGAAATATGAATCATTGAATTTAAGTTGCCTATGAGACTCCACCATCAAGAACCGCTTGAAGCTTGAACTTCACAACACCGACAGGTCTTCTTGAAGAAATCTGCACACTGGACAAACTTATCAGTTGATAAATGACCCGAAGCATATAGCTTCTTGTCAACCAGTGTTGATTAATTGTTAATCTGAAATTGATAATTGATAAGTTAGATATTGAGTCCCTGGTTATGATTCCATTTGTGGTATTTTTCGAGGAAGAAAAAAGGTTAAGTATGAGGATGTTTGATGTGTTACAAACACATCCTAATTTTCTGTGTATTTTGTATATCAATTGAGTCGGTTTTGAGTCAAATTGAGTCATTTTATGTGTTTTTAGTCAATTGTGGTTATTTGAATCTTTATTATGTTTTTAGTGTGTTTTTGTAGGTGTTTGATAAGTTCCTGAGGCCGCACGTAAGTTGGAAGATTTGAACAAGAAGAAAAATGACCAAGTGCTAAAAAGATACAGTAGGCGTATCGCCTACTGAGAAGGAAGCCCCAAGCGATACACTTGGGGAGGTTGGTCAAATATAGTCAAAGTCGGTCGAGCCCAACTAATTTGTCGCCTTGTGTGCTGCGCGCGTATCGCCTATAAGAGCCGACCCTCCAAGCGATACGCTTGGAGGGGATTTTTCCGCAAAAACCTAATATTTCATATAAATTCGACTTTACAGTTTTTATTCGGCATTCTTCGAACTCCAGACGAATCCAGGGCGATTTTGGACGATTTTCAAAGGCAAGAGAGAGTTGCAACTATCATAAATTAAATCACCAATGTGTTGTCGAGTTAACTTGGTCAACTTGGTCAACTTGCCGTTGTCTGTGTACAACGAGACATCCGGTCAAACAAAAATGTGCACTTACACATTTGGGTGTCATGGGTGAAGTCTAGGAGGTTCACCTATCTATTCGCAACATTTTTGGTTAGCTAATTTATACGCACCCAAGGTGAGTTTACGTCCCCTACTTTTATTGATGTTTTACTCTGTGGTGAGAAGACATGTGATAAACATTTTCTTACAAGATTACATTGAGTATATACCACGTTGTAAACAATAGCAAGATAGAATTTGCCACATCAGAAAGTCCTTATACAGTGTGCCATTAATATTAAATATAACGGGAAATGTGAGGTAGATCTACTAGGCCTGATAAGCCCCGTCTGAGCTAGTCGCTCTAGCCCCACTGGAAGTGGAACAGGTGTTTTATTATCTTAATTTTGTCATGCTCAGCAAAAGCATGATGGGAACTAGGAAGACGGCATCTTTCAGTTAGTAATGTTTAAACGTGGGCTATGTGTTTATAAAAACAATAGACTAGCTATCTATGGGTTTGATAATCGGCTTTACGGGACTTGGTGGTCCTGCAAACGGTTCGGTCTTGTAGAGACTAACTAAATTACTTTTGATAAACTGTTATTTATCTATGATGTTAGTCCAATGTGTCGTCATTATTATGCTTGTTTTGTCTTATTTATTTATAATAATGGTTGGATTACGTTGCATTTTCACGGGTTTTCATGTTTTGAGGTACCGTGAGCTTAATGAGCTAAAAATGTAGTTTTTATGAAGAACTGGAAGCTGATGGTACAGGGATCGAGAATCGAGTGGGAACGAGTGAAGACTTAGAAGAAATTGAAGAAAGTTCCTGAGATCCAGATCTGGGCGGTACGCCCAGAAGTGAAGAAACCAGGGCGGTACGCCCTAAAGTTTAGAGAAGCGGCCGAAGTTTACAATCCGGGCGGTACGCCCAGAATCCCACATTTTGGGGCGGTACGCCCCGAATTGGTCGTCAGAAGTTTTAGATTAGGGTTTTGTATTTAAACTTGTTTGTGAAGTTTAGTTGAAATCATCATTATTCCAGACGACCAGAGCTTAGGGTTTTACGATTTTCTCCATTGTTCGTGAGGATTTTGAAGTTTTCAATCATTCGGTAACTGTTTTTAGTGCAATCTTTCATTATAATCATGTTTGTCTCATTAGCCATGTCCGGCTAATCACCACTAACTGCTTTTGGTGATTGGTTGGCGGAATCGTTCTATGACTAATCAATTGCTAAACTAGTTGTTCCGGAATAATTGCTACCGTTGAACACCCGCATGCGAAATTGTTTAAGTTAACTAGTAACCTAGGGTTTTAGTGGTCCACTGTTTATTGATCTAGCACTTTCTT
>JBCNJP010000014.1:789760-920401 GCA_039602395.1 Deinandra increscens subsp. villosa | reverse complement strand
TCCTATAATGTCTCTAGGAACTGGTGGAGGAATAATGCTGTTTGCAGCCAAGGCCTTATCAGTCTTTTCTGATCCAAATCCAGGTGTGTGTTTCCTAACTTGACCAGTCACAACAGAATGTGACAATTCCTTTCCAGCATCAAGCATTCTTTTGCTCCTCATTTGATTCATATCAAGTTTAACCTGCAACTCATTGTTTTTATGCTTAAGGTCATCTATCTGCTTACTAAGCTCAGCTATCTCTAACTTAGCGTTGTCATACAGATAAACGTTCTCAGTTGATAGTTTTTGATATTTCACAATGTCTAGTTTCTGAGCTTTTACCTTCTCTTCATTCTTTTGCCACCTACCCTTGAATGAACTTCTTTCACATTTTACCTCAAATAGTTCTGACTTAAATTTTTTACAGATTTGCCTAAGTCCAGGAATTAATCGAGCACAAGTAGGATTGGGGCATATCTCAGCATCTTCGTCCTCAAATATATTCTTTTCTTCAACCACTGAACTCATTTTCGTTCTTTAGATATGCAGCTTCTGAAAATTTCGAAAAATCGGCAAAAACGGCAAAATTACTATTCAAAGAATAGTGTCAAAAACTTAAAACTGAAAAACGGAGGCCTTCGGAGAGGAATTTGGGGGTCCAAACGAGCTCCCCTGGACGTTAGTCCGGGGTAAATCTGGGGCTTGTTGTCACGAACGTCGTGTTCAAATTTGAGCCGCTAACTCCAAACGAGTCAAAAGTTACGCCCGTTTCCGTGAAAGTGTGAAAATGAGACTTTTTGCCGCAAAAAGGGTTTCCGATCGTAAACCCTTTTTACGATCGTAATCTCCTCCGGGTCGTAAACATAGATCGTAAACTCGATTCCGATTAGAGCCGATCGTAAACTCCGATTATGATCCGTAATGATCGTAAACACGATTACGATCCCGTGATTCCGATAATGCAAAGTCGTAAACGTCGATTACGACCAGGAAATGTCGTAAACACCAGATTCCTGATCGTAAACAGATAAAAAACCAATCTTGAACTCGTAAACTCGTTTTTCTCAATCGTAAACGCAAACTGATGAAGAACACTTGATCGTAAACACCTGAAAAACCCAGAAACTGATCGGAAACTCCAAAAACAGCAGCAGCACAGTCGTAAACTCGATGAACAGCCTTCAAATCTTCAAAAACTCAATCTTTTTCCAGCAAAAACTTGAATCCAATATCGTGAGAACCTCGAATCTGTGATTCTTGGCTCTGATACCAATTGTAGGTCCGAGATCAACAACTAATCACGATATTCTATCACAAACGAGTGCGGAATCCTCGTAGGTGACTGATTCAAGAAGAAAGATGAAGAGAAAGCAAGAATACGATTATATCAACAATAAAAACTAGATCTTTTCACACAAGAAGAACTTGTCGGGTACAAAACAGTAATCGCAAACACCTCTCTCTCGGGTTTACGATCGTGAACACCAATGGATCGTAAACACCTCTGGCTGCTCTCTCAGAATCGTAAACAAGCAACCCTAAATGAGGAGGTCTAGTGGGGTTCATATAGCCACCCCATTGGGTTTACTATTGGGCCCCTTGTGGATCATAAACCCAATAGTAAACCCAAGCCCAATCATAAACTAGCCTAAATACAATAATCAAACTAGCCTATGATCCTAATTAAACCCTCTAAGCCCAGCCCAACTTATTTAATATTACAAGCCTCATAATCTAGCCTCTACACTAGAATAGTGGGGTTGGTGTAGAGGTAACTAACATGCACATCTCTAGAGAGGTAGTAACCTATGGACAAAACTTTTACTATGGGGTTTTAAAAGATATATGAGTACTAAATTACCATATTAAAAACGTTCCTCTTTTCATGTGCGACTGAGTTGATAATCGACGTGGAGTCAAACATGATAGTCTTGGTTACACTTTGGTCGAGCTTAACAGACTTGGTCACAAGGAGGACCCGTTCATTTTGGCCTCACAAGCATGACATGTGTTTTACATCAAAGACCAACTGGATAAAAATATATCTATTGTCTTTATGACGCCTCCCATAAATTACTGAGATTCGTATGAAGACGATGTCAATGAGGAATTTAGTACTCTAACTTTTTCCTCACAATGATAATGTATTTCTACCTGTAGATCCACTTGACATGACTAGTGAATCCCGCAATGATTACTTTAGACCTGAATATAAGGGAATGGTTTTACGTAATACCGATTGATCCCTGTACATGAGTATGATCATTGTTATGTTTTTGAATGTTGGCAATAGTTTTAATTTAATGAATGGTTGTCTTTGACTCAACAATTATTTTTCTTTTTTTATGTATTCTGGAATATTATGGACCTTTTGAGTCAAGTGTTTCTCTTGTTTTGGTTGAAGAGGAATAGCTGAGATTTGGTAGTTGTCAAGTCTTGGTAAACATACAATGTTTTCTCTTTGACTAAAACAGAGTCAACAAAAGTTAAACATTACATAAAATTACTAATTAAACACTAATTTAAAATTACTTAAAAACATTACATAAAAATATTAATAAAAATAAAATTACTTTCACACAATCTCAAATTAAACTGAAATTACGTTGACAAAAATAGACACACAAGAGTTTTGCCAAAAACGCTATGGGTAAACATGGAGAAAGTACCAATTACAAAGTACCATGTTTCTTATCAACCATAATAAAAAATAAATTAAAAACTAATCATATATATATATATATATATATATATATATATATATATATATATATGTCGACCCACCATTATCTTCGGAGCAGGAGAACCGTTAATTTGAGGACAATGGGTCCAAACGATATCCAGAAAACCAATTTTTTGAGGTTGGTAATGGTTGAAAATAACCATTTCTTAAAGTCAGCTTTGGAGGATATCTTTGGTTCATAGCCATTGACCCTCATTGCCCCCTCTTTAAGAACTTATGTTCTGGTCACCGGTAGGGGTGTTCAAATTCGGATATCCGGTTTTTCGGATATCCGAATTTCGGATATCCGAAAATTTCGGATAGTGGATTTCAATATCCGAATCCGTATCCGAAATTTCGGATATCCGAAATTTCGGATACGGATTCGGATATTAAATCGGATATCCGAATTCTCATATCCTAACAATAGCAAATATATTAAGGCAAACCAAATTACAGTGATGAAGAAAGAATCATAGCGGTAGCAATTCTCATATCCGAACTCTAAAGAAAAAGAAGAAAGAATCACAACAGTAGCAAATATATTGAATCGAATGTCCTTGTATCCTAACAACTATAATGAAACAACCAAAATTACAAAAATACAAACCCCAAAACACCCTTCCGACATATCTCCGGCATATATTACCGTTCCCGTTCAATCAAAATCACACTCAAAATTCCATATAGGTCCGCCATACATGACTTATCGATTTTGGTTTCAAAATTTGGAAAATCCATTGCTCGCTAATACAAAAGTACAACTTCATAAATCAAGACTAAATTTAAGCAAATACTAAAATTCACTCCTCCCAAAAACAAATTGAAAACTGAAAGTGAGATCAATTAGCAAATGCAAATTGGAAGTGAAACTGAAAGCAAATAAAGGTGGTCTTTGGATGTTTGGCGGAGATCAACTAGAGATGAAGAATCTATGTTGGCGATTGGCCGAGATGAACTAGCGATGAAGAATCTATGTTGGCGATGATGAATGGTTGGTTTGGATGAGATTGGGAGATTGGGGATCTGGTCATGTGGGTAAATGGGTTCAAGAATATTAAAAAACCTACATAATATTTATTATTTAATATTTTTGAAAATAATATTTCGGATATTCGGATATCCGAAATATCCGAAATTTTTAAAAATCACTATCCGAATCCGAATCCGAAAATTCGGATATCCGAATTTCGGATATCCGAAATTTCGGATATCCGAATTTTCGGATATTTCGGATTCGGATTTTCGGATAATTCGGATTCGGTTTCGGATTCGGATTTTTTTGAACACCCCTAGTCACCGGCCCTACTAACGATACTTGCCCCCTCTTCCAGAACTTCATTCTACAGCTTGTTAAGTTTCTCAACACTGCCTCTGTGTACATCAATTTTTTCATTGCGTAGAGTTGTCATCAAGTAGCGTGACGGGGCTGGTGGTTGGGAAAGGAGATCATTGAGTTTCTGGAGGTCTTCTTGTAATGAACGGGTAACTTTGTTGATATGTGCATCAATCTTTGCAATAACCTCCATCTGTTTGTAGGGTGAATCTATAAAAACTTTGAATTGAATTGCTTGGTGTGATGTAGTTGGAAGAAGAATGGTGAATTTATAGAAAAACGGCGTGATGTAGTTGGGACAGGTAATAGATGATCAATGGAGACTTAATTTTTACCAAACTAATTTACATGGTAGTAAATGGCCTCACCGCTTTTTTTTTCGGGAAGAACATTCATTCCGGATGAATGTTAACCTTCCGAAACATTACATTTGGCCACACATATAATATTTTTACCGTGACCGTTAGTCATCTTTAGTCACACATAAATTGTTTAACTGTCATGATTGATAACTTTTGGTGTCACAATCAAAATTAATATATGTGGCAATAGGTGATATGTTTAATTACTTACAATTAATAAGTAAGTGATGCAACACTCTACTCTTTAGTCACACAATCTAATGTAAGTGGCCATATGTACTAGCTTTTAGCCACATGAATAAATAAAAACAGTGGCCGTTCCTCACATTTAGCCAAGTTTTGTTTCTTTTAATTTACTAATTACTAAAGTCTACTCTTTGGTCAAATAACATAATATAAGTGGTCATATCTATTGCTTTTTTAGCCACACTAATAACAATATACTATGACAATTCCTCATATTTAGCCACACCTTATTTAGTGTGGCTATTAATTATCACTCTTTTTTTACAAAAGTGTGGCCAAAATTATCATATATATGTGCTTTTAGGTACGTGAATAAAAAAACATGACATATACCATGACTTTTGTTACATCATGGCCACGCTTTTAATAGTGTGACTAGTAATTATTACAAATTTTCATAAAAGTGTGGCCAAAGGTATCGTATTTATGTGTTTTTGGTCACATGAATAGAAAACCAAACAAATTATGTGGCCGGGACATTTCGCCACACCTTCGTCGGTGTGATTAATAAATGTCATACCTTTTAATAAAAGTGTGACTAAAGCCTTTACAAATTACAATTGTGTGTTTTTTGTCACACACAAAAGAGATGTGTCGCTAAAGCCCCCAAACTGTGTGTTTTTTGTTACACCAAAAAAAATGTGGCTAAAAGGCTCCAAAAGGTACGTATTTGGCCACGGGTAAAAAAATGCGTAACTAAAACTTACCTTTAGCCATGTTTTAAAAAACGTATCTGGACGGTTTTGGAAAAATCGTAAGTAAAGCCACATTTTGACGTGGTGACAACCATTATAATTGTTTGCTTAAATACTTGGTCGGTTAAAGTAGTAAGCCCCTCTATAAATAGAGGTGTATGGTTTATCTTTTTGGGATCGAGAAATATGTAATTCAACACAAATTTTCTTCTATATCTCGTTTGTAATTTCTTTACAACTAAATCAAAGAAGCTCTAGTTCCCATATATGATTTTAACATTTATACATATAACAGACAAAGACCGAAAATAGAATATATGAAATAGGAAGCACCTAAATCAAAGATAATCTTAATTAATGAAAGGATGAGGCAGTCTAGAGAATGCATATATATCACCTTCATTATTCACGATTAGGAACACTAAAATCAGGATCAACTGGCTTCAGTGGCAACAGAGGCGGCAATAATTTAGGAGTATTAGTCCTCAAGTTGTGTAACATATTGACAGCAAACCTGGAAGCATAGATGGTTGCCCCAAGACTTGGTGAGGAGATTGTGTTTGCTAATGCATCTTGTACTTGTCTCTTTTCTTCCTCCCACAAGGCCTTCTCTTGCTTCCTTCTACAATGTCTACGCCAAGCAACTTGTATAAAACAAGCTCCCCATGTCCTCCATTGTTGTGAGTAGTACCTGAATTTGAGCTTTTTATAATTTGATTCTATTATGTATTATAGAACAATAAAATATATATATATATATATATAGGGTTAGGTTCAAATGAGAACTTTTTCTTTTAACAACTTTTTAAGAACCAATTTGGGCCACTAATTTTCAAGGGGGAGCATTCAAATTCATGGGGGGGGGGGGTTTCCATATATATAAACTAGTGGCTAAGATTAGTTCTTTTTAGTTCTCAAACCCAATTAGTTCTCAAATGATCCTCTCCCTATATATATATATATATATATATATATATATATATATATAGGGTTGGGTTCATTTGAGAACCAATTGGTTTTGAAAACCATTCCGAGCCACTAATTTTCATGGGGACCACTCAAATTCATGGAGTGGATTTTCTTATATATAACAAGTGGCTCAGAATGGTTCTCAAAAGTTCTCAAAACCAATTGGTTCTTAAATGATCACCCCTATATATATATTATATATATATATATATATATATATATATATATATATTATAATAGGTGTTACCGAAAAGTATGTTGGAAGCGCTTGCTGTGTAGGCGCCTAAACTGGGAGGCTACAGACTTGAGGTCATCAGCTTTGAGAGAAAAAGCTTCAACATCTGTAATCGGTCTAACGGTTGTAGTTGAGATGGGAAGGGTTGAAGACATGTTAGGATCCAAAGCCCATGTGAGAAGCTCATCTCCACAGAAGTCACCTGCCTTAAGGTAACTGGAGTTAAAGAAGCCACTCCTTCCACCATTCGTAGTCATGGTTATCAACTCTCCAGTCATTATGAACAACAACTCATCTACCGGATCTCCCTCTCGCAATATGTAACTGTTCTCTGTGTAAAGAACCGGCTTTAGACATTCACTCATGGCATCCAACAATCGTTCATCCATTATTTCAAACATTGGCACCTGAAACAAACAGTGTCCATTGTTCAGAAAAGGGAAAAGAAAAAAGAAGGTGTAGGTTAAGTTACTATTACTGACTCTCATAAGTAGAGACAAGCAAAGATGACGCTTTATGTCCCTTCGCAAGTCCTTGGGCAGGTTGTAAATGAGAGCCTCTTCATCGACTCCTCTATTTTCTTGCCATTTGTACTGTTCATGACGCCTCACACGCTCCTTGAGATCTTCAGGGAGCATCCTGTGGGACATCCATAGCTCTGCATCCCTCCTTTTTACCCTCATTTCTTCTACTCTTACCGTCATTGATTGAAGATATTTCTATTGCACCAATCAAAATCAGATACTTACGAAATGTTTGTGTGTGTGTATGTGTGTAGGTTTCCTTACCTGCATGTTTCCTAGGAGAAAGGAAAATAACACCAATCCAAGAATGGAGATGAAGAGAGCAAACAAAATCTCCCATACGTAAGTACTTGTCTTGAGGTTTTGACCAAGTGAGCTGTTTAAAATAAATATTAATAATATATATATATATATATATAGGCAGAGGATCATTTGAGAACTAAATTGTTTTGATAACTTTTGAAAACCATTATGAGCCACTAGTTATATATATATAAGGAAATCTCCCCCATGAATTTGAGTGGTCCCCCCTTGAAAAATAGTGGTCCAGAATGGTTCTTAAAAGTTCTCAAAACCAATTGGTTCTCATTTGAACCTAACCCTATATATATATATCTAGCACTATTGATCATCAATGTGAAAATGCCTAATGCACAAACAGACCTTAAATTTCTCAAACCCCACCAGAAGCAGTACAAGAATTTCTGTGGGAAATCTTTGGTTTCTACCACGTGCGACTCTAAAGCATCAAGGAATATGCCAAAGTCAAAATCTGATGGTTGAAGAGGTGTGCAAGTTGTATTGAGAAAGGAATAGTTCCCCACACGGTTTTCTCCGCAATATAGAAACTTGATATCACAATTGATGTTATTCTTGCATGCAACACGCCAGCAGTCATCTTCCCTGTCTATAGAGAATAAGTACCAGAATGATCCAATCACCTAATTAATTAAAATATCATTCATGTCATTCGGCCGACTATTTATCTTATATATATATATATATGTATGTATGTATTGATTGTTTACAACTTACATGACTGCCTAGCATATAGATAAAAAGATTGAAAGCAGCTCCAGCCCATGGGGTTTCAGTAAATATGCCAGAAGTCCTTGTCACTTGTCTATATAGTGGAATCATCCGAACAAATCGTGGGATGTATTGAGAAAATATCACAAACTTAAGCAAATCCTTTGTAACTAAAGAAACTGGTCCCTTTGTGGTTGTTGGTATGATGATCAGGATGGTCACCTGTGGAAGCGGAAGAACTGACAATACGTCTATGATGAAGTAGGAGCACAAGTATCGTTTAGCTATGGCAAAAGAGTCCTCAATCAATTCGCCTCTTCCAAACACTCTTGAAGAAGGGGCAATAAATCCAGTGTGGAACTCAAAGAATATATGGAGAACATAAAGGAGGTCTATGAGAGTACGAAGAACACAAGCAATAATCTTCATCTTGTTGTCCATATCCAGACACTTTTCATGCCTATCGATCACAGGAATGTAGAAAAAGAGCGGGTCTAAAGATACTGCAATAATGCTAATCACAACGAATATCTTATTCCACTTCTGAAGAAAAGACCCTTGTGGGTCTAGTAGCATTTTCTTCTTTTTCTTCGTCTTTGGAACTGCAGCTACTCGTGCAACTTTATCATGGAACCCGGCTGCTGCTGAAACCCTCTTTAGTCCTCTTCCTATCCGTGACAGGAAATTCATTTTGATTTGCTGGTAATCATACCTATAAGATTCCTCCCCGCTTGTATCCTCCTTAAACCTGAAATTAAGAGGAGACAACATACAACATATATATATGTTTATACTAGCTACTTGATATTAATGGACGGGGTGACTAGTAAATGCCTCCTACGTACCTTACGTATCTTTCCTGCTTGAACTTCATCAATTAATTTGTAGAAGTGAATTGAATTCCTATGGGTAACAATTGAGTACTAGCTAGCTAGCTAGCTTGTTAATTTCATGATAATTGATAGGAATATATATAATTATTATGGTCTATGGAAATGAAATGAGGTAGGAACTTCGTGGACATTTCATATGCCTGGTGGCCGGGTCTGGTCCGACGGCTGGCTTCTAAAGTAAACTTTCAGCGGGAGAATAGTCTACTCTTCACCACCTACCTTTTCTTAATATTAGCTACCTTCTATTATTACGTACAACTTGCTTCTTCTATTCTCCGGTCCATCAACAGTGGCTGGATTTCTTCTTTGATTTTTCTTTATGTATAAAGTTTAAAAATCCCTAGTATTTTTATACGGTCAAGGTCAAAGTCAGCCCTTTCTGATCATTTTTCTTCATTTAATTAAAACATTAGAGATTGGTCTACATTTCATACGAAACATGCATGATTATGCATGGTAGCTCCAAGTCGTCTTGTTCTATAATATTTCATCACCACTAGAGCGAGCTACCTGTTACACAAAGTCAAAGAAGAAACCATCACTTAATTAGTTCCTAAATTAGCATACTTTCACCATATGTACACTTATGTAAGCCCATGTTTTATACATCATATCTCTGCAATTAATATAATAAATTTAGCATAAACCAATTTAACCACGATGATGCAGATCCACAATCCAAAAGCCATGCAGATCAAGATATTTCATTTATATATGGCCGCTCGCCCTTGGAGATTAACCACTCTTTTCACTAGTAGAAAAATGGTCTTTAATGACACGCGAATTACACTGGTTTTATGAACCACAAACGCGTGTGTCATAAGAAACCGTCGTAATTTTTAAAATGTGAAGAGTAGATGACGCGCACATTCGAGTGTCATAAAGAAAGAAAAAAACACGTTGCCCAGTTAGTAAAATTGCGTGTCATCCTTGTTGCTATTGCCTTATGTTTTCAACTTTTCATCGGTTCCGCTCAAAGAAATCTATTCCCTCCATGGAAAAGCCCTAATTCTCAGCTATCTCTCTTTCTTATTCTCCTGTATCCTTCTGTTTTATGTTTTTAGTTTTCATCAAGTTCCAAATTCCCGCTCATAAAAGCCCTAATTTATCTGATCTCCATTCTCCCTGGAACCTAATCGATCTAATGGTATCCAAAGCTCCACCCTCACAACCACAGTCGTCCAAACTCCACCGTCCACCTCTTAGTGTCCACCGATTCTTCTTCAAGAATAAAGATGCTTTTGCTCGTTACTTCGAATATACGGTACAATCGTAAACCCTAAGTTTGCAGATTTTGTGCTTATTTTTTACTTAATTTCAAATCCTACAGATTTTTGACATTTTCTATTTTGACATTTTCTAGACCGTTTGTTTTAAACTTTATGAAATTAGTTTTGATTTTATTTTAAAATCATATAGGTTTCGTGCGAATAAAAAAAACATTTGTGTTTTAGCTTCTTTTTTTTCTTATACTGAAATCTTGGTCCGCTACTATATTTTCTTTGCCTTAACAATCTAACCAAATGTAACAATATAACCAAATGTGGCAAGATGGGTTGTGGGTCAGACACTCGCTCAGACGGGTTGGGTAAATAGTCAAAACATGTTCAAGTTGAAACACGTTTTTCTTATATTAGTCAAATATGAACCAAGCTAGGTTGATCCAGAGAACTATTTTTCTATCTTTTCATAAATAATTGATGCGTTAATTATGAATACAATATTATTAGAATACTAATGTAAATCTTTTGACAACAACCTATTTGATGTGACTCATTCCCATCTTGGCTAAATTTTGTTATTTGACTTGTTTGAGATAAAACACAAGCCGAGTCCACCTATTCATAAATAAATGTATTGAAATGCCGATCTCTTCAGCTTTCTAGAAGTATGATCAAAGTTTTACTTTTTCCTAGTTTGCCACATTTATAGTCCAAAAGATCTTATTGGACGATGTTGGGTTGGACTACAATTGCACTACTGCTGAACGGTTTTTTGCAGTGGGCAGGGTTTTGGGGAATATGGTTGTTGCACTTGCTAAACAATCATCTTCATGGCTTTTGAAAAATATTATCCGATGTTACGTTCGTTTATCTGACAATCCTAGGTTAGCTGACAACACTGTTTTTGTCCTTTGTATATAAGGATAGTGGGAGTGGGTCGGCAAACTCATCGGCAAAAACCCTTTCCCCTCGGCAAAAAATCGGCAACCACTCCTCCTATCTCGGTAAACTCTTAGGATTTTCGGCAAAATTTTACCGAATGTTGCCAAGCCACTTTAGACCGTTGAACGGTCATTTTTTTTTACCGTTAACCTTTTTTTTTAAATACCTCACACACTATATATAAAATCACCCCATCTCTCATTTTTTTGTATCTTTTCTTCACAAATCCCTTTCACTTCAAAGCTCTCATTCTATTTTTTTAAATGGCTCGTCTTCGTCCAAGGTTTATTATCTCACCCGAGCTTATGACTTCGTCTAGTAGTTCGAGTGGTTCAGACGAGGAGGCATTGTTGCACATGAGAAATTGTTATTATGCCGCCTTAGAAGAAGACACGGCTCGTTCACGAAGGACGAGTATTTACGGAGATCGTGCGGCAAGTCATGCTCACTTGGTAGAGTTACATTTCGCCGACAATCCTCGTTCCATGAAGGTATTTTTAAGGAACGATTTCGAACGTCTAAGAATTTGTTTACACGTATTATGAATGATGTTGAAAATAACTTCGAGTATTTTACTTTACGTTACGACACGAGGGGCGTCCAAGTTTCTCGGCATTACAAAAATGTACCAATGCTATTCGTCAACTGGCAACCGGTAACATGCCTGACGAATACGATGAATTTTTGCAAATGGCTGAAAGAACATCACGTGAATGTTTACACAACTTTTGTGATGCTATAGTTAAGCTTTATAAAGATGAATTTTTGCGCGCACCGACTAGCCATGATCATGCTCTTTTATACGAGGCCCATTTAGAAAGGCACGACCTCCCTGGTATAATTGGTAGCGTCGATTTTATGCACTGGGAATGGAGAAACTGTCCAACAAAATATAGAGGACAGTATCATCGCGGTGATCATCCAAAACCAACGATAACACTCGAGGCAGCTGCATCACAAGAAATGTGGTTTTGGCATGCTTTCTTTGGTGTCGTCGGTTCGAATAACGACATAAATGTGCTTAATCAATCAACGTTGTTCATGAACGAGTTGAAAGGCATTGCTCCAAAACCTCCTTTTTGGGTTAATGGTCGAGAGTACAAGCTTGGCTATTACCTTGCCGATGGTATATATCCCACTTGGTCTACATTTCTAAAGGCGTATACACATCCATATGCAATCAAGGAGAAGAAGATGAAAAAGATACAAGAGGGTGCAAAGAAAGACGTCGAAAGAGCGTTTCGTAGGTTAAAAGTTAAGTGTGCGATAATTGATCGTAAAGCATGCCCAGCTTTGATGGAGAATATCATGTACGCTTGCATGATACTTCATAACATGACACTCAAAGACGATGGCGTGGCTATATCACCGGTACACATTCCTGATCCTCCCGTAGAACTGTTCGTCGATGAGAATGTGTATCTAGAGATACGGGATAGCGAGATACACGGTAGGCTATGATTCGACATTACGGAACATCGCCGTAAACACGGATGTCGTACTAACTGAAGAAGAGCTAAACGCAAATCCTTCAACCTAGATTGGTGTTTGTTTATTTTTTTTAGAAATTTGTATTTTTTTTATTTTATTGAATGTTTTATTTTTATGTTGTATTGTATTTTCTAATTTTATGTTAATGTTTTAGTTTTAGAACAAAAGTTAAACATTAAAAATATAAAAACTAAAAAACTAAAAAACTTAAAAAAAGGTTGCCTAAAATACTTTCTACAACCACTCCCACCACAAAAACATCAAATTCTACCAAATTTTTTTCTCTCCTGATGGCATGATGTGATTGGCTAGTTTTTATGTAGAAATTTTACATTCTACAACCATTCCTGTCACACCCCGAGAATGGCTGAACGTGGGCATGTGACTGATTTGGCATCATGGTCATGATTACGAATGATTGACGTCTAAATGAACATTAAATTAACCATTTGTCTTTTGAAAATGTAAGTCTTAAACATTTATTTAAATATTTAAAACCATGGCAGCGGAAAAGTAGTAGTGGTTACATGATAAAGTTTTCAAAAGACAATGTCATCAGATTTATAAACATAACTACCCTAAGGCGTAATGCGTCTAAATCTCCAAAATTAAATGCAAGAACACACAGCAGGCAGACCATGATATGACAAGCAAGATCGAAACAGAAAAAACATGGAGTTGCAATCTTTAATCACCTGCGAATTCAAGAATTTAAAAAGTCAACAGAATTGTTGGTGAGTTCACATGTTTATTGACACATGAACTGTTTGAAAATATGTTTGAAAATGTTTGGCATGTCATGATATTAGTTTGTTTGAAACTGTTGTTGTAAAGATCAAGCATGAACCTTGAATTCAAAACTAACTGTTTACCCACTCCTGATGTTCTTCCCCAAGAACATCGAATGACCAGAATAACTAATGTACCCCTTGACTATAACCGTGGAGTCATGACCGGAGCGACCAAGTCAGGGCAAGGTCGTCAACCCAAATAGATCTATTCACAAGCTATCATTTCGAATGAACTAATTGAATTCAATTAATAGTGAGAATTTAGGCATATAACATGAATCAACATGAATACACAGATTGAGGAAATGAAAAGAACATGCAATCAGTACGTCTTACAGTGATCATAATATTAGACAAAATGAAATTGAAAGGCATTCATTGAATTCTCCCCCATAGTTCGAAAACAGATTTGTAATAGGGGCCGTGAAAACTCACTTGTTTGAATTTGGACTGACAGATCTGATTGGTTGAACTTAGCCTAGCAAACGTCTACAAAATAATGTTATGACGTATTAGGGTTTAGCTATTTTGGGTAAGTGAATACGTTACCCAATGTTCAAGGTTAAGTCTCGACTGTTATTACCCGATGACAGTGATGGAAATCCTAGGATATTATTTATTGACTAATAAATAATATTCAATTTGTTGGAATTTAGTATTTATTTGAATAAATAAATAATAACTGAATTTTTGTGTTAGGAAAATATATATTGAATAATATACATTATTTTTCATAGAACGTCATGAAAATATAAATATTTAATTTATTAAATATTTGTAAGGTTTTGAACCCTTTAAAATAATAAATAAAGTCTTTCATTTATTAAGGTTCGAACGCGCGTGTCATACCGCACAGTATATGTCACGTTTTACGAAATGGATTTTGATACTTGAAAATATAACTATTTGTATGAAGAAATGTTTTCAAAAATATATGAAGTTATGTTTTGGTAAAATTATGTGTCGGTTCGTCCGGTAGTTAGCCGGTTTCACCGGTTTGACCGTTTTCACTCGTTTTATGACGTTTTAAGTTACCTTAACACTTAGAATTTGTTAGTAGACTTGTTTTAATGTGGTTTAGGGTCGGTCTTAAGTTGCCAAGTGTGCCTTAACTAGGGGTGTGCACGGTTCGGTTGGGTTCGGTTTTTAACCCCAACCGAAACCGAAACCGAAAATTTCGGTTTTCCTACTTTAAAAACCGAACATTTGCGGTTTTTATCGGTTTCGGTTTTTCGGTTTTTAATCCCGGTTCGGTTCGGTTTTCGGTTTAAAACCGAAAATTACCCATTACCAAAATCAACCAAAAGTTGAACTGCTTTACTCTTCCACCAAACTTAGAAGCCAATAGGCTAATAAAGTGGCTAAGTTAACGATTGATTGAGCTCAGCACAACATTTTGTAATCACAAGAGCCTTCTTTTTATAAGGCATGAACCAAACTTACTTTTTTCAAATAAGCAATATGGGATAGCTTTTATTGTGGGATTCCCATCCAGTTTTTTCTTAAAGCTCCAATGTGGGATTGTTGCTTATATATTGAGAACTAATAACTTTCATATATATTGATTTCCTTATGTCTTTATTCAACAAATACAAACCTTAAACCAACTACTACTTTTTTCTAATCTGCAGCAACTTAAAGAAAAAAAAAACAAACCATAGGATCTGGAACTTGCGATCTTTACACTTACTTTACTTGTCAATCTATTAGTTGGATATAAATTTATCAATTTCAACATGTGAACTCAAACTTATCATAATCAAATCCTTAACCCCACATGTTAACACGTAATGAAAGTGATGCATTCTATTTGGAAAGTGATGCATTCTATTTGGAGAGTCTTTAGATTTACTTCTAAATAATTAATTAAAAATGCCTTTTGTACATTCAGAAAGGTTGTCGAAAGGGTATCTGTTGTGAAGTAACAATGCGGCTCATCTTTTTTTCTAACTAATCCTTTATTCAACAAGTATTTGTCATCTGTTGGTGTTAAAAAAAGAAATAAGAATATTTTGTTTTAAGCTAAGAATATGAGATATGGAAAGAATTCTGGTAGGCACAAATGCAAAGTAGATTAGACTTGTTTTACAAGCTGATGAGCAAGATTAATGTTTGGATTGGAGTGGTGTCTTCTTTCATTTATAGGAAGGGAGGAGCTTCAGTTTACGTGTGAGAATCAATGTGGGATAGAACAAACTCAATGTTTAAAGGAAAGTAAGTTTTAAAAGAAGAAGGGGAAAAGCAAGCTGCCAAAAACTAATTTTCACATCAAGAAGGGTCGAACTCAAGACCTCTTGCTCCTAAGAAAAGGATGCTACCAGCTGTGACAAGGAGGGTTTTATTTATATTTTCAGTTACAATTCTCTTATCCATAGTTATGCAACTAATATTTTAAATAATTATATACAAATTCGGTTCGGTTCGGTTTTTTCGGTTTTTAGAAAACGAAAAACCGAAACCGAACCATAAATTTCGGTTTCGGTTTTTTCGGTTCGGTTTTTTCCGGTTTTTTTGTTCGGTTCGGTTTTTTCGGTTCGGTTTTTTCGGTTTTTTCGGTTTCGGTTCGGTTTTTTCGGTTTTTTGCTCACCCCTAGCCTTAACTTGTAAAAATTGACGTTTTTGAGTTACCGAAAGCTACAGTTTTGGTCCGGTTCCGCTTCTAAAACATGTTTTTGCACTTTTGAACGTTGGGAAACATTTTTATATGTCAAAATGAGCATGTTTTATGTTCTGGACCAAATCCAATTCCCTCCTATTACACATTTATGAACTTTTGGTTATCCTCCCGCTCTTACACGTGTATCTCCCTAATCACATATGTTTTTCATTTACATTTATCTTTCCCCATTCCAAACTCTTTCTTCTCTATTTCCGTAACCGACATATCTCCCCTTCATTCTGCCCTCTACGATCCCCTACCCCAGGTTGATACTTTGAAAAATCTATTCTCCATTTAGTTTCTTCACGGCCGGGCTATCAATCCACCACCTTTTCCATAATTTCAAACTGCATTTTATACAACCCATTCTTACCGATTTCTCTTATGTCACATGGGTTTAGTTTTTTTTACACTTTACAACATTGAAATTGAAATTAAACTATGACAATGAAAGTAAATTGACAAGGCAATCAGGAATATTGTAGGCAAATCACCACATTAGTCAGGCAAGGGCTGCTTTTTTAATCGATTAACCTTAACCAAATATGAATTAGGACAAAAGATAACCGACTATGAATTAGGGAAAAAGAAAATGTTGTTAACGGGAGTGGCAATGTTTTAAGGCCATAATTTCGCCGATTCGATTATAATATTCCATTGGGTTTTTTTAATCATTATTCCTAACCATTTTAATTCACGACACATATGAATCTCCGTTTCTCTGACTTTTTTTTACCCAAATCGATCGTAGATGGCAGAATGAAGGGGAGATGTCGGTTACGGAAATAGAGAAGAAAGACTTTGGAATGGGGAAAGATAAATGTAAGCAGGGTAATTCTTTTTTCTGCGTATCCAAATTGCTATTCATATTTGTTTAATTCATCATAAAGACATTTAGTTGCATTATTAATGTTGATATTACGCATTCTTTAAATTACTACCACTTCGCTATGAGTATTTAATAAAATATTTGTTTATACAGGTAGAATTTCTTTTGTTACGCTTATTTGGCTATGAGTATTTAATAAATTATTTATTTCATGAATCAGTATGTTAAATTATGTATCGTATTTGTTTTACAATTGCACCTTCTTCTTTCAGAGATGTTAATTCATGTGTGTAATTTTTCAGTTTTTGACTATAAGTAGTTGTTACTCAGAGTCAAGAACTATTAAAACAGTTTCTTATCAGCTTTTTAATCTGTTTTATGCATAATTTTTTACTTTCTTCTATTTTAATTTTGTTGCAGATACTGTTATAATTATGGTTCATTTCTATTATGTATTCATTTCTATGCTTTATTGATACCTGTCACAACTAAAAAACAACTACAATGCGCGGCAACGCGCGCTATAGGACGTCTTGTTCTTATTCAAAAATAAGTTATATTTTTCGTCGAAAAGTCGTATTAGGATATCCAATTGTTCCTTTTCAAGTGTTTAACTTCCCGAATCACTTTGTAAATTTAGAGAATAATTTTGGCAGCCCTAAATCATGCTTTACAAGTCCTAAGTGGTCACAAGAATTTTCACTTAATTTCCATGAAAATAAATGATATTTATATCATAAAAGTTCCATTTTTACATTTCTTTGAAATTTCATGGATCAACCTTTAAAATAACATTTTAGTGACTCAAAATCATCTCATGACAAGTTTGGTTCCAGATTTAAAGTTATATTCATGAGCTGTTATCAAGATTGCAAAAATATATACATTTCATGGTGACTAAATTTTATGACACACAAAATAAAGTGTCATGTTTGTCAACTTTCAACATAAAGCATATATCTTTCAATGATTGGTTTCCAAACTTTATGTTTATAAATTTTCCACCAAAACAAACATACTAAAACATTTAGAACCCATAACATGTCATGGTTTATAAACTTTGTCACCAAATATGAAGCTTTTTAACACAAACATACATTTTATGTTTATATTTTTCTATGAACTTGTTCAAACAATATTCTAGTTCCATCAAAGGCACAAAAGGCTACTAACACACAAGATTCCTAGTAAGTCATCCAACAATACAATCAAGACTTAGATCATGAACATGATATTGTGACATTTAATGTAAGAATCATGGAAAAAGTTAAGGAAAGTAAGAGTTTTCTCACTTAAACTTTATCCGGATCAGTTATGATGTTGATGGGTTGTTGATATTTGCTTCCGGTTTAGCTCCTAACCCACCCTTGATCTTGAATTTAGGAAGAAGATGGTAAAAGAAAAGTTGGAACATCATGGTTATGATGAAAGAAACAAAGGATTAGGAATGATGTTCATGAAAGAATATAAGAAAGAAATAGAAAAAAAATGTTAGATTAGAAGTTAGAGATGTATTACCTTGATCAAAGAAAGTGTTAGAAACTTAGATTGAGTGGTGTTTGATGGTGAAAGATGATGGTGCTGGCGGTTTGATATAAACCGAGAGAAGAGAGAGTGAGGGAGAAATTATGTGTTTCTTGAAGTGGTTTAGTGTTGAAATGAAGTTGTTTAGGGGTTATAAAAAGGTGGTTAAGTGGGCTTGGTGGTTTGGTTCTTAGGTGAACCGAAGGGGTGTTCGGTTTGGGTTTAAACCGTGAATCAAAGAAGAAAAAGAGGAGAAAGGGTGAACCAATGGCTTGAGTACTTGAGTTTCCTTGTGTTTAAGTGTTTGAAAAATGAAACAAGGTGGGTGTTTGTGGGTGAGTGGCAACCGGCCAAAAGAGGGGAAAGGAAGGAGGTTAGGAGACAACTTTTGTCTTATTGAAAGTGGTTAAATTCTTTAACCAATGGTTCTTAGGTTTGTTAAGTAATTAAGGGGACAAATTGGCTACAAACCAAGATGACATGTAAGTGGGCAATGTGTTCATCCAATGGATCTTGTCTTAGAGTCTAGGTGCAAGATTTATTAGTCATGTGTTCATAGGAAGTTGGATCGAACCAAATGCTTAAATGGTTTGGTTACATGAAGGATTTAGTTAAGGGTTTAGTTTGAGGGTAATAGTGGGCCGGTTGAGAGGAAAGAAGCCAGAAAACAAATGATGATGGTGGGAGTTGAACTCGGGTTGATCGAAAAGAGAAAAAAAAAATGAACTCGGGCTGGGCTTGATCCGAGAGAGAAGAGACAAAGAATGATGGGCTTGAGGCCCGAACCGGAGAAAGGAAAAGAAGAAAGAATAGTGGGCTTGGCCCAACTCGGAGAGAAGAAAAGGAAAAGAATCGGCTGGACCGAAGAGAAAGAGAAATGAGCCGGGGGGTTTGGGCCGCGGAGAAAGAAAAGAAAAGGGAAAAGGGAAAAGATTGGGCCGGTAGGCCCACTGGGCTCATCGGGCTGAACCGGGTCTCGGGTCGGGTCGGCCCGAGTCCAGATTGATCCAACGAGTCCAATGACACTTTGTTCGGGTTGAAACGACGAACGGATAAAATGTTGGTTTTTAGAGCGAAACGAGAAATGTCACAAGTCTTGATTATTGTCGTTTGATTGTGCCCTTAATGATGTACTAGAGCTTTGGAAATAAAAGTTCCGCTCGGCGTGAGCGTTCATTGTTTGAGATTTTTGGCGACAATGTTTAATATTTATTTTTTATGAAAATAAAATATAGTTTGAACATAGAAATAGTTTTAGGAATAGAACTTGTTTGATCGAAATGAATTGTCGTTCGAATGAACGTTTTGTGTGAAATACGTTTGACACAACGTAATAGTTTTGAAAAATATAAAATACTCATTTTATATTTAAAATTCCACAAATCATATTTATAAAACTCTTGTTATTGAAGTTCCATCATGAATAGTCGCGGAACCTTGAGGTAATTTCCACTATGGGTAAATGTTGTCGGACCTAATTTGTCTATGTTCGCAAATAAAGTCACCTAATTTGGAAAAATTAAGTCTAATGCAAATAGAATCACTGTTAATTGCACGTAATTATAATATTAATGTATACCTGGGTTGTCACATCTCCCCCTATCCTAAGACTATCTGTAATGATAACTCCCCCCCCCCCCCCCCTTGGGGGTTATCTGTCATGTGGTGAATGACGTGGCAATGAGGGTTATAAGATAAGGGATGTAGTGAGGGTTATGAGGATGGGAGAACCAACAGCAAAAAGCAAAAAAAAAAAAAAAAAAAAAAGATGAAACTGGAGGGCGTAATGTAGGTAACGCCATGGACAAATTCTGCTAACATGGCGCCTAAGGGTGGAGGAGGGGCGCCATAGAGACGTCATATTCGCCTTTTTAAGAATGAAAACGCCCACTACAGATAGCCTTAGGACTAACATCATTGAATAGCAACATGATTAGGTTGGTGGGTCCATTTTATTGCAACTATACTCAATAATGCCCCAATCTGGTAATTTTAAATTTTCCAATTTAAAGTTAAATTACCAAACTAACCCATTTCAGAAAGTATAATTACCAATCTAGCCCATTTTAAAAAGTATAATTACCAAATCAGCCCATTTTCTGATGAGGTGCATCATATATTTTTATAGTTGGTATACCCATTGCTTAACTACTAAATTACTAAAACCGAATGGGTCAGCTGTCAAAGTATGGAGTCGGTTGTTTATCGGTTTAAGAGTCCTAATTGGTTTATTTATTATTTGTGTTCATCTGTTTATTTGTTAAGTAGATATCTAGTTTGGATTTTGTTATTCTATTTAAAGGGTCAAAGGTTTGTGTTTCACAATTCAATTTCATCAATAAAAAATGTCAATCGAGGTTCTGATCAAAATCACATGTTTTTTTTCTTTTGTTTGATTATGGGTCATTGGGGCATGAGGTATACCCATGTGGTGTGGTGATGATGTGATGGTCACATCATTGCTGACTGGACCACATGCATTTACCACACATAATGTGGTATACCCATATGGTGTGGTGTGTTGAATATTTAATTATTATTATTTTTAGTTTTCTTTAATATTGGAATTGAAAAAAAGACAAAACTACATTAATATTGAAAAAAATAAAATGACTTTAAAAGAAATAAAAATTTAAAAAGTAAAAATTATAAATACTAGAATTTAACTAAATAAAACTAACTTCTACTCAAACTCGATTAATTCTCGTTCGTCTTCACAAAAATATTCAAAAACATATCAAAAAGTTCAATTATCTATCACGAGAATACAAACGTATCAGAAAACGCTTACGTGACAAATTTTTCAAAATAAAAAACTAGTCCGTTTTCGTTCAAACTTATACCGTTGTGTTCAGAAAAAAGATTTATAGAAGACTTCAAATTTTGTTTCTTTAAAAAAGTTAACATGTAAAAGTTATGTGGGAAAAACTATATTTTAATCCAAATAATTATTTAGATTTAGTATTAATATATATTTGATGATGTGTCAAACATTGATTGGAACCAAAGGAGTCTTCACAGGCGTGAAGGTTTTGGCGCATATCATTCGCGCACAACATTTACGCACATCCGGGATGGTTTCAGCGCCGTATAAAAATGCCAAGTAAGCTACCACGCCTAAAAAGTGAGAGTATACCGGATGCACTTAGTCTAGAGGCGGAAAAATAAGTGGTCCAGGTTGTATAAATAGTCAAACCAGGCCGGGTTGAGTTGAGCCAACCAGTGGCGAAGGATATAAGGGGCGGGGAGGGGCGCCCGACCCCCCGAAATTTTTTTTGCGATGTAACGAGTATATAATTTTCGTGTAGAAAATTTCGATATGCTCCAGTTTCGACCCCCCATATTAGTTGTGAAATTTTTTTATATAGATCCCGACCCCCCACTAGTTTTTTTCAAGCTTCGCCACTGGAGCCAACCTTTCAACATTTGTCATTATTAAATTTGGTAAACAGTTGTTGTATTAAACAAGATGGTGATCCGCCCACGCTTCGCAGCGGGCCACCCATTTTCCAAAACGTCGTGGCTAAAGTCGAAAACTCTAAAAGTGATTTAAAAGTTGACCACTTGCGCTTAAGTCTGAAAAAAATACCACATGTACATGACACGCGGCCTAACACCCATTTTTTAAAACGCTGTGAGCAAAGTCAAAAACTCTAAAAGTGGTCTGAAAGTTGACCACCGCGCGTTGCGGCGAGTTACCTTTTAACGACGCTTCGCGGCGGGCCACCCATTTTCCAAAACGCCATGGTTAAAGCGAAAACTCTAAAAGTGAATTAAAAGTTAACCACATGTCGTAAAAACATTGGCCTAACACGTAGCCACGTACCGTCATACGTGACCTAACACATGACCACGTGTCTCAAAAGCATTGACCTACATATGACACGGGGACACATGTCAGGCCACGTAACCAATCTATTATTGAATGAACATGACACGTGTCATGTTATTAGTGGTGGAACATGACACATGTCATGTTCCTATTGGTCATCATATGAGTAGTGGATTTTGAGTGTGACCACCCATTCATTATTGTGTATATATATATAATATGATATATTATTAAAAGATTATATAATTTCTTTTAAGTAAACTAGGTTAGTAACTCATAAACTATACGGGTTGGATTTAGGTTCATAAAATGAGATAAATTGAAGAAAAAAAATGATAGGAGATTTAAAAAATATGAATGACGTAATTTTTTTTAACCAATTTTGGTTTTGTTAAACCTGTGTTGAGTCCATTCTAATTTAATAGCCATATAAATATGAATTCCGTTTATCATTTAATATATTCAATAAACACACTAATTATGTTTGACCGATCTAATGTTTATTTTTGATGTTGTATTTTAGGTTAGATAGTCGACCATTTACTGACTCATATTGTCATGATCCTGATCTGTTGGCCGTAAAACAATATGACGGCCACTATTGTCATTTTAATTGTTGCAACATAGTAATAAGTTATCTTACAATAGTTAAGAAAAAAATAAGGATTTTTTGACCATTACAATAACTATTTAATTAGAAATTTAAATTTTACTAAATGTATGTAGTTAGAAATTAAAATTTTATTAATTGTACTGTTAAACTTTTTATGTGGAAAGTTATAATAAATGTTTGGAATTTGAACATTATTTTGCAGTTTTTAAATTTTACTAAATGTATTTAGTTAGTCTCTACAAGACCGAACCGTTTGCAGGACCACCAAGTCCCGTAAAGCCGATTATCATACCCATAGATAGCTAGTCTATTGTTTTTATAAACACATAGCCCACGTTTAAACATTACTAACTGAAAGATGCCGCCTTCCTAGTTCCCATCATGCTTTTGCTGAGCATAACAAAATTAAGATAATAAAACACATGTTCCACTTTCAGTGGGGCTAGAGCGACTAGCTCAGACGGGGCTTATTAGGCCTAGTAGATCTACCTCACATTTCCCGTTATATTTAATATTAATGGCACACTGTATAAGGACTTTCTGATGTGGCAAATTCTATCTTGCTATTGTTTACAACGTGGCATATACTCAATGTAATCTTGTAAGAAAATGTTTATCACATGTCTTCTCACCACAGAGTAAAACATCAATAAAAGTAGGGGACGTAAACTCACCTTGGGTGCGTATAAACAAGCTAACAAAAAATGTTGCGTATAGATAGGTGAACCTCCTAGACTTCACCCATGACACCCAAATGTGTAAGTGCACATTTTTGTTTAACCGGATGTCTCGTTGTACACAGACAACGGCAAGTTGACCAAGTTGACCAAGTTAACTCGACAACACATTGGTGGTTTAATTTATGATAGTTGCAACTCTCTCTTGCCTTTGAAAATCGTCTAAAATCGCCCTGGATTCGTCTGGAGTTCGAAGAATGCCGAATAAAAACTGTAAAGTCGAATTTATATGAAATATTAGGTTTTTGCGGAAAAATCCTCTCCAAGCGTATCGCTTGGAGGGTCGGCTCTTATAGGCGATACGCGCGCAGCACACAAGGCGACAAATTAGTTGGGCTTGACCGACTTTGACTATATTTGACCAACCTCCCCAAGTGTATCGCTTGGGGCTTCCTCCTCAGTAGGCGATACGCCTACTGCATCTTTTTAGCACTTGGTCATTTTTCTTCTTGTTCAAATCTTCCAACTTACGTGCGGCCTCAGGAACTTATCAAACACCTAGAAAAACACACTAAAAACATAATAAAGATTCAAATAACCACAATTGACTAAAAACACATAAAATGACTCAATTTGACTCAATACCGACTCAATTGATATACAAAATACACAGAAAATTAGGATGTGTTTGTAACACATCAAACATCCCCATACTTAACATTTTTTCTTCCTTGAAAATACCACAAATGGAATCATAACCAGGGATTCAATATCTAACTTATCAATTATCAATTTCAGATTAACAATTAATCAACACTGGTTGACCAGAAGCTATATGCTTCGGGTCATTTATCAACTGATAAGTTTGTCCAGTGTGCAGATTTCTTCAAGAAGACATGCCGGTGTTGTGAAGTTCAAGCTTCAAGCGGTTGTTGATGGTGGAGTCTCATATGCAACTTAAATTCAATGATTCATATTTCAAAACTGAAATTTATCTGAAAGCTAAAAACTGAAAGTTATCATTATCGAAAGATCAATTTTCTTTCTTTAATGCATTTCATTTGTAGTTTAGGGGGGAGAAAACTATCAAAAAGCCAAAATAGTGTATTTGTGTTTTTATTAAAATGAAGAATTCAAAAATAGAGTTTTCATTTTAAGGGACAGGAAAAAAACAGAATAATACAAAATATGGAAAAATAAGAAATTGATCCGACACAATTGGGAAATGATGGTACATTAACTTACGTGTCGACTCATAGATAAATTAGTTAAAAAATCCATAAGATCATTTGCTTGATGTGCTAGGTAGGCTCGGCAAATCGGAAAGTATTCAAATGTGATATACATTAAATACTAATGCTTGACCTAGTGAACAACATCCTGATGCATATTTCAAGATATTGAAAAAGATATGTGAAAAGAAGAATGAGAAGTCAATGTGTAAACATGTGTTCATTTTGCAAAGATTTAAACTTGTTTGATATCCTATATTATCTTAAATGATCGAACTATCTCTGCGTATACATGAGTATCGACCTGATAGTTGTTCATTTAAACTTCTGTTTTATTTTATTTGGTGTTTCGTATAATTTATTGGACTTTCTCAGCGTGTCCATAAGACCGACCTAATTGTTGCTGAATTATACAATTTCAACTTGTTTTTATTTTCTTATTTTGTTAAATATAATGCCTTATCTGTGTATCGAAAAATGGACCTTAAGGTAGACGATTTAATGTTCTTATTTCTTTTTGCATGGAACACAGTTAACTATATCATGAACACAATCACCATGTGTTAAATCACAAGTGAAATCACAAGGTGTGATATCGAAAAATTGAGTATCTCTGATAGTGTGGGGTACACTGGTCAAAGCAAGTTAATCAATACCTTAACATATCCAGATGTTATGAGTATGATTGTGCCTAAGTTTAAATTGAACAAATTATACCAGCAATCGACATGGCTTATGTGCTAAAGTAATTGAATTGAAGTGTAGTGTAGTTCAGCATGTTATGACCAATACGATACTAAGTTGTGATCTTTCTCGCAAAAGACAAAAACAGAATGTGATTCAATATTTCATTTTCATATTGCATTTATGTTTCATTTCTAAAAAATTCAAAAGATTTTTGGTGTGTTTTAGCGTAAATTGTGAAAAATCAAAAAGATTTTCGGTGTGGTTTGATATAAAGTTTCAAAAAGCCAAAAAGATTTTGTTTCTTATTTGTTTTCGACCGATCGATACATGATACATAACAAATTTTCAAAGCCAAAATATATTGGTTCTCCGAATGAGATTTTTGCTTAAGATTAACTTAATGTTGGTAAAAGAAAAAGAAAACCGAACTTTTATCTTCTAAAGTTGCAGGTTATGTGTGTTAAGACTCAAGCATGAAGAAAGAAGGAGCATGTTAGAAGTTACTAAAGTCATGCAATTTCTACAACTATTCGTCAGTTATTGAATTGGAAATAGAAGATTTGGAAGCAGATACAGCACATGACAAGGTGGAGTCTGTTAGAGCATAATTATATGTGTCAAGTGATGTATCTAAAATAGGTTGTAGAGGTTTGTGAGTCTAGATGTTAGGCTCAACGGACCATCACACGAACCATTGGTTCGTGATCAGCGAACAATTGGTTAGTTGACATGCATGAATCGTTATCATGTACATGTTGCACATAACTGATAGAGATGAGTCTTCTTAACTGTGTGTTTTCTTAGGTTTCGCATTCTATTCTCGTTGTAACCATCTCTCTTAGTGAATTCAATAAAACAACGCTTTATTTAGCTTGTGTCTCTTTTTTTTATCACTTGAATCAGTAGTAAGATTCACTAGTGCTCTTACACTCGTGGTCAGAACTATGTGGTCGTTAGCAAGTTAGCAACCCTATCGGTTGTGTGACAAGATTTCATTGGAGTAAAACACGGTTGGGTGACCTTTGTCTGTAGTAACCATCAACTATTGTTGCACGGCTATTTTGAGAAAGAAAGTGATCAACGAGCGATTTTGATCATTTTCCCTTTTGTGTGCGTGTGTTTTTTTTTAATATTCGATTTATTAGGCTATTTTGTAGTTTTTTATTTTAACCTAAAATTAGAGCTTAACCGCATTTCTAAACACACCCCTTAACTAAACAGTTACGGTTCGAAGACCGGTCCAACGCAAAAAACCGCCGCGGCCGGCCCGCCGGCTGGGTACATTTAATTTTTCATCCAGTGAAAACCACGCGCAGTTGACACTTCAGATCAACGTTTCTCCCACTCACCCTGATTATAATATTCTATCTTCCTTGATCCATATCCGATTCTTCAATCCTACGTTTATTCTACAGATTTAACACCAAAATCAATCCTCATCACTTCAATCTCAAGAAATCTGCTGCTTGTTTACTTGATTCGGTACACAACATTCCTCAATCACAGATTCCCCAAAAACAGCAGAAATCAGCGATGTCTTTCGAGCTAGAAGAAGAAGAGTCATTCGAGCACACCTTACTAGTGGTCCGAGAAGTCTCCGTTTTCAAAATCCCGCCGCGTTCCACCAGCGGCGGTTACAAGTGCGGCGAGTGGCTCCAGTCGGACAAGATCTGGTCCGGCAGGCTCCGTGTGGTTTCATGTAAGGACCGGTGTGAGATCCGGTTAGAAGATCCGAACTCCGGCGATCTGTTCGCGGCGTGTTTCGTTAATCCTGGCCAGAGGGAGAGTGCGGTGGAATCGGTGCTTGATTCGTCGAGGTATTTTGTTTTGAAGATCGAGGATGGAACCGGGAAGCACGCGTTTATAGGGCTAGGGTTTACGGAAAGAAATGAGGCGTTTGATTTTAATGTGGCGTTATCGGATCATGAGAAGTATGTAAAGAGGGAGACGGAGAAGGATGATGGTGAATCGAGCGACGAGAGTCATATAAATATCCATCCTGCTGTAAATCACAGATTGAAGGTATCATCATTCATCACTTGCACTTTTTCCGTCGTATTTACAGTAGATTATCTAGCCGAGATTTTCAAATTAGTGATTTCAGTTTGCTCATTGATTAATCATATGTACGTTGGATTATCTAGCTGAGATCTTCAAATTAGTGATTTCAGTTTGCTGATGCATCGAAGTAGCATCAATTGTAGCTTAGAAAGTGACAATCATCATGGATTTAGAGCTCATTGGTTACTTAAAAGGCATGGAAATTAACCAGGATTAGAGTTACACTTAGATTTGATAGTTCATGCTGATTGTTGATCATATTGGGAAATGATTTGAGTTCAATACACATAATGTTCATCATGATGTGGTATTGTGATATATTGAGTTGCTTTTCTTGTCATAAAAGGCTAATTTGAATGGTTACTAATTGTAGGAAGGTGAAACAATTAGGATTACTGTAAAAAACAAACCTACAAGTGGAGCTGGGATGCTTTCTACTGCTGGATTGTCTGGTGGAGGTGCGGCTGGAACTGAAAAGACTAAGCCATTAAGCCTTTCTCCTCCACCTGTTAACTCCACTAAACTTAAACCTTTTGGAACCGATAAAGGTAAGCCGCTGAGCCTTGCTCCTCCACCTGCTGCCACTGGGAAAGTTAGGTCTCTTATCCCACCACCACCCAATGATCCTGCTGCTGTTCGGATGACCGCTGCAAATCACAAGGAAACTGCAAGGAATTCTACAGATGCTTTTACTGATTTCTCGCAGCTCGAGGTAGCTTTATCTTTTAATCTTCTGTCCTATTTTAGTCAAACGTTAATTCCAGCTTGGATTGTTTTATTTTGGGATTTCTTTGGTTGCATTTGTACAATTGTACACACACTCTATAGTCTATCCATCCTCGGTTCATAACATTGTTAAATTGCATGTTCACAAAGGAAATTGCCCTTTGTCTGCTTTTTAAAACTTTCTAACAACTTTGTGATATTGCTTCCTATATAACAATAACCATTCAACTGAATAGTATTTCACCACATACTATAACATTGTACGAGGGTTATATTGTTTCTATGTATACTTTTTGCATGCAAAGGAGAAAATTGATGATGGTAATGCTATATCTGGACTGCCGGTTTGATTCTTTAGTATCAGATAATCCCATTAATAATTGAGAAAAAAAAAAACATATTAGTTAGTTATGCTTTCACCTCATCAATCATCATACACAATTATATCTCTAGCAACACCCCTTGTATACAACCCATAGTGAGGGTGCAGTTTTAACCCATAATCCCATATACTTATAAATGATCAACTTGGGTTGTGTTCTCCCTCAAATGCGTCAAATTAGAAAACAATTTATGTAATATCGGAATGTGTCAAATGAGTCGAATGGTTTCTCTCAAAATCTATTTTCCTCTCATAAACCTTCTAAATTATTTTATCCAAAGATTCAGATTGCCATTGTAATAAAATTGTCTATATAATTATAATACATTTGTCTCTAGATCATTCAAAAAGGACAAAGCTTGTTTATTTAGTCAATCCAACCTGACCTGTCCTGCCCTGCCCATTCTTGCATTTACTAAAAGTTGATCCATTTGGATCCGGGGTCTCACTACGAGCAACCTCTCTGCAGCCTGAGGTAGAGGAAAGGTTTGTCCCCATTCGACCCTCCCCATTCCATACCAATAGCGCTGCTATAAGTGGATTTATTGGGTATGTTTATTTTTTTTTTGTCATCTCTGTACCTCTGAGAGTACCAAGTTCATAGGGTTTTTAACACTTGTTACCTTTTTTGCATTGCAGAGGAATCTTCCTTCCATAAGTGGTTCAGGTTCAAGTCAAAGTAAAACTACTGCAGCTGGATGGGCAGCATTTTGACTATGCTGAAGTGTAATATTACTTGCCCCATACTTCACCGCATAGTTGGGGGATCGACTAAGAGTCCATTTGTGGCAACTCCATTCTATATCTACTATACAAACCCGGCATCAAACCAGAGCCACCGGGTTACCTGCAAAGTTATCATCTCCACTGAGAGTTATTGATGACGGGTTGCTCAAGGACGACTCAGACTCGGGCCCAGACCGGATTTGGGATGCCTCCACCCAATCGGTCCATTAGGTTTATTTAATTATGTTTTGTTTCTTGTTCTACAAGTATTTTATTCCTATTTAAAGACTTTGTGTTTCCTTTAGAATTTGGTTGATTATTAATAAAAGTTATCTTTTGGAGGTTATTCCAATTGTTCTAGGGCCGGCTTTTGGCTTCTAGGTTTATTCTTGACATAGCTCAAGGTGTTACTATCCGCTACGCTACCAAGTGGTATCAGAGCCATGGATCGGAGGAACCACCGTGATCATCGACGTAGATTCGCCGCCGGAGGCAACGACGACTATCACCGTGACCCCCGAGATGTAGAGATTGAAAGGCTACAACAAAAGCTTCGAGATCTTGAACGAGATCTTGAGATCAAACGGCTCCGGCAACGGATACGAAATCTTGAACGCAAGCGGGAGATGCGCAACGTAAAAACCAAGTCGGATGCCCTCATCTTGGATGAAGGTAACGACGAGGAGGAGAATCCGTTCGTTCATCCCCAACCCCGGTTCCTTGAATCGATCTACGATGACGAATCTAGTCAAGATAGTTTATGGGAAGAAGAACCTAGATTCGATGAAGACGGGATGTTGCCCGACGTAGAAGAATGTTTGTTGGTGCAAGTGTTCCTTGGTTGGATTACTCTTCCGCCACCCACTTCCCCACAAGGGCCGTCCACTCCATCCGTACCACCCATGCAACCTGCACCCGTCATGCCATCCATGCAAGCCGCGCCACCCGCGCTTTCGGCACCATCATCTTCAGACTCGAGGTTAGTTTTGGTTCATTCTATGATGAGGGAGCTTAATTGTGCCCGTGATTTTTGGAAGTCAATTGTTATGGAATTCAAATTTGATTTTGATTTTGGCCGTGAGTTTTGGCCTTCAATATGGAAAGAGATAAGGTTGCAATCTCAAGGAATAATTAGATTATTTAGTTTAATTGTTCCTATAGGAATTCCAAGTTTGCATCCGTGGGTAGCTATTAATGGTATAAAAGAAATTCCTATAATTTTGGATAAATTCCCCTTGGGTAGCCATAAATTATGGAGCTCAACTCATCAAGAGTTAGAATTTATTTGGGATGAAAGAAAAACACACAAAATCATACTCTTCATCGTGATCTGGATGGAATTATCTACCCGTTTGATCTACCCGTTTGATCCTGGTGGTTCTAATCCAACAATAAAACTCGAGGACGAGTTTTTTGAAGAGGGGGAGAATGATGACGGGTTGCTCAAGGACGACTCAGACTCGGGCCCAGACCGGATTTGGGATGCCTCCACCCAATCGGTCCATTAGGTTTATTTAATTATGTTTTGTTTCTTGTTCTACAAGTATTTTATTCCTATTTAAAGACTTTGTGTTTCCTTTAGAATTTGGTTGATTATTAATAAAAGTTATCTTTTGGAGGTTATTCCAATTGTTCTAGGGCCGGCTTTTGGCTTCTAGGTTTATTCTTGACATAGCTCAAGGTGTTACTATCCGCTACGCTACCAAAAGCCGGCCCTAGAACAATTGGAATAACCTCCAAAAGATAACTTTTATTAATAATCAACCAAATTCTAAAGGAAACACAAAGTCTTTAAATAGGAATAAAATACTTGTAGAACAAGAAACAAAACATAATTAAATAAACCTAATGGACCGATTGGGTGGAGGCATCCCAAATCCGGTCTGGGCCCGAGTCTGAGTCGTCCTTGAGCAACCCGTCATCAGTTATCACTTATATATTCAAATCCGTTGTCAATCTAATCATCAGATTTAAATTCAGTATGAATCTCCTGTCATTGTGTGTGTTTTCATGAACCCAAAGAATTGGTTCGCAACTTGAGCAACTAGGGCGATTTTTATCTCTGGTGTAATGTAGGTTTGATTCTTTGTTATAATATATGTTGATGCACCATTCTAAACATATAGATCAACCAAACATTAAAAATCAAAAATAAAAAATAAAAAAATTATTAGTCCTTTCTGTATCCATAACAACTAGATTTGTTCATCGGCGTGTTACGTCTGGATCATTCCCTTAGTTGCATATGGTCGTCACGTTTATTAGTTGTTTGCTTGTTTTCATTGTAACCAAACAACACCAAATCATTAAACATATGAATCTTGGGAGTGGTTTGGATTTGGAATTGGATCTAGAATTGAACCAGAAATGGGGAAAAGATTATAAATTAATTTGAGATTAAAGTAAAGGTTCAGGTTTTATGGTGGCTACAACGATGCTGATACCAATAGTGGTGAGTTCGAGGAGGATTCGGTTTAAGCTAAGAGCAAGTGATCAATGGGACTCCCACTTATCCAAGCTAACACTCTCCTCTTTGCCGGTCGCATCACCCTGATTAAATTGGTTGTCAACTATCTCTCCACTTATTACTTTTTCTTATACCGGGCTCCTCTCTCTGTCATCGAGAAGTTGGTTCGTATTCCTAGAGATTTTCTTTGGGGGGAATAGTGGAAACATCAGGCGTATTGATTGGGTGGCTTGGATGGCTTGGAATACTCTTGTGTGAGGCTAATATGGTTATGCTAGCCAAATGGTTGTGGAGATTTAAAAGTGAAAGGGGTGTCCTTTGGTGGAAAGTCATATGGGATATACACAACAAGTCTCGTACTTGGAATTTTATTCCCATCAGACTCTCCTCTTGTTTATGGACGTAAATTCACAGGAACTCGGTGGATCTCAATCAAATCGGTATCAACATTGGTAATATCATTAAAGGGAAGGCTGGAGACGGATCTATTCTCTTCTGGATCGATTGTTTGCTTGGTGATGGTCCTCTCATGGTGAAATACCCTTTGCTTTTCTCGTTAGAATCCTCGAAGTCTTGCACAATGGCTGTCTGATTCTCTTGACATGAAGATCATTCGACTTGGAGCTTCTCGTGGAGTAAATATCCTTCATCTATCGTTGAACTTGGTGAAGTATCCTCTTTTTTGTCTATGCTCAATAATTTTCTTTTGCAAGGAAGTGCATATTATTGGTGGTGGGACTTAGGTGCTATGGAGGAATTTTCGGTCGAAAGCATCAAGGAGCAATTTTTGTCCCTTCGCTATACTGTACTGGATTACAAATTTGTTTGGCATATTTGGATTCCTAAAAAGGTTGGCTTCATGGTGTGATGCTTGCATTTGGACCGCTACTAAACTCTCATCAATCTCACGGCTTGGAGAATCAACTTACAATTTGTCTCTTGCCCTTTTTTGTGGAGTTGCTGATGAAACTAGTGAGCATCTTTTTGTCTCGTGTGAGCTGGCTCGGTCGATTTGGGATTTTGTTGGTCAGTGGTGCGATATAACCTAGAGATGCATCGATTTGTTAGTGACCCCCAACCCCGAAAGAAAATGGTGCAATCGATTATTCTCATGGCGGTTTAGAGCTTGTGAAAGCATAGAAATGACAAAGTTTTGAACAATATCAGACATCGAATTCTAAAATTATTAAAGACATAAAGGTTCTTGACTTTCTTTAGCTTCGTAATCGTCCAAACCACCATCACCTGGGACCAATTGTGCACCTTCAGTATAGATGACTTCTTGTAGTTCTTTTTCTCATTGCGGTGTTTTTCTTGTTCTGTTTTTTCTTTTTTGTGTCGTAAAATTATTTCATTGTCGGTTAAAAAAAGAAGTTAATCTTTCAAAGGTAATAAATATAAACTTAAATAATTGTAATAATATATTCTATTATTGTTGGTAAAAAAATATTTAAACCATGAAATCAAACCTGCAAATGAGATGAAAATGAACAAAAACTAATATGTTGGTTTGATGATTATTTTATTTTATATTAACAAGTAGTAATAAAAAGTTGCTAAATTTGTTATTTGTAAAGTAGGAGTTACCAAAATTTGTATTTTTATAACTTAAAAATACTATTTATAGCTTGTTAAGCTAGACTAACCAAAGGTAACACACCAAGGTAACTTCTAGCCCAACAAATTTTGAAACAAAATGTACACTAACCTATTCAAAAGAAACACAAATCTCACAAGATTTTTCCTATTCCGCAATTAAAATCTTTAATCGTGATCGCGGACCATTAGGGTTATTGATACTCAGGTTTTAAAACCCATGACGACCCATTTGGGTTTTTCTCCAGAATAGCAATCTCCTTCAAAAGAGACTTAAATAGAGGCAGATCCTCGGATGGAATCCTCTCTTTGAAATGCCTCACTATGCTAGCGGAATCACTGCTTCCGTCTCTTTGTTGTAAAAAAGTACAAATTTGGCGAATCAAAACCTCGGGTTGCACCCCACCCAAGTTATGATTTGACCGGGCTCGAGCTCCAACCCGGTCAATGGAACTCGAACTCGCGCCCAATTGGTGGTCTAGAGCATCACCAACTGCTTGCTCATGGGTCCCTCTAATCTTAGCAAGTAATTCAGATGAAGATAGTGCTTTACCACCCAATGCTCCAGCAGCAAACCGTTTGCTGTTGGATGACCCTTCATCCGTTCGGGTTTTGGTGACCAATTTTGAGTTCACGGTTGACCCGAATTTCCGGGATACAGATGACCCAGGTGCACCTGCAGTCCCAGATTTCCCGGTCCAGGTTGGAACAGAAATACTTTCTCGGCTTCGAATCATTCTTGACTGGCGTAATGCTTCAGCGGCTCGGTGTGCAATTTGAGAAGCTTGTTCATCAAGCCTCACCTTTTCCTCATCATGAGCATTCATAATCAGATCATGGTTCACTGCACTCTGAAAACCATCAAAAAAAGAAAAAAGAAATCAAACAGAAGATTTTAAATATTAAAAATCAAATAACTGACTTCAATAGAACAAAAAGAAGTTATAGGATATAGTGTTTGGATGTGCTTCTTGCATTTTAGTAATAAAAATAAAATAAGAGAAAATCACTACAATAACTATTTTCTTAAATACCTATTAGTCATAAAAATGAATCACTCAAATAAGAGAAAATCTTAAAAGATACACAAATTTTCAGACTTTTTCACATCAAACTTAGAACTAATGTGATACGTGACACCATTGCGTGTATAAATTCGTGCATGTAAAAATTATGCCTGCATAGAATAAAAATATTTAAAGTTTTGGTGGTAAGATGGGCAACCAAATATTCAAGTATATCACAAAGCTATACACATGAAAATTATTTTGACATGATCATAAAAGTACAACACTCAGAAAAATGGCTACTTTCGTGATTTTCTCATAAATCAATCAATTAAACATCTTTCTGTGTATTGCAAATTCTGATTAATTAAGACACTAATACATAAAATGACCCAAAAAGACATTATTGTGGAGAGGGAAGACAGTGTATAGTAAAAGTCTCTCAAATCAGCTTTAAATACTTGAGAATTCACCATTTGAATTATCATATTTGTTTCTGATACTAGTTATTTGACCCCAAAACAATCAGGAATAAAATCTTTATTTTGTTACTATCAAATGACCAAAATATCAGAAAGAGAATACTTACATGAATTCCCTGAGCATCAAAGAGACTTCTCAAAATATTTGTTTCCTCGCCTTCCCCTTCATTATCGTCGATTTTTTCTTTCTTTTTGGATGACTTTTGGGTGCCTGTTGTAGGATTTTCATTTTTGACAATTGTTACTCCATTTAACCCTTGATCACTTGCACTAGAAGCAACAATATTCACATCTTGAGATAACTGACTGAAAAGATTAGATGTTTCAGTACTGCCATTATCTCTATCGTCATGTAGTCTGAAGAGATCTTTCATGTCTCGGGCCTTGAAGAATCTTTTTTGTTGTGGATTTTTTAGAATCTTGTTGGTTAAAAAATGTTTGTATATTTGTCGCTGATACACTTTTTCTTCTATTGTTCCTCGAGTTATTAGTCTATATACAGTTACATCTTTTGTTTGACCAATACGCCAAGCACGCTCTCTCGCCTGTGATTAGCAATTCAAAATAATGAGTATAACAAGAAAATATTCAAACTAAAATATAGCGGGCAATTTCGACATTTTTACTTGTGAATGACTTAATTCAAGTTATGTTTTATCTTTAACGGGTCAAACGGATAATATTAAAAAGTTACTCCCACCACCAGGAAGAAAGCACAACTTAAGATGTACACAATTAGTACAGACTTTAACTAACAAAATGTTGATTTTACTTGTATTTAAGATAGTAGTGACTTGAAAAACTTAAAAGATATTAAAAATATGAGTGAGTTAGGTAAAATAGGAGAAGTAATAAATCATGAATATTTATTTGTAAAAGTGGACTACTATTTTGGGACAAACAAAAATAGTCGCACAATAATTTGGAACAGCAGTAGTTAAAAAGAAAATGGGTCAGAACCAAAGTTGCCTAAAGTGTTATTTTAGTACAATAAACACTCCTACATAATCTTGTTCAACAAATAGATTATTATAGAAATGATATTGTTTATCAAGATCATATCTAACACACTAATTATTCATAAATTCAAAAGATCTAGACAAAGTCTCTCAGGTCAACCTCATCCGACCTCTTTTGATCCGGACCAAAACAATTATCAGTTTTGACCGTACCAAACAACCACCCGTTTGGACATTATCTGATTCCTTTTAAGCCAAACAGACATGTGGGTATCAAGGTAAAAGTAAAATTAAGTCAAACCTGCATGTCAGTGGAAGGATTCCAATCAGGATCGAAGATGATCACTCTATTAGCACCAGTCAAATTCGTCCCCAGCCCACCAACTTTAGTTGTCAAAATAAATATGAAAATCTCCTCAGAATTATTAAATTCATCCATTAAAGTGGTCCTATGTTTCACTGGTGTCAACCCATCCATCCTTCTATACGTATAGCACTCACCAATCATAAAATTCTCAAGAATATCAAGCATCTGTTGTGTCTGTGCAAAAAGAAGAACCCTATGACCCTGTTCCTTCCAAACCCTGAGTACCTGTTTAACAACTTTCATTTTCCCACTTCGTTCTTCATTTCCATAATCTGGATTTTGGGCTGCATGTTCTCTTTCAAGTAAATCAGGATGATTGCAAATTTTACGCATTACATCGATTCCATAAAGCGAGTTTCTTTCTCCATTGAAGATTTGTTCAACTTCTGAGCTGGCAAGAAATGATTGGTATAAAGATCGTTGGTCTGATGTAAGACTGCAAAACAGAACGTGTTCGGTTTTTGTTGGAAGTTGAGCATTTACATCTGCTTTCATTCTTCTAAGAAGATATGGCATTATTAAGTCACGTAGAACAACTGCACACCTGTAGATTATTGGAACTTTAATCAGAAACATAACCCTAGATGCAATAGATATAGGGACAAGAGATATAATGGTTGGGTCAAGCAGGAGGTTGGGTAACAGATCAAAACGGCTAACTACCACTTTTTGCCCATACATTTTTTTAAGGATAGTAGCGTGTTAAATGGCTATCTCTTACCATATTATTATAATCTCAACTTCTAAATAGTATAGTGTGATAATATTTATAATAAACCTATAACTTTCACCATATTGGCTGTTTAGCCCTTAACTTTTTTCCAGTGGTTCTGCCTTTTTTGACTTGTAACAAAAATTCAAATTGCGAAGTTCATTTAGTAAGCTTTCAAGTTTTGAATTAGATAAAATAAACATAGGAATTAAACCACCACAGAAAAGAAGAAAAAAAAAAGTGAAGAGGCCACATCACTGCAAAAAAAGAAGACATTGCAGTTGATCAAAAAAATGATGAAGGTTGGTTGGTTAAATCCAATATAAACTCTAAATACATATATAGGTGAAAAAGTAAAGAAAAAAAAGAACCAATGCCAAAAAGAATTTAGGGGTTAAGCAGCCAAAATGGGTCGAAATTGCAACCTTATTTAAAAAAAACAAAAAAACAAAAAACAAAAAAAAAACGCTATTTAAAAAAGCACGGTTACCTGTAAGCAGTGGAAACTTGCAAAGGTGACGCGTTAGCATAACCACCAACAGAAATCGGAACTGCAAATTCGGCTTCAAATACGGGCAGAACACCCAATTTTCCAGGAAATACAAAATCAAACAATGACCAAAGTTCACTCAATTTATTCTGAATAGGTGCACCTGTCATTATAATACGATGAACTGTTTGTAATTGTTTGCAAACTAATGTAACTTCTGCATTAGGGTTTCTTATCCTATGTCCTTCATCTAATACTGCATATCCCCACTCGATATCAAGCAGTTTTTCTCCAAGGATCCGTAACTGCTCATAAGTAGTAATCAACAAACCAGATTCATTTCTCAGAATACGGTTTATTAAAGAATCCCACTTGTTGCTTTTTGAATATATTTTTTCTTCTTCATCACTCTCAGTAGGTTCATAATCACTTTCATCTGATTTGGTTTGTTTCTTTTTATAGGAAGAATCTTGAGCAGAATCATGTAATATTTCCACATGAAAGTTCGGATACCATTTTTTTGCTTCTCTTTTCCACTGTCTCAAAAGTGTGACTGGACATACGATTATACTCGGTTTATACATTTTACTGAAGTGTAGAGCTCCAAGAAATGATAAAACTTGAATGGTTTTCCCAAGGCCCATTTCATCTCCTATTATTCCACCTGCTCTCTGGCAATGAAGCTCCCATAACCACTGGACACCTACCTTTTGATAGTCAAAAAGTTCACTGAAAATAGAATCTGGAATATTTAATCCACCTTCTAGTTTCACAAAATCAGCTTCATCACCTTCTTCTGCTTCTTCGACACCTTCTTGCTCATCATCTTCAATACTAGAGCCTCTTGTGTCCTCTGCATTCAAGACAATAGGGAAATGAAGACGAATTTTGAACAACATGCTAGAGCTGAACAACCAGGTGGTAAATAGAAACAAAATGGGCTGGCTTGTGCCGCGGGTCAGAATGGCTAAGTTCTGGTACACGTAAGATTGGATTGACCCAAAACAATTTTGTCCAAATATTTATTTTTTTCTAGGGATGAAACTGTGTAGACCACTCAGGTTTTTAACTTTTTCGTTAATCCATCCATACATTGAAATTATTTCATACGACACCAAGAAGTATCTGCTTTCGTTTATACCAACAATTCCTGCCAAAAAACATGTCAGATAACAAAGATGCCCTTAAAAGTTCTAAGAAGACAGATGTACCTTTGATAACTTTCAACATACTGTAAGTTATTTATTCTCTATTTAAGAAAAATACGGGGATTATGGTCATCCGGCAATTTTTGGCCATAATTAATTTTAAAAGGAACCATATGCATTAAGACATACTTGCATGGCCTCCACAGTCCACATTCGTTATACCCTTCTTATATCAAATATGGTTATGTAAGTTATATTGTTTCAACAATAAACCTTTTAATAGGGGCAATTGCATATATCCCCCTCTAAACTTGCAAAATTGTATATTTCCCAAATCATGCTTGAATAGCATTTTATGTAATTGAAAATTTGTGTTTTGCGGAAATATGAAATTATGCAAGTTTAGAAGGGGATATGTGCAACTCACCCTTTTCTTTAATAAACTAACTTATGACATTTAATGCAGAAAAATGTGCTAATTTTTTTATTTTAAAAATTGTTTGACCTGTTGGAGATAAACCATAACTGTAATCGAGCCATTTATAAGTAAATGGCTCGATATTGGGACCTATACTTTCAACTGGTCTATAATGACATACCATTTTCCTCCACAAGATTCTGCTCCCGAGATGCCTGTTCCCTCCATCTCTTCTCAGGCAAAGGCCGCTTTTTTCTCCTATTTGAATCTTTAGATTTTTGTCCCTCATTTTTCTGAGTCTGAGGGTTTTTAAAAGGGGTTTTAAGTCTTTGAAAAGGACGTGCTGGAGCTTCAAGCCTTGGTAAGGAATCTGGATCTAAGAGCTTTGTTGTAGGACGAGCTTTTGCAGCCTCGGATATTGATTTAATAGCTTTTGATATGCTGGCAGAGGAAAAATCGTTGACTTCTTTGTTTTCTTCAACTGTATTAGATGGTCCAGATTCCTCAACGCGTCGTTCGTATCCTTTTAGGTTATGAAACGGTGTTAGAATTCCTTTTCTAACCAACTCATCTCTTTCCTGAAACAAAAAAGTCCCATTTCATCCAATTACTAATGAATAAATTACTTTTCATGTTTTGTAAAGCAGGTCTAATACCACACTGAAGGACTCACTGTTTCAACAAATCCAGCAGACGCCGCATTTAAAACAGTGTCAAAATCACCATCATCACTGAAGGCTACCGTTTTATGTCGCTTCAATTTCTTACTTGTTTTTGGAATTTCTTTTTGCTTTCGCTTGTGATTTGGTTCTTCTTTAACAAGATATTGCAAGATCTTTTCATGTTTACCAGGTTTAGGATCATTTCCAAAATTCGCAACTTGTTTCTCTAGTTGAGCCTTTGTCCTCTTTAGGCTTTCCAATCGGTCAGTTGCTAGAGCTTGTTGAAGGGTTAGGTCATTTGAAGCCTGCAAAATGCTTTTTCCATCAAATGGTTCATTTTCATCATCATCATCATTATTGTCTACTCGCTCCTCGGTTCTTGAAAAGTTTTTCACATCTTCAACTGTGCATGCAACAGCATCTATTTCAACATTTATGGCTCTTAATCTATTAAAGACGTCTGTTTGGCTGGTGGATGACGATTCATTGGTTACTCCCACTTGGCTGCCCTGTTCGGTATGGTTTGCCTGCCAATAGATGAAGGCTATGATTACTAACCAGTCGTGCAAGATAGGTAATAAGCTGCTATGATAAAGCTTAAATTCATATTTCTCTGGTTTGTATCATGCAAGTGTCACGATCTTTCTAGGACAACTTATAAGTAAACAAAACATTAACAGAACAGAATAAATTAACATAGATGACATAACACCTGTTCTAATATATCACGTTCAAGTTCGTCTGGTTTTGCTGATGTTACACCCAGACTGCTTAATAGTGCTATATCTTCTTCCTCTTCTTTCATCCTGAACAACAGCTAGTTCATGAGCCCCGAGATCCCAATGAGCCACTACCACAACCACAAATTCAATGAAATTCATAACAGCAAAATGCAGATAGCAAAAAGAACTAATGTACCAACAAAATAATATAAAATCTGGCAATGGTCTAAAATTGCAGCATGTGAAGGTGAAAATAGTAGCTAAACTTGTGTAAACCATCATCCAGATTCTTCTACTTACAAAATGCTATAATCTGCCTGAAATTGGGAAACAATGCCTGGTACAGTTGTTCAATTTCATGCCATTTCGCAATGTTAATAATTTCTAGCACTAACTAAACAGATGTATGATCACTATTTCACTCAATTAACCACTAATGTCCTTCAGATTCACCTGTTCTTCGTCTAATTAAAAATTTGTTTTCTACAACACTACATCATAATGTAAACCCTTACTTCAACCACAAACATACAACTCGTTTCAGCATGATTTCAACAACCAATATCAGTGCAAAATTGTTCCGATACAAACTACGTAAAAGTACAGAACAATCATAACGAATTTCTGGAAGTCTAACCTCAACGAGTCTTCCGATACAGATGATCAAATTGCGTCTCTGCCTCCCGGTGATGGATTAAATAAAAAAAATTAATAAAATCAAATGATAAGTACACGATTCTGTCAGTATAACCAGAACGACTCTTCTGATATGGAAGATCGAGCGTCGCTATCTCCCGGTAATCGACTAAATGAAGAAATTGGGAAAATTAAAGAACAAATACAGATCGTTCAGGTGATCAATCTAAACCCTAGATGAAGGGAGAACGCAATTTGTTAACTGGATTGTGTTTCTGACTTGCCTCTCTGAAACCTAACCAAAAACGACGTCGTTGTGAAGATGTGTACCGAATGGGTCGGTTTGGCTTGTTTGACACACAAGCCAGTGGCGGAGACTCGTTACGTTTCGCGCCTTGTATCAAGTAAAGAAAATAAGCATCATAATAAATCAGCATCCTATTAAAATAAATTAGTTTTTAAAGACACATTTGTTGTCGTGGGACTCTAAAAAGGAAAAAAAAAATGTACCACGGGATAATATCGAAGAAAAATTATTTTAATGTGTTAAAAGACATTAAAAAAAAATAAAAACTCGAAACAGTGAACACACTACAGATAAAAAAAACAAAGAAATGATGCATGAAAAAAAACAATGTAATCACTTTGCTTACTATTTAACAAAAAAATAATTATAGCAGAACTATTGCTAGTATTCACCAAAGTTCTAATTTGTGTTGCTAGTATTCGCTAAAGTTTTAATCTGTATATGGTAAATAAGGGTTTAAATGTTATTAATTTTAGGTTTTAAACTTGGTGTTATTGATGAAAAATTAACTATAAAATAAAGACATTAAAATCTAGAGTGATATATGGTTATGTCACACGGGTGAATATGAAAATTTATGATTTATACTTGTCGCTACAACAAGAACGCTTACATGTTATGGTCTTCCGTTTCCGGTCTCTAAAATGAGACTTGATGGTTGATTTGACAAGGAAGAAATATGTGGAAATCCCCAAACATCCTGTAAGTTTAGAGAATGAAGGAGTTTATGAAGAACATGCATTAAAGGTGAGCACGGTGTGGCTTATTTCCCTCCCTCCCTGAGCGTGCCAACTTTTAATTCTAGCTAGGTTGTCTTTTGTTTCCTTATGTAAGGTTATCATTGCCACACGGAGGTCGGAGGTGACTCCCTGACTATGTTGGTCGCCGGTTGGTGTCCACTGGTGTCGGCCGCCAACTCGGAATCCAGAAATCAGAATTGACCAATTGGGGAGCTGGGGTTATTGGAGAGCGTAGGCTTACTGACTTTATGTATTTCTTAGCTTAGTTTAATTAGAATTAGATTTAGGTTTTTATTTATTAATTGGCTAATGACTAATGAGTATTGGGTTTGGGTAATTGGGTTAGAAAGCTTAATATTGTCGGGCTCATTGGTGTTGGATCTGGGATCAAATGTTGAAATGTTATATATTAACTTTGTTATAGATTAGTTTTGTTCTATAAAATTATTTTGTAATACGTTAAAATTTATAGAATTTAATCTTTTAAAACTAGAAATTATTTTTTTTATAAATGAGGTCGGTATAAAAATTTCATGTGGGTCGGTGATAAAATTTCTTGGGATTCATTTGAGATAAAATCGTATATATACTACTACGTAAAAAAATTACATGGGTGTCGAGCGGTCCCCTTGGAGTCTTCATAGGTTCGCCCAAATAATTTACGATTTCAATTTTCTTTCTTACCACAACATAAATGACTTTCAATGACTGAATAGAAGAGTCAGAAAAAATATAATAACAATCACTAAATTCCTTAAAACCTTCTTCTTTTGAAATAAAAACTGTCACTATCGGAACCGTTATATGTCTATTTTGACTCAAAATTTGAGTCACTTTAGTAACTAATGTTTCAGTCATTATAGGGAGTTATAAAAAGTTTAAAAAATATTCTTTTTTTACTTTAACTTCAGTCACTAAAAAGTCTATTTATTTTGTTTGCAACTGGTTATTCATTTATTTTATTATAGAACTCATTATAAAAAAAATTGCTTAAAAACAAATATAAATGTCACACAATGTAACACCTTTCCAGCTAATGACACTGGTTTAGCTATATAAAAGTACGGGCCAGAAAATTTCGCTTGCATTACTACCACAACGAGTTATATCACATCATTTACAAAAAAAGTTAATCATTTAACTTCCATCTCTTATCAGAGTATGCAGCGGAACATGACCATTCCAAAATATTCATAAATTATCAACGTTCCTTAAAAAGATTAGTGTTCGGTTCCAAGTGACTTCATGCTCGATCATGACCCGTCATCCCCTGTTCATTACATGCCATTAACACCAATAACACATTAGTATTAATGACATATTACATCCCACCTCACTACTAGCCTTCAAATGAAAGAAAAACAGCAAAAACATTAATTTCGAGTTCCAAGTGTATCGCTTGGTACATTGCAAAACTAAGTGATATGTTTGACGAGCAAGTGTATCGCTTACCATACCTCATACTCCAACCGATACGCTTGGAGTAATATTTTCATCGATCAGACAAAATTTTTTAGCTTTATACATAGACAAATTTTCACTCATTTGCATCTTCCAGCCAAACCCTTCCTACAACCTTCATTCTTGCAATCCTTTATTGTCTGACAATTCCACATTCGAAAGTAGTCCTTTACACGCACATGAACATTCATAACTTCGAATTAATCTAAACATCATTCAAATTAACACTTTCCAACCCGTTGACCCATTAAGCTCCATTCATGCATAATTTTCAATCCTATGATCTCTAAAGGTTCATCGCAATCTATTTCATCTATATGCCATACCTCGTATACAATCATAAATCAATCAAGTATGGAAATTCACATTGTCACTTACTCAATCATTCAATAATTTACCTCGTTTGACTTCAGTTTTAACTTATCAATCTCTTCTTGACACAAGTGACTTGTGCCAAGAATACACACTCACCCAAAGGTGCAATCGTTAATTTTTTTGGGTTATTTCTAATCACCATCCAATCCAAGATCACGTAGATTACTTCAAAAACAATCTTAACACATGCAGGTCAACTTTCTACTAACCCGAACGAGTCATTAACGCTTTCACATCTTTAATTCATTCACAGACGAACCCACATCATGGTTCATTCATGTATAAGTCATTATCACACGAAGGTACTACTAAATAACAATCTAGACATTTTTCATGCCTCCATAACATTTAATCAAACAAACTTATTTTACTCTTCTTTACCCCACATGTCAGTCTCACTTTTTATAACACACATGAGTGTCATACACACTTCTTTACCTCAAAAGAGGTCATTCTACATCCTTTTCATATCACACATTGGTGATACGCACACACATTACCCAAACGGATCATTTACTACTATCTTACCCAACGAGTCATTCATTACGATCCTACCCAAACGGGTCATTCACTACAATCCTACCCAAACGGGTTATTCGTTACAATCCTACCCAAACGGGTCATTCGTTACAATCCTACCCAAACGGATCATTCTTTACAATCCTACCCAAACGGGTCATTCGTTACAATCCTACCCAAACGGGCCATTCGTTACAATCCTACCCAAACGGGTCATTCATTACAATCCTACCTAAACGAGTCATTCAGTACTATCACACCCAATCGAGTTATATTACATGCATTCACACACAACGTACTTCATTTATACACTCTTAACCCAAACGGATCATATCACGCACATTCGCACACAACATACTTCATTTATACATTCATAACCCAAATAGGTCATGTTACACACATTCGCACACGTCATACTACATTTATACATTCCCAAAACGGGTCATATTACACACATTCGCACACAACATATTTCATTTATACATTCATAACCCAAATGGGTCATATTACACACATTCGCCCACCACAAACTTCATTTATACATAACATCTTGAAGCATATTTCAAGATATAGAAAAAGATATGTGAAAAGAAAATGAGAAGTCACTGTATATACATGTGTTCATTTTGCAAAAATTTGAACTTGTTTGATATTCTTTATTTTCTTAAATGATCGGACTATTTGTGCGTATACGTGAGTATTGGCATGATAGTTGTTCATTTGAGATTTTGTCTTATTTTCTTTGGTGGGTATCGTATAATTCATCGGACTTTCTCTGCGTGTCCACAAGACCGACCCGATTGTTGTTGAATTATACAATTTCAACTTGTTTTTATTTTTCTTATTTTGTTAAATCCGAGGCCTTATCTGGCGAAATATCGATCTTAAGGTAGACGATTTAACGTTCTTATTTCTTTTTGCATGGAACACAGTTGACTGTATCATGAATACAAAACATTATGTGAAATTCACAAGTGAAATCACATGAAAAATATGTGAAACATATCTAAATATGTATGATATTGTGGAGTACACTAGTCAAAGCAAATTAATCAATACCTTAACATAACCAGATGTTATGAGTATGATTCTGCCTGAGTTTAAGGTGGACAAAATATACCAGCAATCGACATGACTTGTGTGCGGAATTAGTTGAAATTGAAGTGTAGTTCAGGACGTTATGACCAATATGATCCCAAGTCGTGATCTTTCTCGCAAATATCAAAAATAGTGTTTGATTCAGTATTGTAATTTCATTTCATTCAAGAAAAATTCAAAAAAAAATTCGAAATATTTTTGCATAACTTTAGAAAATTCAAAAAGATTTTAGTTTGTTTTGATATAAAGTTTGTAAAAGCCAAAAATATTTTGTTTCTTATTGCTTTTCAACCGATCAACACAAGATACTAATATTTTCAAAATTGATTTTCAATCTATATCTTGGTTCTCTAAAGGAGATTTTTGCCTAAGATTAAGTTAATTTTTGATAAAAACAGAAAACCGCACTTTTGGCTTCTAAAGATGTAGGATTGAATATAAGACTCTCGCATGAAGAGAGGGGAGTTTCTTAGAAGCTACTGAAGTCATGCAGTCTTTAAAACTATTCTCAGGCTTCTGAAAGTGAAATCATATACAGTATCTAGTATCTGGAAGCAGATACAACACATGAGAATGGGGAGTTTGTTAGAGCATAATTTTGTGTGTCATGTGATGTATCTAGAATATGTTGTAAAGTGAGAGAGTCATAGTTATAGTCTCAACGAACTGATGGTTTGTTAGTAACGGACCATAGGTTCGTGGCATAGCCAGGTTCATTGGACAATAACTAGTATAAATAGTGAAGTGTTGTACATTTGCACATAACGAACTGAGAGAGAGCTTCTTAACTGTGTGTTTTTAAGTGTGTAACTGAGAGTGAGCTTCTTAACTGGGTGTTTTTCAGTGTGTAACCAGAGAGAGCTTCTGTGTTTGTTTTCTAGGTGGTTTCAATAAACAAAAGCCTTATTTACCTCTTTGTCTCATCGACTTGATCACTAAACCAGTAGTAAGATCCTCCCAGACTCTTACATAAATGGGTCTTGAAAGTTGGTATTCATAGGCAAACTCCAAAGATGAACACGGGCCATGTTGATCAGAATGCGGGTCGTGCCTATCAGATCTACAATCAAATCTTCGATTGTCAATGAACACGGGGCGTGTTAATTAGTAAACACGGCGCGTGTTAGTCAGTAAACACGGGTCGTGTTTGTCTAGATCGAATATTTGTCCTCTAGAAGGCCAACATGATAGGAACATGGGGCGTGTTCAGTAGGACATGGGCTGTGTTGTGACAAAATCACCAAGTCTTCATTTTTATCTTCTTCTTCACACATAATTGACTTCTTTTGTGTTTTATTCCTGAATTAAGCTGAAAAACTAAAAAGGAAACAATAATGGACTGTTTAGTTAATAATTAGTCAGTTTGAATCCAAAATACGAGGGACATTTGATAGAAAGTATGTATATTTTAGCGTATATCATTCGTGTTCGTTTGTTAATAAATAAATTTCAGTTTAATAATGTTTAAGATAATTAAAGTTTTATTTAAATATATGTTTTTGTTCGTGTACATTTGTTCGTTTATTAGTTTTGTTCGTATTTAAATATATGTTTTCTAAATAAAATGAGCAAAAAGAATTTTTCTAAAATTTTAATTTTGTTCGTTTACTAAACTTTTTTTGTCACAAAGATGACTTAATTGATTTCTCCGTGTTCGTTGTTCTTTTTATTTACTAGTTGTTACTGGTTTTATCACAAAATTATAGTTTATAAAGAAATAAATATTAATTAATTAATAGTATTAAAAAAGTAAATAAAATAAAGAAAAAATTACATATTACGTCCTTTATAATTATTGAAATTATAAATTTTAACCTTTCTCAAAACTAATTACAAGAGACAACCTTTAAAGTGAATTTTTTTTTCAAAATCCAACATTTTCACTAACTGGCATCCATGTTCACCGTTAAATCAGCACATGGCCTGTACATGCCACGGTAAAATAGTAATTCTACCCTAAAAAAAACCCACGCCCGTGAATCATATGAAACACATAATTCAAAAACTCCTAACTATAATAGTTCAGTTTAAAATAATAACTTAAATCTATTTCACAACTAGCGAAAATAATAACTTATCTGATCTCGATTTTTATACCCTACCCTTTTTTTTAACAACGATTCATAAACCCAGCTTTCATGCGTTCAACATCCAAGAAGTTGGGATCGATGGGGAGATCCTTCATTCGCTCATCACTCTTGCCAGATGAAGTTGAAGTTATGTACCGTAAGTTTAAGAATCCTTCTTCTTTAATTATAGTTTTAAGGAAGAAAGAATCATTTTTTTTTGAAAAAATTGATGTTCATGTTACTGTTGCAGGTGGTGTGCCTACTCTATTCTCCATCAGGTTGCATCACATGGGCAATTTCACTCCAGATCCTGATCGTATGTATGTTCAAGGTACAGTAGACTTCATTGATTTGGTTGATATTGAAAAGTTTTCTATACATGAGTTGGATGTAGTGTTATCACGATTGGGTTATGTGGATACAACTGTGAGGTTCTACCACTACCTACAGCTTGGTTGAGATTTAGATTTGTATGGTATTAGGGCTTTTAGGAGTGATAATGATATTATAGGGTTTTCAAAGTATGTGTCTTCACATAAGGTTGTGAATGTGTATGTGGAGCATGAAATATCAAAGTTAGAAACATACTTCTGTTCACATTCCGAGTTGAGAATTGAAGAAATCACTGACGAACCGTTAAAGTCTTCTACACCGTTATTGGGTTGAAAAAGTATTGTTAATAAAACTAGAGGTTCTAGTGTCCAGCAAGCTGAGGTGACTATTGAGAATGAGATTGGATTGGATGATTCTGATTTTAATCCCTTCTTTGGTGAACATGTTGATGTGACTGTTGAGGAAGAGGAATTGCAAAATGAGGTGAAGGTCGAGGATTAGGTACTACACGATGAGGATGAGGAACTACAAGATGAGGATATGCAAGTTCATATGAATGATGATGATGATATTGACTACATACCTAATGATATTGATGATGTTGATGTGGATATGAGAGATTATAGGGTGCATATTGATGGTGTAGAGGCCAATTACCAACTAATAGAAGTAGGTGATGACGATCATGAAGAGCAAATAGATTATAAGGCTTTTTGATAGTTGATGCGAGTCTGATGAGGATGGTAGTAATAGAATAGAAAAGAGAAATAATTCTATCTTCTATGTTGGTCAATATTTTGGAACTAAGAAAGAGGTCAAGGAATTGATTGCTGAAATTGCAGTTGTAAACAGAAGACTCATTAGAATTGTGAAGAATGAGAAAAAAAGGCTATGGCGATGTGTTGGGGTGATTCATTAAAACTTGTAGCACAAGCTAGCAATTCTGATGAATCTAACAGCATGTGCAAAGATAAAGGGCCAAATGTAAAACATGTGGGTGGAAGGGGGAAAAGAAAAACCCTATAAAAGTATTTATGTCCTTGGGACTCCAATTTTGAAACTTGGGTGGTGAAAACATTTGTGGATGAGCATATATGCAACCAAAGTCATGACATCAAAGCTTGCACAGCTACTCTAAGAAACTGGTAGATCAACTTCAATAAAATCCACGCATCCCAACCAGAGCTGTTCAAGAACAATTGCAGAGGCAGTTACAAGTTGGTGTTTCTACTATGAAAGCTTTCAGAGCAAAGAGCATGGCTATGTTATACATCCATGGGGATTTTAACTCTCAATATAGAATGCTTAGAGAGTATGTGGATGAACTGAAAAACAAAAACCCAGGTTCAACTGTTAAAATAGAGGTTGAACCTTCCACAGATCCTACTTCCATGGAAAGAAGATTCAAAAGGATATATGTTTGTTTAGGCACTTTGAAACAAGGTTTTAAAGAAATTAGGAGAGATTTTTTAGGGCTGGATAGGGCATTCCTAAAGGGTCCATTTCCTGGTCAAGTACTCACTGCAGTTGGAGTGGACCCTAATAATGGTATTTACCCGCTCTCCCATGCAATAGTTGAAGCAGAAAACAAAAACTCTTGGACGTGGTTTCTAGAATGCATTGGTGAAGATTTGGACATGGGTACAAATTCAAACTTCACCTTTATAAGTGATAGGCAAAATGTAAGATATTTATTTACTTTGATTTGTAGTATAATATTCATGCACATGCGTACTTATATGTTTGTATGTTCCACCAGTAGGGTATTATTCCTGCAATATCTTAAGTCTTCCCATGTACCGAGAACATATATTGTTTTAGGCACATCAATGAGAATATGAAGCATTCATACAGAGGAAAGATTTACAAAGACATGCTTTGGAAGATTGCCACAACAACATCAGTTGTCCAGTTTGATAAGGAATTTGATGTTTTGAAAAATATCAACAGTGAAGTAGCATCATGGTTAGCAACAATCCCACCTAAACACTGGTCAAGGGCTCACTTTTCTGGTATGTATCAAACAACATTATGCTTTTTTGTAACATCATAATGAGTAAAATGTCATAATGTACTTGTGTGTATATCAAACAGGCAGGGCAATCAGTGATGTTTTACTAAACAACATGTGTGAGGTTATGAATGCAAAGATTGTGGATGGCACAGACAAGCCTATTATCACCCTGTTAGAGTACATCATAGAGTATTTGATGCGAATGATTGATAATGTTATAAAAGTTATTGATAAAAGGTGATGGTTTGTTGACACCTTATGCTACTAAGTTATTTGAGTCAGTCAAGAAAGAGGCTTGAAGGTAAGTTAGAAACTCATTAGACTGAAAAAAATTGTTTGTTGATTGACTATTCAATTATATTAACAGGTACACCATTATGTGGAATGGAGAGGAACACTGCCAGGCATGTGACCAAATGGTGACCAGTGTGTGGTGAACGTGAATAAGAGAACATGTACTTGCACGAGATGGGAAATTACTAGAATCCCTTGTAAACATGCAATGGCAACAATTTGGAACAAGGGAGACAACAGAATGCAAGTGGGCATACCAGAAAGTTTTATCAACCCTGTTTACAGCATGGAGAGGTGGATAAAGGTATACAGTTTCAAAGTGTATTCACTTAATGGCATGAATATGTGGCAAAAGTTACAGATCCCAATAGTTATCATACCTCCTACATACCACAAACTTATTGGTAGGCCAAGGAAAGCAAGGAAGAAGTCAAGTGTTGAATTGAAAGAGCAAAGAGCAAGGAAGGAGGCAAGGTCAAATGTTTGTAGTAAGTGTAAGAAGGCTGGACACAATAGCAGGACATGCAAGGGTCGTGAACAAAATCAAATATGATGTTGTTTGAGTTATTTGGTATTCTGTTGTCTTTTAGTTAACTTTAATTGTCTTTTGGTCCATAAAAGAATGGTACTTTTTGACTCTCTTTTGGTTAATGTTTAGGTGTTTTGATCATTTTCCATGAAAGAATGATGTATAAGGTTTAGATGTTATATGGTATTTGGTTGTTTTGATCTTAAATGGTTCTATTGGTTTTGATGTCAATTTAAAGAAAGATGTATAAAGTTTCTGAATTTTTTTTTTATGTTGCTGCAAAAGCAAACTATTTACATGCTCAAATATTTGTTTATGAATTTTCCTAGTAAATATAAAAAGAAAAGGTGAAATTATTTACACGTAAACAGAAAATATATACAAAACAACACAATTTCGTTAGTTGTGAAATAGATTTAAGTTATTTTTAAACAAAATTATTATAGTTAGGAGTTTTGAATCATGTGTTTCATATGATTCACTGTTCGAGATCAGATGATTAGGGGAGGCGTGGGTTTTTTTTAGGATATAATTACTATTTTACTCTGGCATGTGCAGGTCATGTGCTGAATTAACGGTGAACATGGATGTCAGTTAGTAAAAATGTTGGTTTCTAAAAAAAAAATTCACTTTAAAAGTTGTCTCTTGTAATTAGTTTTGAGAAATGTTAAAATCCATAATTTTAATAACTAGAAATGGCGTAATCAGTAATTTTTTCTAAAATAAAAACAAAAAAATATAGTAGAATTACAGATTTGTTCCTTTAAAGAGTCAGAATTACAATTACAGGCTTGGTCTTTTAAAAAGTAAAGGTAAAATGATCATTTACAAAAAGCTAACAGAAAAAGTTGATTTCTGATCGTGAAAATGACCTAGTTGATAACAATTTATAAAAAAATCATTCAATTTAAATTAGTTTTATAAATGTTACAATTCATAATTTGATTAAATATAAGACTTAATTTTTAATCTACTCTACAAAAAATTAGGGGTGTGGCCATTGTTTGCTTCCCACGTCGTTGGTAACTGGTATAAAGATAATTGCTACTACTCTTGCCGGCGGATCTCATCGGATAACCCGACAATAAAATAAAGGAAAATTGGATTTTAATAATATGAGTTTTAACTCATTGGCGAATAATAATACGAGTTTTAATGTTGACGGATAATAATACCAATTAATGAGGTGGGTGTCAATAATGAAATGCCGTTAATTGAACCCTAACGGTGTTATTACCAATTTGAAACTCGTATTATTATTCGCCAATGAGTTAAAACTCATATTATTAAAATCCAATTTTCCTTATATATAATAGTACCACGTCAGCAAGATTCTAACACCTTTAGTTAAAAACTAACGGTGTATCATTCTAGACACCCACCTTATTAATTGGTATTATTATCCGCCAACATTGAAACTCGTATTATTATTCGCCAATGAGTTAAAACTCATATTATTAAAATCCAATATTCCTAAAATAAATTACTTTAATAATAAGTTGTTTGATAAACAATTATTATTTAGTTGATTAATTAATCAATTGATTGATTTTACTTAAAAAAAAATTGGTTAAATAATTGAATAACTTATAATTTAATAATATAATTAAGGTGCATTGTCCATTGAATTTTGTCTCGAAAAACAATCGCATGTGACACAAAACAAAAGAACATGCACGTCCATGTGGAGACGTGGAGTCACGCCGGTCCTGGTCAACTTGGATCATAGCATGCAATTTATTCAAATTAGAACAATATATATAGTAATTTTAAGTCAGAAAAATTTCTTTTTATTTTTTAATATATTGTTTTCTAAAAGGATCAGATTTTTATTATTTATATTTATGTTTATGTATTTATTGTTATATTTTATGTTTTAACTCATCTCATATTATTTTTTAATCGTATTAGATAAATTTGTTGTTAGTTTAGCATTGTGTTTAGATATTACAAGTAATTGTTTCACCATTGTGGTTTTTATAACTTATCATTTTAGTAACTGTTATATGCATTCGTTATTGTGTTTTACGTTTTAGATTATTTCATGTTATCCTGTCATTGTTTTTATGTACTAAATTAATTTGTTGTTATTTATCGTGTTTTACACATTAAAAGTCGAGGACAGTGTTATTCACATTTGTGTTTTTCTATAAACTAACTGTGTCAGAAAAACACAGTGGTATTCAAGAAGACACAATGATGCGCTAGAAAACATAAGGAGTTAAAAACGTATTTTTTATAATGATGGTGTTCTTTATAGCTAATCATTTTAGAAAAATATAAATGGTATTCATAAAAATACAATGACGAGCAGAAAGATACAAGCACGCACTACAAAAACAATGAGATACCTGAATCGATAATCACAAGGAGCTGAAAAATATTTTATTTTTATTTTTATATATAATGATACTATACTCATTTTAAAGATTAAAATCACTTATTTTTATGTCAAGTTTTTAAAAATAATGTCCTATATAGAGGTGACCATGACTAAAATGTCCATTAGCCAAATTTCTTCTACATTTTGATGTCAACCATTATTAAAAAACCATAATTAGATGTTAATAAGAGAACTAATGACCTAAATCATTCTTAGATTTTTTAAAATAATTAACCATGTTTAGACACCAACCAAACAAACTTAATAGCGATTTCATTAAAGAACGCTAAATTATTGCAAGAAACACGAATACAAAACACTAACCTAAATCGTTACAAGTTTTTTTTTTAATCAGCAATTCATACTTTGTAAACTTTATACTTCTTACACATAAATGTTTGTGTTTCTATATAAAAAACTATTAAACTAATTTCTTTATATACTTAAAAAAAAATGTAAACACAAACCTACATATATACTTTTTTCTTTTGTATAAAAACGACAAACACATATACACTCATCTATTTATACTCCTAAGATCTCGACTCATTTACAACTGAACTTTTTTTTTTGAACGGCTGAATTTTACAACATATACACCACTCCCAAGTTACTTCCGCATAATTATTTAGTTATTTAGTTTTTTGAAAAATAATAGTAGAAATATATAAAACTAGTTTTTTATCCCCGTGTGTTACACGGGTTAATTCAAAATTTTATGGTGATGTTAAGTGTCTTTTTTTATTAATTAAACTATGACCAAACTTTTTGTTTATTATATAGTATAGAGTATAAATAGATATAGATAGATGTAATTTAATAAACTATATTATATATTAAATTAAGTAATTAAATAATTGGTTATTAAATAATTTAGAAGACCATAAATAAATAGTGGATATATATATCCAAAATTAGAAGATCCGCTACAATAAATAAATAGTGGATATATATATATATATATCCAAAATTAGAAGATCCGCTTATTAATGTTTATTGGCGGGAAAAATTTAATTGAAGATAAATGTGGTAGTGCCACATGGCAAATTGTGGTGTCTAAAAATTTTCTTTTATTATATAGATAGATATAGATATAGATATAGATAGATAGATATAGATAATGAGAGTCACTTAAGAGGTAGTCTAGTGGTAAAAAAGAGAGTTTTTTTTTATGGGAGATCAAGATTCGTACTTTGAGGCAACTGTAAAAATAATAAAAAAATAAAAAATTAGCCGTTCAGAAAAAATATATAAAATAATCAGAAACGTAAAATAAAAACAAAAAGAAATAGGCTAACAGAAAACTTGACCGAAGGTATATATAAAAACTAGAAAGCGTGTGGGCAAAGATGCGAATTTGAGAGCTTCATGAGAGAGAGAGAGCTAGCACGAAGATGGCGGAACAATTCCTTCTCTGTATTATATCCATTTATTCACGCACATAACACTTTCTGCATCGATCGATATACTAATTTTGCATTTTCATATCTGCGACACAGGAATTCATCGGTGTTTTTCCAACTGACGGACGATTCTGCAACAATTCAATCCGGATTTTTCAGTTTTGGTGCTTCAGATCAGTTTTTGTTCGTTACGGTAAGTTGATTTGTAGTTTGCGGCACATTTTTCAATAAAGTACTTTGATTCGCTAGCCTTTATCGCGTATCGAGCTCCATCTTTGTGAAAATTCGGTCTACGACTCGAAATTTGGGAATCTGGAGATTTATTAATATTTTTGTAAAGCTATTGGATCTCGCAAAGCTGTGTTTGATTTTGTGTAGTGTTTATTGTTTTGCATTTGTGTTTGGAAAATTGGAACTATGAGCAATTCGCCGATTCATGAGCTCATTCGAAACAAAATGTTCAGTAATTGTGTTGAATCTGTGATCTGGAACAATTTCTGGTTATACATTGTTACATTGCAGTTTGTTATTCTTTCTAGTTTCTTTTCATTGATTTTGGATCAAATGTGATTGCAGAAATCTGTTGTGCAGTGGAAAATTCTTAGTGATTTGTGTGTTTCTGAGGCATTGAGTTGTGGTTGGCGATGAATCCCTTGGAGTGAGGGAAATTGATGGATTCTGCAAGGAGTTGGCTACACAAATTTCAACCAAGAGATCGATTGAGGTCGAATACCAGGAGGAGGGATTCAATGGAGGGAGGTGAAGATGACTCAATTTCTGAAGAAGAGGCATCAAATATGACTAAGCAAAAGGTTGCTGCTGCTAAAAAGTATATTGAGAACCATTACAAGGAGCAAATGAAGAATTTGCAGGAGAGGAGAGAAAGGTAGTCTATATGAAATTACATAATTTTAGATATTTATGTGCTTATAGGTAGTTGGCTCGTTGCTTTACATTTTTGATATACTGGGTAAGAACTCTTAAATTATCATAACAAAATATGATGAATGATATGGGTGAAATTTAGTTGATTAGGCCAATAAACACCTAAAAAATTATGTGGCTCAAGTTAAGTTCTGTGTTTAATTTTTGACCTTTGTGTAGGGAATGGCAAATCATCTAGTGATCTGTTCCTAGAAGAAAAGTAATACTTTATTTTTTGTTGACTAGGCGAATTTTACTTGAGAAAAAATTGGCCGATGCTGATGTGTCTGAGGAAGATCAAAACAACTTGATTAAATTTCTAGAGAAAAAAGAAACTGAATATATGCGCCTTCAAAGGCACAAAATGGGGGTTGATGATTTTGAGCTACTCACCATGATAGGGAAGGGTGCTTTTGGTGAGGTATGGTTACTCTGACCTTTTTACAGTTTCCATCCCTTTCGATTCTATTTTTGCTGCTGAATATATTTTGAAACTTTTGATGTTTGCGGTAGTGTTTAATTATTTGTCTTGTTTTAATTTTTCTCTTATTCTGATCTATTATTTATGGTCATCATGTGGTTTAGGTGAGAATCTGCAGGGAGAAAACAACAGGCAATGTATATGCCATGAAAAAGCTTAAGAAATCAGAAATGCTTCGCAGAGGCCAAGTATGTACTCCGTGGTTTAAACTTTAAGGATAATGTTTATGCTTTATATACCTTATATGCTGGTATTTAGTTTATATTCCATTGATTAGGTTGAACACGTGAGAGCTGAAAGGAATCTGCTTGCTGAGGTGGACAGTAACTGTATTGTTAAACTGTATTGTTCTTTCCAAGATGATGAATTTTTATATCTCATCATGGAATATCTGCCTGGTGGTGACATGATGACCTTGCTTATGAGAAAAGATACCTTAAATGAAGATGAAGCTAGATTTTATGTTGCTGAAACAGTTTTAGCCATTGAATCCATCCATGAGCATAACTATGTACATAGGTATAACCTTAGTCTATAACTAGCTTCATTATGTTTTACAAACTAAATCATAGTAAATTTTAACTTCTGCTATGTTTTTTTTGGTGACAGAGACATTAAGCCAGACAATTTGTTACTTGATAAATTCGGTCATTTGAGATTATCAGATTTTGGCTTGTGTAAACCATTAGATTGTAGTACGCTTGAAGACACTGATTTTTCAACTGGAGATAATGCCGGTGGAAGTTCAACAAGTGAAAGGCGAACACAACAAGAACAATTGCAACATTGGCAGAAAAATAGGAGGACACTCGTACAAATCTTATTTTTATCTACTCAATTTCTGCAAAAAAAGTCATAGATTGGGTGAAACTGTTAGGAGTTCTTGATCTCTTGTGACATTGCAGGCTTATTCTACTGTTGGAACTCCTGATTATATAGCTCCAGAGGTTTTACTAAAAAAGGGTTATGCACTGGAGTGTGATTGGTAAGTAACAACTTTTATTTGAAGATAGATTTACATTCTTAAAAATGATTATGTGATTTTTGTTCTTCTTTAGGTGGTCTCTTGGTGCTATTATGTTTGAAATGCTTGTGGGCTATCCACCGTTCTACTCTGATGACCCAATGTCAACTTGTAGGAAGGTAGCTTATTATAAACCAATCTTTGATTTTTAGCACTTTTGCAACCAAATTAGTAACTTCTGCACCTTTTTCTGTCATTTATAAGTGTTATTTAATCTACAAGAACCTTTATAGTTTTTGTGTCATGTTCTCCTTCTGAAATATTGTTAGCAAAATCTAGTAATTACTGCTTTTCTTGAAATGAGACAGTTTGGTAATTTAGTGGGTATATGGACCAGTAGAAAAGATAACATGGTAAGCCACCCCATTAGGAAACGGGCTATGATAGAATCTAGGATTTTAGAGATGAAATAGTCGAATGATTGATGATAAATTAACCCAGTTCGAGAGGAGTTTGCTCTCCGATTACAAGTGAAAGTTAGATAACAGTTAATAAGACAACCCAAAATGAAACTAGAACACTTATACTTAAAGGAGTACTTGTGACAGCAGTTACGTGATGCAGACCGGTGGGATCTAAAAATAAGGGTTGACTTGGTCTTGGGTCCTGGTGGGATCCCATTCTGATGTAGACCGGGGTCAGGGTTCGTATTAACACTTCCCGCCCAAAGAAATGACTTGTCCCCAAGTTGAAATGGAGTAACTCGAGGAATTACTTGTTGACTCGTTTCGTAAACCCAACGATATGTGATACCCAATTGGGGCTGAAGGTCAATTCCCACTTTCTTGAGGTCCGTTCTTTAGCTTTATTTGAAGCAGAAGCTTCCCCACTAACAGAATCATGTTCATCCCTCACCTCCGTCTTCGACACAGTCTTGAAACTAACGGATTAGACTCTTTGTGAGCCTTGTCACACTCAGATCCTGTTTGGACTGTTTTCAAGTAAGGTTCACCATAATGTGCAGCCTTGAGTTTTAGGGCACCGCTGAAGCAATCAGTGGCTTCCATGCAATCTTCTTCTTTGTTGGCCTTTGATCCTCTCTCCATAAACACTACCACGTACTCAAGTGACTTTCCCCTTTCTCCGTCGGACTTCAGACTGGATGTTTCGACAGCATTCTTGTCGTTGCATGAAGATGACATACCTTTCGAATCGGTTGTACCATCAATGATGCTTGATCAACTCTTATGCGATATTTTCCGAATTTGGAGCTTCGTAATGGACCTTGAGATCCCTCCTCGGGGATCTTGTCATCCCCGAAATCATCACGTGTATGAGATTCAGACTCACTACTCTGATCGTTGCACCGGATAGATGTTCCATACATCAAAGTCTTGAGTGCTGCTACACATCCTTCAGAGTTAATAGGGAACCTATCGAACTGCATTGGTCAGTATTGATCAACGATAGCATTAATCTGTAGTCTGTACCATCTTTGCTTTGAAATTTCCTGGCAATGGAACCATTGATAGAATCTGGAATTTTAGAGATGAAAATTCAGATAACTAACAAGACAACCCAAAATGAAACTAGAACACTTATACTTGAAGGAGGACCTGTGGTAGCAAGACTAGCAGTTACGTAACAACCCCCCCCCCCCCCCCCCCCCCCCCACACACACACACACACACACTTCTCACTAATCTGAAAATAAGGGCTGAATTGGTCTTGGTCCTGGTGGGATCTGATTCTGATGTAGACCCAGGTCAGGGCTAGTTTATAATTACACTTTCTTTAACTGGGCTAGGCTGTTAAATTTTTTTTTCATTCAAAATGAGCTAGTTTAGCAATTTAATGATAGACGTCTCATAAAAACACCTATGCAAGAAACCAGTCATCTAGATCATATGTTTAAGTTAATTGACATTGTAACCTTTTCCAACAAACATTAACATCCTTTTTCTTGGTAGTTTGTAACCGATATGTAAAGATGGCACAGGAGCTGAGCCCGAGGGGCAAACCTGAAAAGTTTGGGACGGGTAATGGTATATGGGTACGAACCGGGTATGAGATGAGTCTTAAAAGTTTGCAAGGGTATGGGACAAATATGATATATTAGGTGATACCCGGACTGGTTACCCAAAACATACATACCCGTTTACCCAAACAATACCCATAAACATTTTATTTTTATTTGTATTTTCCTTTGTCATTGGGTAATAGTGTAATCTACTAATCACAGACTTTCTATTTTTTATAGTTCTAGTTCCTTGGGTAATAAAATTCTATAAAAAATGAAAATACTATGAAATGTACTTGGGAATCTCACCAGTTAATGTTTAACAAACAAACAAACAGGCATACATACCCTATAACCTGACCGTGATGATTAATTGGGCATGGGAGGGGTATGTAACATGGTTTTATAATCAGATATGTAACTGGGATTACCAATACCTTGGCCATTGCCATCCCAACAGATATGCTATGTAAAAGAAATTCAACCTAGCATTGAAAATATTCATCTTCTGACATCTAATTCTTTCCTTGCACATCTTATTTAGTATTTCCATTATTTATAACATCAATTTTTTTTTCCCTTATATACAATTGGTACTTTCTTACATTTGGTACTTACTTTCTTGCACGTGGGCAGATAGTAAACTGGAAAATGCATTTAAAGTTTCCTGAAGAAGCAAGGCTTTCATTAGAAGCAAAAGATCTAATCAGCAAACTGCTTTGTAATGTCAACCAACGTCTGGGATCGAAAGGTGCCAATGAAATAAAGGTGTTGTATGGTGTGTCCTATTCTAGCTTCTTGGAACTGTTTCAGTATCAGTTTGTAAATACATCTACTCACTTTAGTGTGTTCATTATACCAGGCTCATATTTGGTTTAGAGGTATCGACTGGGATAGAATTTATCAAATGGAAGCCGCATTCATTCCTGAAGTTAATGATGAGTTGGATACTCAAAACTTTGAGAAGTTTGAAGAGGTATTTTAGTTTTATGAATAGTCGGGCTAAATGGCGGGCAGGTACCTGGTCGAAATGGGTTGGGTTGACCTGGAAAACTTTTCTGTCCAAAATTTTAGATGTTTATAAATAAGTAATGTGTCAAATATTATTGCAATTTTTTGAGTATTTAATAATCTGTTTTTTTTTTAATAAAATGGCTTGAGAGGTTGTAGGCACTAACACATCCGTCTGACATGTTGAGCGTGTTTGGCCTACATAACTCAAATCGACCCATTCAAAAACTTCACCTCTATGAATGATATATAAATAACCTTTTCTTTATATGCTTATTTTTTCTTGTCATCTTCATTTTTCAGTCCGATCACCAAAGCCATAGTTCATCAAGATCTGGACCATGGAGAAGGGTAATAAATTATCTCATGTGTTTGTTTCTAATAATATAATACCGCACACACACACCAGTGCTCACTCATTCGGGCACACACACACACACACATATATACACAGGTTAGGTTATCATTATGTTATCAGTTATTTGTTTTTCTCCACACATGATTGTTTCATAAATCATTTGCAGATGCTTTCATCCAAAGATATCAACTTTGTTGGTTACACATACAAGAACTTTGAGATTGTTAATGATTATCAAGTCCCAGGAATGGGTCTGTCTCTTTTACTCTCTCATGAACACACTATAGATTATAAGCACATGTGGCAAAATGGGTGGGTTGAATAATCTGTGGAAAAAGGTTCGGGTTAAAACAGGTCGAAACAGGCACAGGCCGCACAGCTAAGCTTGGGCTGGCCCACATACACTTTTTTTCCATCTTAAGTTTTTTCTGCAAAATGTTCTTCGTTAAAAAATACACACCGATCAACAACTTTCTACCCGTTTGACCCGTATAACCCGTTCATATGTTAGCTAACTTTATGGTATGACCCATTTGACCCATTTTGCTGATGGTGGATCTACATTCATGGTTCTATTGTCTTGTCTTAAATTCTGTTAGTTTCACTTTACTTTTGCAGCTGAACTTAAAAAGAAAAGTACTAAACCAAAGAGACCAACAATCAAGTCTCTATTCGGTATCTTTCTTTCTTTATTTATTATTCTTCAACACCAACAGTTAATTTTTCTTTCCAAATGCAAAATAAATTTTGGATTTGAAAGTTTCTGCTTAATTGAGATATAAATTAAATGACAGAAGAAGGGCCAGAAACCGACATGGAGACATCAGAGATGCCTGCTAACGGATCGTTTTCTCATCGTTTGCCACCAAAAGGATAAGTTTCTGAAATGCAAAAGTAGAACGAACCACATTAACTCGTTTCGGGTCTTTCTAAAGAAAATATTACAAGTTTATTGGCTAAATACCGTGATGATGACACTGATCTCAACTTATATACCTGATCAAACCAGCACTGAGATTGTGGGAGGTTTTTGGTCACTTTAAGCTGCTGTCATAATCTTTACTAATTTACTTCATATATGTTTCACTTTTGTGAAATGGATATTTTGTTAAGAATGGTCACGAGTGGTCATGATTCATATATGGTGATATATAAACGGGAGGCGGTAATTCTTGATATGATCCGAAGCAAGAGATAAAAATAATGTATTGTGTCTTCTAACGTAACATTTGTTAAACATATCAACTCAAACACGAATCAATGAATTCTAACACGACATGTAACATGTTTAATAAGCGGGTCATTAGCCCATTCAATGGCTTTTTGTAAAGTTAACATGTACATTTTAAAGCAAATATTTAAAAATGTTTACATTTATAATTTGATACTTTGTTTTTATGTCGTTTTCTATCACACTGTTTATTTCTGAAGTTGAATTTAAAATTATATATTGAACTTCACTTACTCTTAATTTCCGACACCTGTGTTCATTACTTCCAACTACCCATTCTCATGTATTGGTTCTTCAATCCTTCATTCAGTTAGCTAATCGTAAGCTAAGTATACAAATTCAAGTTTACTTACTAGTTGCATGCGAGAGATTGAGCGACACAAACAGCTAAAAAAAATCAACTACCAAAAAAAGTATTGGACTAGTTGATTTGAAAATTGTTATTACATTTAAAAGGGCATCTAGCCCACTGGTACCCCCTTTGACTTTGTAAATGAAAAGTCTTGAGTTTGATTCTCATTTATAGCAATTTGCTTCGGGTGAGCCGGGGGTTTTTCAAGTTGTGGATTTCCTCCAGAGTGAAGTTGGTCAGTTACTACGCTTTCTAATGTTTTTCATTAGTTTTTCTAATGTTTTTAAATATATATAGTCTTAGAGTTTTAAACATAGGTATTAAAACATGTTTGAAATTTATAAAACAAACAAACAAACGTACCTAGTAAAATCTCATTAAAAGAGTAAGGTCTAGGATACTGCACCCAAAATATTTGAGATTTATAAAAATAAGTATCACCTTTACCCTGAGGAGTAAAGAGGCTAAACCCATAATGTTTGAGATTTATAGATTTGTTATAAATAATATTTATCTCATGATTTGATTAATAATCGTATGGATAGACTCTAGCATAAAACCATAAAACGACCACTCCCACCTAATTAATTCACACATTACTTATAAGTATATGAGGTATACCCGTAGTGAGTTCCGTCACGCAGATAGTGACTAGACTTACTACTAAACTCACACATGAGGGGATGGTAATAGTGTTTTTGGTTTGTGTGTTGGGTTATTTATTTATTTTTTAAAAAATAAAAGAAAAATGTAAGGTGACTTCTTTTGATTGGATGGAGCAACATACATACCCAACTTCCCCTTTCCCAGAGCGTGACTATTCTCATGTCACCCAACTCACGCCATCATCCACGCATAGGCAGGGCCATGTTCCACGCCGTGGGTTGAAGTCACGCACCAACTTATGCATGTATAGTGCATGCCCTAATGTTAACTGATGACGTATGTACGGATCAGTTTCACCCTACACAGGTGGCGAATAATCCAAACACACATTTGACTCACTCAAGGTGTTAGTACATGCTACCCGTTCGGCTAGGAGCATAAGCCACATGGTCGAACCAGACATAGATCTCTCACAAAGCTTGGTTCGGACGGCGACGTGACACATGTCTCACACGGACAAGTACGGCTCGGACAACATGCCAAACTCATCGAGTTCGGGATCCTCCATTCCGAACCTGACACGCATTTAATGCCAATCATTAGCTGACATTACCCGATATAGTTACATACGCCGTCCGGCACAAGTACCTACACATTACCAAATAGGGTATGTCCTCAATGACGTTCCATGACAAAATGTTAAGTATTATAAATACCCCCAAAAACCTAACTGGGGTTCATTAAGTCGTTCTTACTCAATAATTCGGTCATAAACAAATACTTATTTTCATGTCCGAATTTGGTCGCAGGACACACTCTGGTCTCGTGGCGAGGCTAACGACGCTTTTAGTGTTTCAAGTCCGAATTACTCAAGTCAAGATACCAAATGAGAACCCCTCTCCTCATTTGTAGTTGTGTTATTACTGTCGTATACTAGTCGGTCTGTCCTTAGCAGAACCACTCTAACAAACTGGGGGTACCCCTGATTCTACATTAACATACATGTGGTGCGGCACTCTCATGAGTATCACACACGGATACACATCTATAGGTTTTTTAGAGTATTATTATAGAATGCTATTTAAAAAAGAAACAAATCTAAATTGCTCAACTTTTTTTTTTAATAAGCAGTTCTTGTTTTTTAGATTTTACAAACCAATAATAAAGTAATTCATATATCCTTTTGAATTTTGGGATAGTATGGAGAAGCGATTACCAAGAGGGAGGTTCATTGGAGAACACCAACAAAAATAGGGAATTGAAAAATCAATTTATTTTTTATGTTTCACATGTGAAATCGATAGTTTATATGTAAAATAGCATAACTGATCATCTCTAAAACTAAACAACATAAAATTTTGTTTTTTTTTTTGTTTTTAAAAGATAATGTTTTTTTTAGATTGGTTCCTCGGTTCTTCATTTTTTCTTCTATATAACACATAAAAAAAATGAAGAACTGAGGAACCAATCTATTTTTATGTTTCACATGTGAAATACGATAATTACATGTAAAATAAAATTAATTGGTCATTTCTAAAACTAAACAACATAAAATTTTAATTTTCTTAAAAGATAATTATTTTTAGAAAGGTTCCTGAGTTCCTAGTGAACCTCCCCTGATGCATTTATATTATTTTTTATTTTGAATAATTATAAGATTTAACAAACAAACACAAATAAACGAGTCACTTTTGTTCTTTTTCTCCCATAGTATTTTTTGGTCTGAATTCCTATCTATATATATTTTTACTTAAATAAACATTTCAAGATGGCCGCTTCACTGTCACGGAAGGTTGCAGTATCAGGTAATGCCTTCGGAAGGTTACAGATGGCTGCTTCACTGTCGCGGTAAAGGTGTTATACTCATATGGTGTTGCTCCTTTGAATAGTGATACCATGAAGGCGTTGGAGGCTAAACATCCTAACATGCCACCTCCATCTATACCGAACATTGTATCTTTTGAGCCTCCCCTGGTTGCCATGGTTGATGGTGTCCTTGGGTGTATTAAATCATTTCCCAAAGGAACTTCATGGGGGGGGGGGGGGATGGCTTGCGGGCCCAACATATTTTGGATGCGTTATGCGGAGAAGGGTCTGTTGTTGCCACTGATCTTTTATGTGTTATCACTGCAATGGTTAATTTGTGGTTAGGAGGGAGTTGCCCGTCGAGTTTGGCAGGGTTTGTTGCGTCTAGTCCTTTAACGCCACTCTTAAAACTCGACAACGTGATTTGGCCTATTGCGGTCGGTACTATATGGAGGCGTTTGGTTTCCAAGGTGGCTATGAAGGGTGTTGGTAAAGAAATGACCAAGTACCTTAATGACTTTCTGTTTGGGGTTGGTGTGTCAGGTGGTGAAGAAGCCATATTGCATAGCGTTAACAGGATATTGGGTGAACACCACACAGATGGTTCTCTTGCTATGCTCACATTGGATTTTTCTAATGCGTTTAATTTGGTTGATAGATCAGCCTTACTTCGCGAGGTTAGGTTGAGGTGTCCTTTTATTTCTTTGTGGGTTGAATTCCTATACCGGTGGCCAGCAAGACTGTATATTGGAGATGAGCATATCTGGTCTACCACGAGGGTTCAACAGGGATTAGGGCCACTTCTTTTCGCCCTTGTTTTGCACCCCCTTATGCATTAGATTCGAGACAACTGTAAACTTCTCCTCCATGCTTGGTATCTTGATGATGGGACTGTCATTGAAGATTCTGAGGAAGTTGCTAAAGTGTTCGGATATCATTAGAGTGACGAGCCCTTCTTTGGGTCTTGATCTAAGTATTAAGAAAACTGAGTTATTTTGGCATTCTTATAATGGTAGGAAATCTCATAAGGGGTTATTCCCTTCATCCATTTGGAGGTCGTTATCAGGGGTGAAGCTTCTTGGAGGGACTGTAAGCAGAGACGCAAGTTTTATTAGTGGGCTAGCAAAGAAGAGAGCTAATAATGTCGTTGATCTTATGCGCCTTCTTCCTAAGCTACGAGACCCACAGAGCGAGCTTCTCCTTCTTCGATCATGTATGGGTATTGCCAAACTCTTCTATGGCTTAAGAGCCTGCCACCCTGTACATGTGAAGGAGGCTTCGTTCTTCATTGACAAAGGATTGCACAGGGTGATTAAGGACATTGTGGTTTGTGAAGGTCCTTTCTTTAAAGACCTCCAATGACGACTTTCTTCCTTACCTATTAGGTCTGGGGGTTTGGGGTTGTATTTGCCAGTTGGAGCGTCATCTTATGCCTTTGTGGCATCGAGGGCCCAATCTTGGATGTTGCAAGATCATATCTTGCGGGATAGTGGGATAGTGGTATATGCGATGGATTCTGATTATGCTTGTGCTTTGGCTTGTCTTCGTGATACGATCCAAGCTTTGACTTTAGCGGTTTCACTTACAAGGATACCGCCCCCCTAAAGCCCAACTGCATTGGCGAGTGCCCTTTTTAGCAAAATCGTTCAAGAAATGGAAGTTCACTTTGACATGACAGCTAAAAAAAAAGTCGTTTTTAAATGTCTCCAAGATCCACACGCCCAAGATTTTCTCCTTGCTATTCCATTGATGGGTTAGGTCAGCATATGTCGCCGGTGGGGTATCGTTCTATTCTTAAATACCGCCTTATGACCCCCTAGTTTTCCTATTGATGAGATATGTTCTGTTTGTCGCAAGACATGTCTGGACTCTTTCGGGGAGCATGCAGTTCATTGTAAGGATCTCCCGGGGTTCAAGTACCGACACGATTTGATTAGGGATGTCCTATTTGACATTTTAAAGCGTGCCGGGATTTCTGCAAAAAAGGAGGCCCCCCGTGAATTTCCTGACTGATCCATTGGAAGGAGGATCAACTCTTAGACCAGCTGACATTTTGGTCTTTGGATAGATTTGGGGGAAACATGAATGTGTTGATCTTACAGGGGTTTCCCCTCTTAGGGTGTGGTACCTTCACAGCAAGTCAGGCTGTTTTGAAAGCCGCTTCATGTAAAATGGCCAAACATGAGATCTTGACAACTAACACATGTTTATACCATTGCTTTTGATACCTTTGGCTTTCTCGCACATGAGGATGTTGAGTTACTTGGCAGGGTCCAACGTATCATGCACAGTTTAACATAATACCTAAATATATGAATGTAGTTTTTAAACAACTTGGTCTTGCTATACAAAAGGGTTTAACAGCGCAACTTGTTGCCCGTTTACCTTCTATCTCCTTGTAATTTGCTATGCATTTTAATCAAATACATAAAGCTTCACTAAAAAAAGATATCAATAACTAAATAAATAATAATCAAACTCTTGTAATTCTTAGAGTACCCGCAACGCTGGAGTGAATTAAATATTAAACAATAAATATAATTAAATAACGACTATTGAATAAATATTTAAAAAATTAAAAATATATTATATTTATTTTCGCATCATCATTTCTTTACTATTTTAAATATAATTAAATATTAAACAATAAATATTAAATATATTAAATAAATATTTAAAAATTAAAAATATATTATATTTATTGAATAAATATTTAAAAAATAAATATTTTAAAACTAGCCGTTTTTGCTTTGAAACGACTATAATTCTAACGACTATAATTCTATAACGACTATATTTAACCCTATAAATATTAACTTCTAAGAGCCAGTTCATCAACCATATCTAATATACTAAATATACTCGAACAATTCCACAATCTTCTAATGTCAACATCTCCACGAGATGTACTAGAACACTATAATCATCTACGTGCTGGAATACCTCCACCGGTTGTTCAATCTCCCATTCTATAATCATATTTAGTTTCATGATCCTACCATAGATCCCCCGAACAAGACGTCTTATCATCGACTATACACCTATCATCTTCGTACGATAACTCTCTCATCTCGTGTGGCCCTACCTCCTTCACGCGCCCTATCACCCTGCTACCAATAAAATTATCTATTTAAATCAAATTACAGATAAATATCCATACTTTTACCAACATAACACATTTTGGGTATGGAAACTAATCATAAAATAGCATGCTTCATCTGCAACAAGTTATACAAAGACCATCACATGTTGAAAGATCACTTGGTCCTCCACATGATTACTAAATCCAACCGATCTAGGCGTCGAAGTGACCCGCCACCTCACACCATGCATCAGGGGTGGACCTATGTTAGGTCCAGGGGTTGCCCGTGCTACCCCTTAAACTCGTACGCGAAGTAGAAATTTTGTAAATTTTTTTTGTTTTTTTTTATTTGTGCTACCCCTTATTTTGAAGTTATATATATTATGAAGAGTGAAGTCAACTAGAAACAATGTTTTATTGTAGCTGGTTAGGAGCCCAAATAACAACTCAAGGTAGCTGGTTCAATTCCCTTCCCGTCCCTCTCCGATTTTTTAAGTTTTTTTGCTTTTTGTTTAATTTGTTCTAAGTAAATAACTAGAGCGGCCGATATCTTTTAGTTTCTTTTGTTTTCTTTTCTTTTTTGTTTAAATTTGTTTTGAATAAATAAATACACTCCCGTTTTTTTAATTTCTTATGTTTTCTTTTGTTTTCTTGTTTAAATTGTTTTGAATAATTAACTACAATGATTTCTGGGTTTGATTGAACAAATGCCCCTTTCACTTTTTTAATCATTGTTCAGCATCTTCTAAATTTGAGACTTTATTGTATGATTCTCTGTTAGAAATGAGAAAACAAGAGCCAACGAATGAAGAGTAGCTCATTCGTTGATGACGAATGAAGCTTATTCGTTGGTAACTAATGAGCCAACAAATGAGGCTCATTTCTTGCTCATTAGTTGTTCATTTGTTGACAACCCCCCAACAAAAAAAAAACAATAGTATAAATAGGTGTCTTGTTCATTTGTTGAGTGAAGTTTCTGATCTTTGTATGAGAGGAGAGATCATGTCCGATCTCCCTCGTGCTTAAAGTTGATGTATGTTCTTCAGTTGTAATCATTCGACACGAATTAATGAAGCACATCTGATTGAGTTCAGAATGTTTAACTTTCGTCTGATTCGTTGTTTGAGTTGATTATCGATCCGAAAACGCACTTACAACTGCCAAATTGCCACCCTCATACCCCCTCTCTCGGGAGCGCTAGCTTCCCCTGAATTTCTATCAAAAAATTTGTGCTACCCCTATAAAAAGTTTCTAGTTCCGCCCTTGCCATGCATTGATCTGCTCCCTGATCCGTTGTGGTTGGTGCTCGCTCCACCGCCTGAGCCGCCATTGTCAATCGAGCTTTCATTGGCTTCGGGAATCTAGCGAGCTTTGGCTAGACCACTCAAATATTGTGAATATAAAGAAGATCAGGAGGAACATTATGTCTCAACGGCAGTTAGCTTGAGTTGGCCTTCCAATTAATTATTTTCTATATCGATAGTAAATTTATTATTTATAATCTTTTTCATGTTTAAAATCATATATTACCTCTTAATTTTCTTTTTTGATAATATAATTTTAATTTTCTTGTTTTTTTTCTATAATATCAAACTCATATGATCGTCATGAAAACAATACCATTACATCATATAAATTAGAATCATTTATATCTTTTTTCTCGTAATAATTTATTTATTAGGTAAATTTGTAGGTCACGTTATTCATTTGTCATCATTTTATGTACTTTATAAATATTAAAGAAGCGCTAGATTAATAATCGGTTTCGGTTTTTATTCCATGTCGAAAAATATAAACTATATATCTGATAGTTACCAATTATTTTTAATGTGTTAAAAAGGTTATTTAACTTTTGTTTTTAATTTAAGGTCATTTAACTTATAGATAAAAAAAATTTATAAATGTTAACATTTTGAAATCAAATAAAAAAATTCTCAGTTACAGGTTATGGGCTTATTTTGACAGCTCTAAAACAGACGGTTGTTGAAATATAGGAGATCTTTTATAAAAAAACTCAAAAGCAGACGACTGCCTAATAATAATGTGCGATCAAAATACATGTGGTTTTTAGTGGGGTTTTTAAAATTAACTTGAAATTGAGGTATAGTGAATGAAAAAACCACCAACTTTATAGAAATAACTAGTGGAGAGTGTCTCTGTGTTGTATTAGTTGGAGTTTAATATTGAGTGTGACTGTCAACTAACCAAGCCACGAATCTAAGGCTCGTGAGCAACGAACCAATAATTCGTTGCTAGGCTGGTTTGTCGAGCAGCCAACACTATAAATAGTGAGTCTTGTACTTAGTTGAGCAGTTCGGTCATTTGTCTAAGTGTTAAGTGTGTATTCTGTAAGGTGTGAACCAGAGAGTCTTTGTGTGACAACTCGTACTTTCCAGGTATACTTTAATATATTAATTATGTGCAATTAACTGTGATTCTATGTGCATTAGGCTAATTTGTTTAAATTAGATGACTTTACGTGCGAACATAGACAATCTAGGTCCGACAACATTTACCCGTAATGGAAACCAACCAAGGTTCCGCCACTGTTCAAAATGGAACTTCAATAACAAGAAATTCATAAACATTGTTTTGTGAAATCTAAATATAAAATGACTATTTTATATTTTTCTGACTATTACGTAATGACAAACGTATTTCAAACACGTTGTTTATTCAAACGACCATTTTAGTCAAACAATAATTTGGTTTTAATTCTAAAACCATTTCAACTTCAAACAATTTATTTTTCCTTCAAACTATTTATTCCCGTCAAACAAATTTCGTGAACATTCAAACGAAACCGCTCACATCGAGCAAACATTTTAATTCAAACTTGGAGTACGTCGTATGTGCACTAAAACAATAAAAGCCAAATCATGACAAGTGACATTCCAATTATCCGAAAAACGTCCGCGACAAAACAATATTTTTATTGTTACGTTTACTCGTTTCACGTCAAAAATACATTTTTCATTCCGGACATCGTTTTCGCCCAAACGAAGTTTCATTGGACTCGTAGGACCAAACCGGACTCAATCCGACCCGACTCGAGACCCGGTTCGGCCCACAAAGCCCAATGGGCCTACGACCCAATCTCTTTTTCTTTTCTTTCCTCCGGCCCGCCTACCGGCCCAACCCCCCAGCCCGGCCCGTTCCTTTTCTTTCTCGGCCCACAGGCCCAGCCGGCCCGGCCCGTCTCCCTCTTCTTTTCCTTCCGGTTTGGGCCACCGACCCACTTCTCTTCTTCTTCTTTCTCGAGTTCGAGCCCACCTCTCCCTCTTTTCTTTTCTTTTTTTTCCGGTTCCCTTCCCCCCTTCTTTCCATTTGAACTTAACCAACTAACCAAGCCCCTAACTACTAGTTAGATTCAAGTTCCTATGAGCACATGCTCAAGTCCTCTTGTCACCATGATATTAAGCAAGAGTGTTGGCTAAGTACAAGACCACACTAAGGACCTTTGGTTAATAAGTTTAACCACTTACACAAGAGACACTTGTGTCCCCTTAGCCACCCTACTTGTCCCTCCTTCTCTTCTCCTCTTGGCCGGCCTAACCACACCCACAACACCCCATTTGGTTCAAATTTTAAGCTCCTAACACAAGAGAAACTTACTTGATTCAACCACCTCTTTCCCCCTTTCTTTCTTTCTTGGTTACGGCTCACACAAACCAACCAAACCATCTTCATTTTCGGTTCATTTGAACCAAACCCAAGTCACCACCTAACCACCTTTTAAACACTTAAACATTTCATTTCATTCCTCACACCTTCAAGAAACAAACACATCTTCTCTCAACCTCTCTCTCTCTCGGCTCCCTAAAACACCACCGCCAACCACCACATTCCACCATCAACCACCACATATTCTAGTTCCTAGTCCCTTCTTTGATCAAGGTAAACCATCAACAACTTCTATTTCATCATCTTTCTTTCACTTTTCTTTCTAATCTTTCAAGAACAACAAAACTAATCTTTTGTTTTCTTGTCAAAATCCATGACAAACTCTTGATCTTTCATCACCATTTCTTTCACATTCAAGATCAAGGTTGGGTTTGGAGCTTAACCGGAAGCTTAGTTCAACAACCCATTATCGTCATTACCGATCCGGAAAACTCTAAGTGAGGAAACTTACTTTCTTTGTTTATTTTTCTATAAATCTCTCATATTTAAATGTCACATGTCATGTTCAAGAATAAGTCTTGATTTGGTTTTTGTATAACTTGCTAGCAAACATGTGTGTTAGTATAGTTAATTGCTCATGATGGAAATTAGTTATGTCAACTTGATTCTTTGATTTAAAAACCAAAATATATATATATATGGTTAAAGAATGCAACTTTGATGACCAAATTAGACAACTACTAGTTCATGGGAGTTAAAAATAATTTGGAACACTTAACTTGGTGTAAAATGTAAGAACAAAATGATAGAAATCGGATTTTTTATGAAAAATATACATTTTACAAAAGCTGATCAGAGATGACACACAATTCTGCGTGTCATAAACTGCTGTCACCTTAAGAAAATATACAATTTTTCCAATCTTTTAGACACTTATAGTTTTGATTCCAAAACTAGAACCAAAGCTATCTAAGAATGATTTTGAACTTATAAAAGTGTTGACCAAAGATCTAAAACATAAAACTTCAAGGAAATGTATATATGGGATTTTCGGTGACAAAATATCATTTATTTTCGTGATAAATTAAGTTAAAACCTTGTGACAAACGTGTGACCACTTAGTACTTGTAATGTACTATTAGGGCTGCCAAAGATGTCTTTCCAAACATATAAAATGATTTGAGAAGTTAAGTACTTGAAAACAAAGCGATTAAATATCGTAACTACGACTTTTCGGTAAAAATTATTACTTATTTTCGAATAAGAATTGGATCTGGTCCAGAACATGAAACATGCTTATTTTGACATATAAAAATGGTTTATAAAGTTCAAAGTTGGAAAAACATGTTTTATAAACAAACCGGACAAAACTGTAACTTCCGGATACTCGAAAACGTCGGATTTTACAAGTTAAACTTCCACCGATTGAATTGGTAACTCACAAGGCCGGTCTTGAGAATTTAGGGGCCCGGTTCGAGCTTAAAAAATGAGCCCCATTTAAAAATAAAATTCTAAATAGAAAAGATTCTTAAATAGGACAAAAAATAAGTTATAACAATAAACATAAGAAAATCATGGTTTTAAAATGGCATTCTAAGTAGTTACTGACAAAATCCTGCAGATCTCTTAGCATTTCTATAGCAAATTGATTGATTAAGTCTTCACAGTTTATAATATATATAAAGAAAATTTTAAAAATACGGGCCCTTTAAAATGATGGACCCTGTTCCGTCGCACTTCTCGCACATGCTCAGGGCCCCCGCTGGTAACTCAAGACCCTAAAACACATTAACACAAGTCTACTAACAAATTCTAAGTGTTAGGAAAACTTAAAACGTCATAAGAAAGTCATAACGGCCGAACCGACGAAACCGGCTAACTACCGGACAAACCATACTCTTAATTTTACCAAAATATAACTTCATATATTTTTGTAAACATTTCTAAAGAAAGATCATAATTATTAATCAAAAAGGTCCAAAACCTTACAAATATTTAGTGAATTAAATATTTATGATTTTCCTAACGTTTAATGAAAAATAACCAATACTATTCAATATTTATTTTTCAAACGCGAAAATCTAACTATTATTCATTTATTCAAATAAATAATAAATTCCACCAACTTCAATATTATTTATTAAACAATAAATAATGTCCTAGGATTTCCATCATTGCCATCGGGTAACAACAGTCGAGACTTAACCTTGAACATTGAATGACGTATTCACTAACTCAAGATAGCCAAACCCTAATACGTCATAACATTACTTTGTAGACGTTTGCTAGGCTAAGTTCAACCAATCATATCCGTCATCCACTTTCAAACATGTGAGTCTTCACGGCCCCTTTTACATTTCTGTTTTCTAACTTGGGGGAGAATTCAATGAATGCTTTTCAATTTCAAACTGTCTGATATTATGATAACTGTACGACGTAATGGTTGCATGTTCTTTTCATTTCCCCAATCTGTGTATTCATGTTGATTCATGTTATATGCCTAAGTCCCACTATTAATTGGATTCAATTAGTTCATTCGAAACGATAGCTTGTGAATAGATCTATTTGGGTTGACGACCCTACTCTGACTTGGTCGCTCCAGTCATGACTCCACGGTTATAGTCAAGGGGTACATCAGTTATTCTGGTCATTCGGTGTTCTTGGGGAAGAACATCAGGAGTGGGTAAACAATTAGTTTTGAATTCAAGGTTCATGCTTAATCTTTACAACAACAGTGTCAACAAACTAATATCAAGACAAGCCAAACATTTTCAAACAGTTCGGTGTCATTAAACATGTGAAACTCACCAACAATTCTGTTGACTCTTTTTATTCTTGAATTCTCAGGTGATTAAAGACTGCAACTCCATGTTTTTCTGTTCTGATCCTGCTTGTCATATCATGGTCTGCCTGCTGTGTGTTCATGCATTTCATTTTGGAGATTTAGACGCATTACGCCTTAGGGTAGTTATGTTTATAAACCTCATGACTTTGTCTTTTGGAAAACTTATCATGTAACCACTACTTTATTTCCGCTGCCACGGTTTTAGATGTTTAAATAAATGTTTGAAACTTATATTTTCGAAAGACAAATGGTTAAATTTAAATGTTCATTAGACGTCATCATTCATAACCATGACCATGATGCCAAATCAGTCACATACCCACATTCAGTCATTTCTCGGGGTGTGACACTTTGTCTTGTTAAGTTCTTCAAGTAATCTAATAAGCAAAGCTTTTAATTACTTGTTGTTGTTCTTGATTTGATCAAACAACCAGTAGTAAGATCCGTAACAGGTACTTACAAGTGGTATTAGAGCAATCGAGGTTGTTCTACTGGTCAATTTTTGGTCATTTTCGAACTTTTTATTGAGAGAAAGTGGGTTCTTCATCAAATTTCTTCATTTTACGTGTTTCTGGTCTCAAAATGGCTAAGTGTTTGTGGAGTGTTTTCCTACTTGTCTACTGAAAATTACGTGTTAAAACTGTCAAAATCGAGAAATTTGAGTTAAAGATCTTCTGGTTCTTCAGAAACTTTTGGTTTGCTGGTTAATTTTTCCCGTTTGTTGGATAGTAATCCTCGTTTGCCGGTTAAAGATTATGGTTCGTCCGTTGAATATTCAAAGAGTTTGGTTCGTTCGTTTTCGGTTCGCATAAGCAATCTTCATAGCCGGTTCGTGGTAGTTACATTTGGTTCGCAACGGTTACTCCAACGAAGCATTGGTACGTTGGATTTTATTCTGGTTCATCAGCTTTGTTGGTTCGTTGATTTAAAGGTTGACTATCTTGGTTCGGTCACTATTTTCTGGTTCGTTTGATTTTCTTTGGTTTGTAGCAAGGATATCTTGGTTCTTTGGCACAGAATTTGATAAATTTCAAGATGAGTGATTTTCAAGCATTTGCGGCTATGCAAAGTATGATGCAAGCAATGCTCAATGATGATAATAAAATCGGAACAAGCCAGAATGTTCCTAAGTTGTTACAATTAGAAGATTATCATAATTGGAAGAAAATATTGGAAGCATATGTTAGTGCCAATGATATTAATCTATAGATTCCAATTGAGGATGGTTATAAACGCCCAACTGATGCTGGAGGACAAGTTAAAGAGAGGAGATTTCAATGCTGAAGAAAAGAAAAGTTATAAACTTAAAAACAAGGCTTATGGAATTCTTACTATGGCGTTGCCGAAAGATTTATTGCATCAGTTCAATACATGTACATAATCTAAAACGTCATGGGATGCTTTAGCTTTAAGATGTGAAGGAAACGATCAGTATAAGAAGAGCAAGAGAAAAGTCCTTAACAAAAAATTCGACAATTTTCAACATTATCTTACTGAGAAGATAATTGCTCTTGTGTCAAGGTTTTCACATCCGATTAGTGAAATGAAAGTGGTAGATATAAAGAAGAAAGATGATGAATTGAAAGAGAAGTTGCTGGAAGCTTTGCCAGAAAAATGGGAGAATTATGTCTTATTGCTTACATAAGATAAAGAGTTCTCAACATTGTCATTTCATGCTTTGACGGTAAACTACAAGCTCGGGAATTGGAAATGTTGAATGCTGATAACGGCTGTCGAGGTCGTTACAAATACCTAAACTAACCTTAAATAACCTATATCTAGGGTAAGTAGGGTGTCAATCCAGGGGAGTTAAGTGATTACTAATGACTTTAGTTTTAGACCTAATTTATTAACCTAATTAACAAATCTAGAATACTATCACTACTCTAAATTATGCTAACAAACTATTCTAATAAACTATTCTAATCTACAATTACCCTAAATTCTGAAGCTTGTCATGAATCTTGTTTTGGTTATAATTGAATATAATTTTTAGCAAACAACTGACTTTGATTAGAAAACAATAATTATGAGAGATTGATTACCCAAGGATCCGGGGTTTGCTAACTATCACCTTAATTCAATTATCTGACTAAGAATACTACATAGACATAATCCTCCATTGCCTATTCAACCTAATAACTTAACACTTATGCAAGTCGCTTAATCCTTGGAGCAAGGAATCCTGGATATGACGGTTTACCACACTCACACTAGACTACTAGTTAATTAAATGAAATTGACATGCGGATGCTCAATAGTTGCAAGAAAAAACCGGAACAATTCATAGTCAAGAACATGAATAAGTAGATAAAATAACAAACCGTTCACCCGGGATAATCAAAGTAGTTTAGCCTGACATTATTGACATCAAAAACACATTCAAGGATGAAAAGAAACTAAAAAATTCGTCTCTGAAAGGTTTGGGTTTGGCTGGAACCGAATTCTCCTTAGAAAAAACCCTAAACAATCCTTTAAATGGGTTTAAGAAAGAAAATAAATTAAATTATGCTGACTTAACACTTAGGTGGTACGCTCATTAACCCATAATCTCCGTAGGAGTGGGCATCTAGCACGCTGACCCATGAAAACTGATCAACAAAACCGGGTCAGCCGACACTGGCCCACACCACACGAAGTCAGTCTGGTCCTTGGTCCTTATTTTCCACCTCATTTGGTGTCGGTTTATGTTGGTCTAATCTAATCATTAACCCATGATTACCCATCCCTACTTCAGATTCATTTATTTCAACCGGTCAACTCAACACGATTTGAACCCCTACCAAACTACAACATGAGCTAATTAACCATCTTCATGCAAACGGTCTCTCTTGTTCAAAAGAGCAAGATGTGTGATGAAACACAACCGTAGATGCACAAAGTACAAATCAAGGAAAACCCTTATTTTTGCCTCTAAATTTAGTCCACTCGTTTGCCTCATGCATGCAAACATATGCCCCACTTTTCCTCCTTTCATCTTTCTCTCACATTTCTCATTTTTCTATCAAATTTCTATTTCTAATTCTAATTCTACGTACTTCTGATTCTTCTCAACACCCACAAGATTTATTCAAGCTCTAATTATCTTCTTGAATTCTGTTTGACCCCATTAAAATCCAGAGCATAACTCCTTTGAATATGGGCACCAAGGTGAAAGGCCTCATCAAAGGCATAAAAAACATCTCCTCGCAGATATTCGGTTCGTATATCTCTCTTAATTTCTTCGTTTACATACGTAAAAAGATTCATATTTTCATCTTTTCAGTCGTCACGCGATTGAAATGGAGGTTTGTCTGGGTGCAGATGATGAAAAAGAACAAGAAATTCAAATTGGGCAGCCCACCGATGTGAAGCATGTCGCCCATATTGGCGGTGATGGACCAGCGGTTGAATCTCCGAGCTGGGTATCTGTCAATATTATTTTTCGTGTGATTATAACACCCCAACCCGAATAGAATTGACGTGTCAGCTTTACCAAATGATGGGCTTTGATGTGGATGAAGAAATGATTGATTTTTTCTTTCAATTTTTTTGGGATGCAGATGAGGGGGTTTGAGGCATCAAAAGAATCTCAATCTGGACCATTGGACAAAACTGGAACCATGGTAGAGACTCCTCAAGTCAAATGTGTTTCTGGAGGTTAGAGTAATCCATGTCTTTATGACTATCGTATTGGTCAATTAAATATGTGAATTTAGTATAAGGCACAAATTTTATTTGAAATTTATAAGTTTTACTTAGTTTAAATGGGTTTGAGTTAGTTTCAAGTTGACTAGATATACTTTTGTATACGAATGTATAGATTGCATAGTATAGGGTGTACATCGTAATTATTGTACTTATAGATATTCTATTTGTCTAAATAGGTCATGATCGGTAGACCCCGTGGATTTACCGGTTAGACTTATTTAACTATTTATTTTTTACATTTTATATACATTAACTGTGTTTTTTAAAGTTTATAGCTTTAAAGTATCGATACGAATGAAAAATAAAATATTTATCTTAAACATAACTTATTTGTATCAACCCATAAAAATATAGGTCATGTTCATAACATGTTTAACATGATTTTTAGATCCGTATAAAAGTTTTCGGATTTTTTTTCCTGGTTTCAACCCATAAACACAACCCACTTACGTTTCAAGTTGTTTAACTAGTTTGTTGGTGTTTCTTGTCCATCATCATTTTGCAGATTCAACCATCAGGAAAGCCCGAAAAGACGATTCATGCCACCGGAGTACCCGTAGCGTGGAAACGTCTAGAGAACTTCCCTTGTTACCAAGATCAACAAAAAACCGTCGTCGATCAATGGATAACAACATGGCTACCGAGACGCTAAGTAAGGACTCGTCATCATCTCAATCCCGACATACACGAAGACACCACAGGGGATCAAGGCGCTCTCAAGATCAAAACACGGGGGATGATACAAAGACAGACATCCCAAAAAGGCCTTCACGGCGTATTAGAAAGTCAAAGGAGTCTTTAGATGACGGGCCGACCCGATCATTCGCTAAGTCAACGACTGATGATTCGGAACTTGGATCGGATGATGTATGAGATGAATGTAGATTGAGAGGTTTTGTAAGGAGTACTAATGAGTGCAATGAGGATGTGAAGCTTGGTCTCTTGTTGCTAGTTACATTTTGCGGTTGGGATATAAACCCGGCCCATTGGGTTAGTTTTGGGCCTTAGAAGAAGTATAGAATTGTTGATCGATTCACTTAATAATTTTTTGAACATTTTTGGTAAGTGTAACGTGTATACGCATTTTAGCCCCATTTAACTAGTTGACTCTTATAAATTTTTTTCAAATATAAATAGTATTATATCATAACTTTATCAAAACTTAGCAACTTTTTTTATTCTTTTTTTACAATATTTGTATAAATAGTATTATATCATAACTTTATCAAAACTTAGGAACTTTTCTTATTCTTTTTTTTTACAATATTAGTATTATATCTTAACTTTATCAAAACTTAACAAATTAAACACGTAATGTTCATATAGTGTCATGTTTGGATTGATAATGACACGTATGATTTTCATGTTCCTATCAAATTTCTGTAAACCCACAAAAACAAAACAGTCTTGAAGATTTCTCTGGGAAATTTTGAACATTCATTCATATACAAAGTGTATATAATTGTAAGAACCTAATTACATATTTGCCCCTTGAAGTGGCATACCATCCTCCCTTTAAATAAAGAAAAGCCAAAGAAACGTTACTAGTAAAGATGGAACTTGATAGCCTATTGGAACTTTGTAACCAATTGAACTTGCGCTAATAATATTGGGAAGGGCAGATTTGGGATTTTCAACACTATGGCATACCTTCAAGTGACCCAAATTCCTATTAACCTTGGTAAAAGACATAAATGCCCTTTTATCCAAACACAATTCAGGGTTACCTTGCACCTCAAGTTTCCCTCCAAGTCTTGAAACAAATTTAGCAGAAAATGGAAGTCTCCCACTCAAATTGTTGTTCTTCAAATTCAACTCATTCAACAATTTCAATCTTCCAAACTCCAAAGGCACTCCCCCTATTAGCTTGTTGTTGTCTAGGGCTAAATATGTCAAATTTGACAGAAATACCCCTATTGAAGATGGAATATTACCAACTAGCCCTACACCTGAAAACCCAATTGCACTTATACCCCTTAACTTTCCCCAAATGTCAGGAATAGCCCCTCCTAATTCATTCCCACTCAAATGCATCACCTTCAATTTACTCATCTCTGAAAAGAACAAGGGTATCCCAGAATTTGAAAATTTATTGTAACTTAAATCCAAAAGCTCCAAACACTTTAGACCCTTCATGCTCGCCGGAAAGTCACCGGAAAAAAGATTCGAACCCAAATCCAGTTTTATAAGATTCTGCAACCCCCCAATGTCTGCCGGAATATTCCCTTCAAACCCATTTTGGCTAAGATCAAGAATCTTGAGTTTCTTGAGCTTTGACATATTTTCCGGCAGGGTTCCGGCGAGTCTGTTCCGGGAAAGTGTAGCTTCTTCAAGATTCTCTAACAAGCCAAACCCATATGGGATTTCGCCGGAGACGTTAGTTCCGGTGATAACCAACCTCCTTAAATTCTTCATGTTACTAATTGACTCATTCAACGACCCGAAAAGACTCGGGTTTTCTACGATAACTAGCTCTTCAAGAAACGACCCGACCCGAGAAAAGGCTTGTAAAGAAACGGGTTGCTGTGTAAAACAGTTGTAGAAGAAGAGTTTTTGAAGGTACGGAAATGAAGCAAAGAGTAACGGGTCAAGAAAACCCGTGGAGTTCGGGCCACATGGCGGGTTCGGGTTGTGGTCCGAAACGTACCCGAAACTGAGTTCGAGAACGTTTACGGTTCCCGGGTCGGTTTCGGTGGGCATGGTGGTGTAGCCGCAAACGACGCCGTGTGGGGCGGAGGAGCAGAGGTCGTCCGGGAAGAGACTCCGCCATGGGACGTCCGAGTTGAGTGACTCAAGGACTCGGTAGACCGATTCTTGCTCTACCGAGTTGAGAACCGGTTGCGAGTTAGCGATACCGAGTTGAGTTATGAGCAAATAAGAGATAAAGAAAGTGAGAGCATATGATGAAGAAGATGAAATCGCCATTGAAAAAGATGGAGATTTTACAGAAAACTTGAAATGGGATTGATTCATCATTTATGGAACATGAAAGGGTAGTGAGAGAACGGGGGTATATTTGTCTTTTTCAGAAATAATGAGCAGAGGATCACAGTACAAAGGTGGTGGCAGAGATCTTCTCTCAGAATAAATCACAACTGAAATATGTGGAAATGACGAAATTGGCCCTCTGTTTGTGACAGGCGAGGGTAGTTTAGGTAATTTGCATGGAAAAGGTTAAGGACACAAAGGGTAGCTTAGTCCTCCTACTCTATTCATTCCGGCCATAATACTACCAACGGCTTTAAACATGTTGGTAATTACTGTTTTGATCCCTCAAGTTTAACATTTACATTTCAACTACACATATTTCACTCAATGCTTTTTTGTCAACTACACATATTTCACTCGATGCTTTTTTTCTTTTTCTTTCTACATAATGTTTGGTAAGTGAGGGAAAATGTGTCGGGTCCTTCTAGTTCATATGGATCATATATTTATTTGTGTAAAAAATAGTAATCATATCTCAGTTCTCCACACACATAAAATCATATAACTTAATAAGACTTGTTCAACTTGTTAATCTAAACACGTCAAATTGGTTGAAGGGTTAATAAGCGTAGTAGTGAAATCCATGTTAATACGGTTGGTGAGTTTTAAAAAAATTAAACGGGTAAAATGCCCGTTAGTGAATTTGAGAGTTTAATTACACAACTGCTTTATCAAATAATTAAAAAATTTCAACCCTAACCTCTTTCATGTTATTTTTGTGTTTAAAATGTAAGCTCTATATTAAATTCATTTATTAAATTCATTTATTAAATTTCGAGAGAGAAAAAAAAAACTAAATAATCGAACCATAGCCAAATTAAAGAATCAATTGTAAAATAGAAAACTTGATCGTAAGGTCTGGTTATAACTATATAGATATAAATAATGTATAAATAAATAGAACACTACGAATATGAGAAGCACGAGTATTTTAAACAACCGAATTAACTTATAATAATCAAAATCAAATTTAATAATTCTAGTCTTGTACAAAATGATCTATTTCGCAAGTGGTGAACATTAAGTGAAAGTATAGGGGGGTGAAGTGAAATATATAGGTGCCGGCGGCGAGGGGACAATGGGACACGAAAGCATTTACCAGAGGCCTGGCGACGGCGCCGACCTCGCTCATTCCGGTAATTAAGACCTACGAGGTACAGTACTTTTCGAAAAGAACCTTTCATTAAGGTAATAATGGTCTACCCACCCACATGCATTGTGCCCCCAAGTCGATTTACTACTTTGTTCTTTTCACGCAAAACTAAAATAATGCATATATAATATTGTATTATAATAATAATTACATCCATATCGATTAGGTTATATTTGGTTATGTATAGTGGTTAAGCTATTTATACAAACAAATTCTGTAATGTAGTAGTTAAATCCGTAATGGGACGTTATGATACTAAATTGGTAACATAGTGCCCTTTATAGCGCCCATAACCGCCCTAGGGGCGCCATGTTAAGTGAAACCGGAAGGGGCATGATGTACATGGGGCTCTCCCCTTTCTTGTTGATTGGATTGTTTTTTTGTTCTTTTTTTTAATTGGAGATATTTTATTAAGTTAGTTTTTAAAATAATAATTAGGTAATAATTAGAGGGGCGTTATAGGGGGTTACCACTACACCACTTTTTTCCATGGAGCCCCTCTTGATGACGTGGACGCCACATGACGCATAACGCCCACAAAGGGCTCCATCCACTACGGATAGCCTTAGTAAAAAGGTTCATGACGCTAAAAATGATATAGTCATTGAGTCGGTCCTAATGATAACACAATTATTACGTACTTTTAATTATAAATAAACAAATTCAAAAAACAAATTTTAATAAATAAAAATATAAAGAAAATTAAATAATTAAAAAAAATACTACTACGTTCCTTGATCCGTTCTCTCAACCTAATTACTAATGATCGTGTCGGTTCATTAATCGGGAGTGGTTCTCTGGTTCCTCAAAATCTTCCTTCATTTGACGTGTTTTCACGATATTCAGTTTTTTCTTCTTCATCGATAGTAAGCAGTCGAGTTATGTGTTAATTTTTAGTTGGAAATTGTGAGATATGAGGGGTCGGCTGGATGACGAAGTCACTCGTTTTCCCTTTGAGCGGTCCCGATCGATCGGTCTTGGACTGATCTCCTCCTCAACCAGTCCAGCTTCATCCTTTTTAACGGCTACGTTTAAGTTTAACGTCCGAGTGTTGAGACTAGAGATCTGCTAAAGAAATCGTTCTTGACTTTTTTAATGGTCGTCTAGTCCTCTGTGTCAGATTTGGTTATACCTTCCACTTGGGAATGTCGTGAAGTAGTTTTCAACACATGGGGTATGAAAACGGAGCTCTTTCATGTTGATACTCCATCATAACTTTGCTTTGAATGTATGTATCGCTTTTACCGTCAGCCCAACGCTACGCATCTACTCGTAAATGCCGGAGAAAATTGGCACTTATTGTTGATATCGCTCCATTTTCCCGATAGCGAGTGATTAGGTCGGTTTTCCTCCCTCTAGAGCAACTTGTAGAAAATTCGGCAACCTTTGCCCAAATAGCGTCTTGTCTTGATTGTTCACTATAAAAAGAAAACAAATAAAAAACATATAGTAAACTACAAATTTATATGTTAAAAAAAATAGTAAAGTTGAAATTTAAATTAGTAGAAAATTACAAACAACGGGGTCCTCCGACACGTCGAGCTAACGCAATCTCTTCATCTTTGTCCCACCCTTGAACAAGTTTCTTCTCTCGCGTCTGCACGACCTTCTTCTTGTGGGATCGCTTTCTTGGTTTTGAACACCCCCCCCCCTGTTGCGTGTGTTTCGGGCACCACTTCAAGATCCACCGGTTGAAAGGCTTCAAATGAAACGATTGATATTGTTGGATAGGTTGATATTGTTGAGATTATTGAAATGATTGATATTATTATGTTGAGGCGAAGAAGATGCTATTTGAGCAAATGCATTGTACCCGTACCCATAGGTGAAACCGTTGTTACGGAATTTGGGGCGATGGCAAAGATGCAATATAGCCAAGCAACCCGTCCTCGGTCGGTACCAGTATTGGTTGGTCGTTATCACCAGCTCGTCGTTGTGCTTGTAAACAGGGATTGGGTGGATTGTCGAATGGTGAGCCGTGAGAAAACATTTTTGAGAGAAAGTTTAAATGTTATAGAAATATAGTGAAAGTAGTAGGTTGGTCGTTATCACTAGCTCCTCACAACTCCCCATTCAGCGGTGTTGGTTGGTCGTTATCACCAGCTCCTTACGACTCACCAGTCGGTGGTCCACCCAATCCTTGTTCCTAGCACCGCGACGGGTTGGTGATAACGACCAACCACCGCTGACACCACCCGACTATGGTTGCGTGCCTACATTGTATCATTGGCATCGCCTCCGCCTCAAACCCTGCAACAACAACAAGGGTATATGGTTTCACTAAAGGGCACATGTACAATGCGTTTTCTTAACAGGTTTTCATTGTCTAAACAACAATTTCAATCTTTTTAACAACATCAACAATCTCAAGCCTTTCAACCGGTGGATCCTAAAGTGGTGCCTGAAACACAAGAAGGGGGGGGGGGGTCAAAACCAAGAAAGAGGTCCCACAAAAAGAATGTGACGCCGACGCGAGAGAAGAAAATTGTTCAAGGGTGGGACAAAGATGAGGAATTTGTGTTAGCTCGACTGTCACACCCCCAAAATACCACTAACGGAGTTTACACCGTTAAGGGGCGCGACTAGACCAGGATCCACAACCATAGTTACAAATACTAAACGAATCAGGGTTAGTTCAAACACAAGTTATAAATCAAAGTCTTAAATTACATACGCAGCGGAAAATAATTGTCCTTAGCACTAACCACGTGCTTTACATAAATGTTGTTTTAAATTCCCAATTTAGTTTAAATAAAAGTAAACATCCTCTGTGGCAGAAAATGTAGATCGCCCGTGTGTTGGGCTGAAACGGGTGAGAAAGGACTTACTGGACCGGAAGTTATCCATGATATGACCGAGCGAATTATTCAAATCAGGCAACGGCTAGCTGCAGCGCGTGATCGACAAAAGAGTTACGCCGACAAACGCCGAAAACCTCTAAAGTTTGAGGTGGGTGACAAAGTATTGTTGAAGGTATCTCCCTGGAAGGGAGTGATACGCTTCGGGAAGCGTGGAAAGTTAAATCCTCGCTACATCGGTCCGTTTGAAATTATTGGGGAAGTAGGCCCGGTGGCCTATCGATTGCAACTCCCTGCTGAACTCGATGGAGTTCACAACGTGTTTCACGTTTCCAACCTAAAGAAATGTCTGGCTGAAGACATTGAAATAATTCCTCTGGAGGAATTGGAAATTGACGAACATCTGAGATTTATTGAGCAACCGGTAGAAATCATGGGACGCGAGGAGAAAGCCCTCAAACGTAGCAAGATTCCGATCGTCAAGGTGCGATGGAACTCAAGGCGTGGACCTGAATATACTTGGGAACGTGAGGATCAAATGAAGAAAAAGTATCCTCACTTGTTCGAGCAAACGTCCACGGAAACTCAAGGTATAATTTAATTTTGGGGACCAAAATTCCTTAACAGGAGGAGGATGTGACAACCCTAAAACTTTTTGCTTTCTTTCCCCAGCGACGATAGCAACGACGACAGCTGATGCTGCGAACGCTACGACACAAGAATAATTTTCGGGACGAAAATTCCAATTTCAAGGGAATGATGTGACACCCGAGAATTTCAAGGTTAACTTCCGTTAGACAAATCCGTTAGTTACGATTATAAGTGTTAACTTAGTAACTAATGCTTAACTAGGCCGAATACGTCCACGACCTTTGGTTGATCACCGAACCCGTCCATATGTGTTATGTGTTCATCATTGATTGTCTTTATGTGCAATGTGATTTAAATACATGACTTATTATTGTGAATAGCATGATTAATTGTAAATACTTGATTATGTGAAAATTGACCTGTTTTGGTAGCCAGCGAAACTAACGGGCGAAACTATAGTGTCGCCCGGTAGCCAGCTAAGCTACCCGTTAACTCGTGACCAGAGCTAGTTTCGCCTGGCCAGCGAAACTGCCAGCGAAACTAGCCTCTGATATAAATAAACTTAATAAACCCTAGTAGCCTCATTTTGCCTAAACCACACAACAAACACACACACACTCTCCTACCTCGAGATTTCTGGTCAGCTGAGGATCACCAAGGATTACCAAGATCTCAGCCTTGAAGATCATTCATCCGGATCCTAAGATCAAACCGTGAGTCTCCAAAAACCACCATTCATGTGTTTTCTTTGTATTTCTCTTAAAAGCATGCCTAAACCTACATGAAATCACTTGATCTCTTAATATGTTGCTTAGGAATGCTAGATCTACCATAAAGTCAGAAACTTTACGTGTAAAAACAAACCATGATGATGATTTATGCAATTTTGGTCATTTTAGGGTTTAGAAGTGTTTTTAGAGATTTGATGATTAAAATGCATGTTAAACATGATAAAGCTGCTTGATTTATGTTGGTAAATGCCTATGAATGCTAAATAATGAATTGCATGTAAGATCAGAAGCTGTTAGGTTGATTTTTAGGCAAATCCGTATGTTTTTCGCGACCAGCGAAACTGTCTGTTCTCTGGGCGAAACTAAGTAGCGAAACTATATCTCCTTCCAGCGACACTACCCAGCGAAACTATAGTGTCGCCGGGTAACCTGACCAGACCAGCTCGAACGAAACTACCGAGCGAAATACCTGAACGAAAGTTCAAACCAGTTTCCCTGCGAAACTAGGCTAGCGAAACTGCGTCAGCAGTTTCGGGCGAAACTAGCCTAGCGAAACTGTGTCACCGGGCATTGCCTAGCGAAAGTGCTGCCCGTGCACCTAGCGAAACTGCCTAGCGAAACTATGCTAGCGAAACTAAGACCTGACCTAAAAACCAAACTTGTGAAATTTGCTTAAGTGTTATGCCATGACTTACATGAATATGCCATGATGAAACATGTTTGATATCTGATTTATATGAACCCTTGTTTATGATCAACCATTGGTGTCGTGTGTCGGTATGTCGAGTCATAAGTTGCAACGTGCTATGTTATGGGCCATAGTGACGTTAAGTAAAGATTAGACACGAAACTAATACTTAAGACCTAAACGTGTTCTAGGTCTTCGTTAAACAACAATATTTGGATTACTTGAAGTGTAGCAGTGCAACCAAAGGTGAGTGTCACGAACCCGCTTACTGTGAGTCCGTTTGGGCCACACCGAATAACTTAACGAAAAACAATGCTGATAAACTCTAGAGTGCTAGGCACCTACCAATGAACAAGAGAACTCGGGATGCTCGGCACCCACTTGATGAACTGAAGTGTTTTATGGGAAACACTTGTGGACTACAAACAAACTGTTTTTCTGAAACAAAACTGAAAACGTTTTAATATGGCTAGTGTAGGTTAAAGTCTGAACCACATGATATCACATGTTTTCTAAGGATGCCTTATAACTTAAAAGTCCTCAACTTAATTGTGCCATTAATTTGTGAAAGCGAGGGGATGTTGGGTAGATCTACTGGAGTTTGACAAACTTCGCCCCGTGGCACGGGGAGTGCACGGAGGAACAATATCAGCCTATTTGACCGTAGTCCCGGGGAGGACACGGGGGAGGCAAAAACCGCGATGACGTAGGTCCGCACCGTACGGGATGGCTCGGCCCCCACAAAATAAGTCAGCTTTGGTACAAACTTCCTTAGAGCATGGAACAACGGATTAGCTACCCGCGATATCGGTTGAGTCCTTTAACTTTACGGAACTAGTACATACCCGATGACGTAGGTCACGGACAAACCGTTTATAAACTGTGATTTAATTACGAGCATTGCTTTTCACAAATAAATAACTTGTAAGTATACCTTGACACGAATTATGATTATGAGACCGGGCCAATGCATGACAAGCCCACTGTGAACTCACCAACCGTTAGGTTGACACTTGCGTGGTTTAAACTTTTGCAAATCGCTAAGGAGTATCCGCTGGAGGTTGGCATGGCACAGAGGATGTTTACTTTTATTTAAACTAAATTGGGAATTTAAAACAACATTTATGTAAAGCACGTGGTTAGTGCTAAGGACAATTATTTTCCGCTGCGTATGTAATTTAAGACTTTGATTTATAACTTGTGTTTGAACTAACCCTGATTCGTTTAGTATTTGTAACTATGGTTGTGGATCCTGGTCTAGTCGCGCCCCTTAACGGTGTAAACTCCGTTAGTGGTATTTTGGGGGTGTGACATCGACCTTTGCTCAACGTGCCGTAGGACCTCGTTGTTGGTAATTTTCTACCAATTTAAATTTGAAGTTTACTATTTTTTAAACATTTAAAATTTTAGTTTACTAACTAAATGTTTTTATTTGGTTTTCTTTTTTAACAAACAATCAAGACAAGACGAATTTTGGGCCAAAGTTCGACAAACGTTCTATAAGTTGATAAAGAAGGGGGAATACCGGCCGAATGACTCGATATGGGAAAATGAAGCGATATCAATCAAAAGTGATAATTTTTCACCCCATTTACGAGTGGAGGCGTAGCGATTGGGCGAGCGGGGAAAGCGACGTGGACATTCAAATTAAAGCTATGATGGAGTATCAAACTTCTCAAGCCCCATTTCCATACGTCAAGTGTTAGAATCTACTTCACCAAAGTCCCAAGTGTAACATTCCCCTGTAACCGTTTTGACAAAACTCGATCCAATTTGAACTTTTACGCATTCTCAGTTTTGGTAACATTCTGAAGAGGGTGTTTTTGAAGAAGAAAAAGTTAAATCTGTGAATACAAATATTGGTCGGTTATATCGGCTGGCACAAGTGTTTGTTGCTGAATATACTCAACATTTGGATTCCAAATCTAAAAAGGTTTTTTTTGGGATAATCAGCATAAGAAGCGGGTCTTGTCAATCTCATCTCGAGTTGGTTAGAAGTCCCCAAGATTTTCTTCATGCGGCTCAAATTCTACTCCGCGAAGTCTTTCATCCAAATGGGTTCACAATAACTGTTTTCAAGTTTTTGATGATTTTATGATCATTTTAAATCTGATTATGATTTTGATGACACGTAACGTTAACTATTCTAGTTAACGGAGATAACGAAGATTATTAACAAATTTAACCTGAAAAATTGTCAGTTCTCAGAGATAGGGTGGAGGTTGACGTTTTGAGAGTGAGGTACGTAGGGTAGGTGGCCAAAGAGGGGGTGGGGTAGTTCGAGTGGTCGTGTCGGGTATTGATGCGAGACCGAGGGATGTCGGGTTTAGAAGTCCGGGTGTTGGGTTTTAGTAAAATCTCATGTAAAGGTGGCGGATGAAAGTTGGTTTTTAAATAACGAATAATCGATAAAAGAAAACCAAATTGTTTAATGCTCGAGGGTTTCAAGAATAAGGAAGGGTTTGGACACAAACACAAATGGGTTTAACACGAAGTGTGTGTCATCCAAAATAAATGTATCAAATACTTGTTTTCAAATAAAAATAGTAATTGTGAATAGGATAATAAGTATTTCTTTAATATTTATATGTTTTTTTTAAAAAAAAAATTAAATCATCTACGTCCTTAGCCAGTTATTTTGATATATCCTATGGGGATAAAGTACTCGGGTCATCTTGATAGATACGTTCGAGAAATATAATTAACTCTAATAATGATTAACTAAATTGTAATAATAGATCATCAGGTAATTAAATAGATAAATGGATAACTTGAAATTGACAATTATAACCGGTTTAAGCAAGAACCGGTTCAAGAACCGATTCGAGAACTGATCTAGGAGCTGTACATTTTAGATGTTTTATTATTATTTTTTATTATTAATTTCAACTCTTAACTTACTAATTTAGTTAGTAACAAGTAAAATCACTAAAATGTGCAGCTTCTGGACCAGTTCTTTAACGACATTATAGTTACACATCTCAAAATTTTATTGAAATCGTGTGTTTTTTTTTTAAATCATATTTTTATTTATTTATTAGTAAGTTGTTGTTTCTATGATTTTAAAAGTCAATAAAATTTGAATTTTATGTCTTTTATATCTCACATCCAAGTAAAAAAAGGGAAAAAAATATAACGCAATGTATAAAAACCGGTTTCGAAACCGATTCTGATCAAGATATAGCTAGAAAACAACTATTTGCACATATTTAATGAAATTTTCTAAGGTGTGTTAATGTAAAGAACTAAATATTTTAAGATTTGACAAGGGTCAGCCTTATGGGTAATAATTTTCAAAGAGATATGATAAAATTCACAATATTTACTCCATAGTCCATATTAAAGAAAATATATACTCCAACAAGTATTTCTGCTAAGTAGCAACTCACTCTTACTTATTTCTGAGCTACATGTTGTGTTGATGAATATATATATAGCAATAAATAGGTATGATTGATGTTAGGATTTGAAACATTTCACAGTACACTAGTCAATAAGGTGTAACAGTAAGTATGGAAACCCTAGAAGCCTCTTATTGGTTGTAGCATACGAAAAGTGTAGACAAATCCATGTATATGTCAAAATATTATTTTATATTTTTGGAGAAGATATATAGTAGATTTATATTGATGTGAATACTTCATGACCATCTATTCTATTTTGGGGAAGAACTCCAAAAATAGGAGGCGCCCTCACTCCAACACCACCTCTAACTCTCAAAGTTATATTAAAAGCTAAAGTTAGGTCAAACCAAAATGTGACATGTTGACCGGACAATCTTTGAGAAGGATTAATCTCACTATTACGTACAGTCTTAGATTATCTCTGTCACAATATCCATTCGAGCGTCCGTGGTGATGTGGAAGTCGCCCCTTCGACGAGCGGTGTTAATGGGGTGATGCCCGTGGCTTTGTTCATAGTGAAGGGCGATGGATTAGTGGGTTTTGTAGGCCCAGCATGAATATTATTCTAACTTTAAATATTTTAAACCAAATTCATAACTTAGTAGAAAAACAGAAATTACATCAAGTCTAAATAAATATAATTAAAAGTAAACATAAAATAAGCATAACTAAAATTAAACATAACTGAGCTTCCTTAAACCTAAAATTTTACTTTATTAAAAGTTAATTAAACCTATTCATTCCGGTTCTTAGAATTGATTAGGGGTGTGTAAACGGGTTTTACCCGTCATACCCGTACCCGACCCGTACCAAACCCGTACCCGTTTAAGTCAATAAAGTAAACCCGTACCCGTACTTTTATTTACAGGGTTTAGCCGGGTCCAGACCCGCAGGGTTTAAGCAGTGGCGGAGCTTGAGAGAGATCTCCGAGGGGGAGGGGATCAAAAGATCGACCGATGGGGTGATAATCAATACATCCGAGGGGGCGATACTCCACAAATACAATTTTTTTAACATAAAATCGAGAAAATAGGTAGTTACGGACGGAAAAACCGAGGGGGCGGTCCCCCCCCCCCGGCCCTAATGAAGCTGCGCCAGTGGGTTTAAGGGTATTCGGGTCTTGACCCATACCCGTTAAATAACCACAAGTTTATATAATCTAAAAGTCTAAGATCAAGTAATCCACATGCAATGTAACAAAGTTGGAGGTAGAATGTGCCAAAACAGTGATTCAAATCAAAATGAATACGAATATGAAACTTGAATGCTTGAACCACACAAAAATAAAGAATCTATTAGAAACTTACAATTTTGAATTTGTGATAGTAACTCACTTTTCGTTAATTGAAAAATTTGTGTTTCGTAAATAAATAAATTATAGATGTTAAAACTCAAAATTACTAATTAGTATGAATATATTTTATATTTTGAATGTCTTCCAGTCCAATCCCAACCATGTATTTTTGAAATCATGGATAATCAATATGTTTAACAAATATTAAGATTATATATTTCAAAACTAAACATTTTTAATTTAAATGCATATCCAATCCTAAAAGTTTTTAAGTTTTGCGTATATGTGCGACAATTTTTTTTTTTGTTTACATACTTATTAGTTATTTTATTTTGTTCCAATTAATGCGACCTACAGGATTCATATATCAAATCGTACAAAACGGGTCTTACCCGTTAAAACCCATACCCGACCCGTACCCGACCCGTACCTGATTAACACTATTTTCAAAACCCGCAACCCGACCCGTATATTAAAAACAGGGTCCACACAGGGTCGGGTCTGTCGGGTTTACCGGGTCTACAGGGTTACCCGTTTCTTGCTCACCCCTAGAATTGATATTGTGCTTGTCTTCCCCTATGCCCCACATGGGTGATATTGGTTTAATGTGTCATGGATCACGAGGTACGTACTTCTTTTTTAGTCACTCTTCATCCACCTTTTTTTTACTCAAGTTGGACATTATCTTCCAGTTCGTAATAATCTTCAAGTGGCTATTTCCGTGAGTTTTTTGTAAACGTATTAATCAAACGCCTAATTCTAGAAGGCATCATAATAATCCTCCCATGGGACGTGAACTCGGGGGGGGGGGGGGGGAGGGGGGTTACAAGAGGTTGAACAAGAGTTGGAGCTTGAATAGGAACCGAAGATTGAACCGAAACTAGAAGTTGAACATGATTGATATAGTTAAAGCATGTGAAATGAATGTTGAGAAATGAATTGTGTATGAACTGGATCTTAGAGGTTGATATTTATAGATTTTTAAATATAAATGTTAGAAAAATACAGCCGTTAAAAGCAGTCGTATGTAATTATTTATTTAATTATATGTTTAATTATTTATTTAATTATCTAATTATTTCTTTTAATTATTAATTTAAATATTTCTTTTGATTATGTTTATTATATTATTTATATTATTATACAAATAAAAATAATTAATTTATTAGATTAAAATATTAAAGAGATAGTGATGTGAAATCAGGAGTAGTTTATGGAAAGGACTGTGATAGGCTAAGAAAAATTGTTTTTGAGAATGATTGTTAAAAGATGATATTCTATGCTGACTGAGATATGTGTAAAAAATATCCATTAGGCTGTGTGTAGTCATAATGCCCCACCATGGGGCATTATATGACATGTGGCGCTGATGTGGCAAAGGGGGGTTATGGGGCATGGGTGTGTAATCATAAAGCCCCTTTAATGATTAGTTTATTTTTTATTTATTTTTTTTATAGCTGAAAAAAAGGAAAAAGTAAAAGTCAAGAGGAGAAGAGGCGTTATGCCTGTCACGCCTCTCGGCCGAAAACAGCAACATGGCGCCCCGGGGGGTGCCCGGGGGCGCTATGAGGGGCGCTATGGTGGGGGTTGGGGTGCTATCACGCCCGATTACACATAGCCTTAGCGTTGCGAATGATCTTATTTTTAAGGAATTGAACCTTAATATTTTTTTTTTCTTTTTTATCATTATTGTCTTTTATGATAAACCAGCTGCTATACCATTGTACATCATTTACTTGCATTTTAATATGGTAGTTAGGGATATTAATCGTGTAAGGTTGGTAGGTAGAATTCTTCAGCCCTAAGTCAACCTATATAAATATTCGTGTCGTGTTGTGTCGACCCACTTAAATCCATGTCATGTTCGGGTTGTGTTTCAGGTCAACCCATTTTATGTTTCACGATATAAAAATAAATTAATATAACTAAATAAAACTTTTTTTTATAATTAGTTTTTTTCTTTTGTTTCTTTCTCTTATTCCTAATTAATATTAATAAATTTAGTTATATATTTAACTCAATGTAAGAAGAAACAAATCAAACATATTATAGAATATGTACATAGAAATAATAAAATAAAATTGTTAGAAAGTAAAAATTGATGAAAGAGAAAAAAAGAACAACTTTTAGAAATTTATATATAGAATTAAAAGTAGAAAAATATATATAAATTTAAATATTAACATTTTTATCTCAATAATGTAAATACTTACATTTTGAAAACCCTTAAACGGGTTAACGGGTCGATCGACTTATTTAACGAGTCGTGTTCAGGTTTACATATATTCTAAAAGGGTCGGGTTCTAGTTGACTTGTTTAAGAAAACGAATCATATAAGCTGACCCAAAATCTGTTTTTCTCTTATCGTGTTCGGGTCGTGTCAGGAATTGTCACCCCTAATTTTAGTTGCATTTAAAGCCTACATCTGCATTTTGTCTAATACATGTTTTGAATAACTAAATTATAACCTCCCAATTAATTATATATTTAAGGGAAAATTGGACATATATAATCCTACCTATTCACGATTGGCGGATAATAATCCCAAGTAATTTTTTGGCCAAAAACAGTCCTACCTTTACACCCCGTTATTTTGAATAATCCTTTCCGTTAAAAAACTAACACCGTTAGTGTGGAGGACTAATAATGTCATTATCTAAACTTGTTTTATTTAAATAAACTTAAAGGGTAAATTATGTAATTTCTTTAAACTTATTTAATAATAAAAAAAAAAACCAAACCCACCCCCCCCCCCCCTCGTCCTCTTCCGCCCTTCCCGTCATTTTGTCGGCAGCCCCTCCCTACTTCCGTTCAATCGACCGGCGACACCAAGCCCTAGCCCCTTCGTCTTCCTTCTTCTTCGACGAGCACTTCGTAATCAAGAGGCGGCGATGCCGTTGTCCGCTCAAACTTCGACGATGGCTCTGGGCCGGAGTCGATCCCCCGCCATGAACCCTTCGACCCCCGGTAAGACTGTGACGGCGTTACTCTGCCGGAAAAGAGGGTGAAGGTTGTTGAGGTCAAAGTTCGAGGGTCGTTGGACCGGGATCGGTCGCCGGCGAACGGCGATGGGGAAGGGGAGGATTGGATATAAGCTTATTCTTCATGTGTGTCGTCTCCATATATCAAGTGCCATCACCGATTCCAACACTCGTACGTATGCCCATCACGAGTAGCCGCCGGAGCTTGCCGGTGATTAAGCTCGCCGGTGATTAATCGGAGAAGAAAGAAGAAAACGTGGGGTCTGGTTTGGGTTTGTTTTATTTAAACAACTTTAGATAAATTACATTATTTACCCTGTAAATTTATTTAAATAAAACAAGTTTAGATAATGACATTATTAGTCCTCCACACTAACGGTGTTAGTTTTTTAACGGAAATGATTATTAAAAATAACGGGGTGTAAAGGTAAGACTGTTTTCGGCCAAAAAATTACTTGGGATTATTATCCGCCAATCGTGAATAGATAGGATTATATATGTCCAATTTTCCTATATTTAAGTAGCACTAATGCTGTTTCAAAGAAGAAAAAAAAAGTAGCACTGAATTTTTCATTTCATTGTATTCCCGTTATCATTTCATGTTTTAAAAAAGTGTACAATTAGAAAGATGGATTTGATGCAACCAAATTTAATTTGATGTTATCATATGATAAATGTAACATAACATAGAATAATACATAGAATACAATAATATAGAATACTGCGATACAAAAAATATATATATAATATAATATAAGATGATATGATGATACAAAAAGATTTCTTTGAATATAAAAGAACCCTTCTACTTGGAAGTTGACTGTATGATTATCAATTTTATGGTCGAGTTCCTTGTATATTTGAATGAATAAGTTACATTTCTTTTATTTGGAAGAAATGTAATCCCCTAAGATTAGGATTTAAGTTACAACCAAATCAGAGATGCAATAAAAATATACGTTTTTCAATTCCATTGAATTAGAATTGAAATAAAAATATTTTCCAACACTTTTCAAATATCTCGATATAAAGATTCAAAGAACTCAGCAGCAAACATTGAAATTGATTGTGAATACATGACAAAATCAATTAACCATGAATTTGGTAAATATGATTGTCTAGATAGATCAAGCAGTTTCTGACTGCTATTCCTTTTATATTTATTCCCAAAAATGAGAAAAAAGCATTAGAATTTGAGAAATACAGTTTATGTTGATTTGAGTGCTTTAACTGCTTTCTCAGCTGCATCATCAAGATCTTCTGCTGTAATCAATGTCATCCCACTCTCCTGTGTCATCAAATCATAATACATTGGTTTTCTTTCAAAAAGAATTAAAAATGGCAGTGTTGCTGGTCAACTAGATTGAGAGCCCTTTTCAACACAGTTAGAGATTCCATTTGACCCAAACCCATAGGACCCGTTACCCAACTTGGCTGTTTCGAGTAAAATTGAGATGACAATGATCGATTTTTACCTTGAGAATCCTCTTTCCTTGGTCGACATTTGTACCTTCAAGACGGACGATCACAGGTACTTTCAAAGAAACCTGAGAATGTAATTTAATCAGAATTTTATTTTAACACTAATATAAATGTGATTAACATTGAACTCGTTGAATCCAAGTGAAAACTGTTTTTATCAATTTTGATATAACTACCAGCTATGCAAAAGGATGTTATCAAAATGAAATAGGATGCTAATGGACTTACATGTTTAGCAGCATTAACAATCCCACTAGCAATTACATCACATTTCATGATCCCACCAAAAATGTTGACCAGAATTGCTTTGACCTTGTCATCTGAAGTCAAGATCTTGAAAGCTTCCACAACCTGTTAAATATTTATTTCTTTTTAGGATTTACAACTTATTCAAAATTCATCAACTAACAAAATTGAAATTTTAAAAACTAAATATACTTGCCTGTCCTTCAGAAGCATTCCCACCAACATCGAGAAAATTGGCGGGTGTCCCACCATGTAGTTTGATGATATCCATGGTGGCCATTGCCAACCCTGCACCATTCACCATGCATCCAATTTCCCCATCCAAACCGATGTAATTTAAATCTGCTTTTGCAGCTGCCACCTGTCAAAAATAATCAGATGAGCATGTCACAGTATTAGCAACATAATTACATAAATAGTCAATTTGGGTTTCTTTGTCAATCTTTTGGGTTTGTTTGAGTGAAACAACATATCAAAATAGGCTACAACCAAAAAAAAAAACTGCTTAGATAATTAACAGGTCAAATGGTAGGATTGAGTTGTGTCACAGGTGATAAACTTCTTTTTCATTAGCCTTTGACCTTTATTAATAATAAAATTATAGATGTATAATACATGATTACTAAGACTGATAATATATATATATTTTTAGAAATGCTGAAAAAGCATTTACCATTTAGTACTTTTGATTTTTTACCCATTACATCACTGTTGTAAATAGTTCGGTACTTTTGATGTTATAACATGATATTTATATTAACAAATAATGGCTATAGTAATAATGTTTAATATATTAATTGTTATGAAACTGAAAAGAAAGTAAAAAATCAGTGAGTCAAGGGCCTGTTTGGTGACTTGTTACCCAACCCACCCATTTTGCCACTTCTAGTTATACCTCACGAGGGTCCTCCTGTGTTGGATCACGAAGAGAAAATACTTCTTTTTGACGGTAAGCAGCATTATCATCAAAATTGAGTTTAGCATCAGCAGCAATCAATTTGTTATCAGAAGTCTCTGCAATGGGATTGATCTGAAGGAGGATTCTTGAAATTAACAACAAAACATGTGGATTGGGGATGAAAAACACTTAATGAAAATGAGTTCCTTTTTAATTAATCAGATGCTGACCTCCAATTGTGTGCAATCAGATTCACGGAAAAGATTATACAACTTCTTTACTTGCTCTATAGAAGCCTTTTTGTCAGCTACTTTAGGAGCAAGACCCTCTACAACCTTAGCAGCATCTTCATCTGTAATTCCTTTGAAAACATCAATAGGCACCTGTAAAAATAATGTGTAATATGTAATTCTATATAATTGATAACATATAACCCTTCAACTGATAGCAGATTGCATGGGGCAGGGCAGTTTAATAATGGGCCAAAACATGTAACTCTGAAAATGTTGGTTCAGGCTGACACACACTTTTGTCCAAAAAACTGTATTCTTTTATAAATAACCAATTTGTCAAATATGATTACAAAGGTTATCTTCCTTCGATATAATTCTGAATAAAATGAGTTATGAAGTTTTATGAATAAAACACTTTGGGCGACATCAACCCATCATACTGGCCCCTTTTATTTTAACCCTAGTTGTTTTAAATCAACACATTTGACTGGTTAGAGCTGAAGCGTAACCCAAATGGCTGAATCGACCCATTTATAAGTATTTGGGTTGAAATAGACACCTCTATTTAAGGAATATCAAGATTTTAAACAAAGGAGTACTTTAATAATCATGTCAGGGAATTTCTCGGCAAGGTCTTCAATGCTTGTTCCTCCCTCTCGGCAGGCAATTATAAGCTGAAGAACAAGAGATTCAGTAAGTAGCATTTACCAATGACGATAATATTTTTGCTTCATAAAGAACAGTAAACTCGGTATAATACTACTACTAACAATAGTAATAATAAGAGGCTTACGGGACCAGCAGTTGTACGATCAAGGGTGATTGCAAAGTACATCTCATTCACAAGTGACACCTTTTCACACAAGTAAACCTACAAAAATGAAGACATGCGTTCATTTCTATGTCTAGATTACAACTCTTAAATAACATTTATTTAAAGCACACAAAAGCAGCCAATGGTAATAACATATTAACATGATAACTGATATGAATAAAGAATAAGTAATGTTAACCTTGCTGACAACTTTTCCTTGCGGGCCAGTTTGTTTAGTGACAAGAGTCTGTCCAAGCATCTTCCCTGCAAAAACATCAAAAATAAGATCAAACAACCTAAAATGTTTTCAATCCTCAAAAAGATCACATGTGTTCAAGAATCAACCTACACATATTATGTCATAACTGCTTAGCTAGTTAATCAGATCAAAATCATAAAGAACAAAAAAATTCATACCAGCTATCTCTTCAGCTTGTTCAGCTTTGACAATGTGAACTCCACCTTGAAGACCACTTGTGAACTTCCCTAGACCCCTTCCTCCAGCAAGGATTTGGCTCTTCACAACCAACTGAACCAAAGATGTCAATCAGTGTCACTTCAACTTAACTTCAAATTTATTACAAATAAGCACCAGAGGACATGAAATAAGGATCGCAGCTTCTAAATTTGGATCTGTGTCAAGTTGGAAGAATGAAAAAAGAAATACAAAACAAAAAACCACAACTAGATGATATAAAGATCAACCAGAGTATCATTTCATTTCTTGATATCTACAAAGAACCACCCTCGCTCTTGTTTTACTTCTTGTGAATACAGTTTAAACGTTTAAACAAAAAAGACAAGCATAAATATTATTTATCACAAATTACCTCCTTTTCATTTGGGAATGTTGTCTGTATGGCTTTTCGGACTTCTTCAACAGAAGAAACAGCAACACCTTTTGGAACATTAATACCAAACTTGCCCATTAATTCAGCTCCCTGGTATTAAAACCATTCATCAGTAAGCAATCATAGATAAAAGTAGCAAATAAATAAATCTGCAAAACAGGTGTCACTATATGAACAAAGCACCGCAAGTTTACCATCTTAAGAGACAATGAAATGTTGACATCAGTGTGTTCAGAAGAAAAGTGACAAATTAAATATAGTGTCATCATCATTCAGTAACTCACAACTGTCCAAATTATAACACATTTTAGTTGAATGAACTATAGCTATTACATCATGTCATCATCTAGACCGAAAATTCAATGACAGTTTTGAGTATTATCCGTCTTTTATCTAAATATGTAATGGCTACCATAGGCATAAATCTAGTTTCTAAAAACGATAACTAACATGAACATATCAAAATTCAAATCATGAACCTCTTTGTCATCTAAAAGATGCGTAAAACTAATAACACAACTGAATCGTGTTTTCAATCGGCGTAAATCTCATTCCTAGAAACAATAATAGATTTGATCATACAAAAGTGAAATCCTACATCTCTGCGTGTTATCATAATTTCATACAGAATAGATTAATATCAGAGGCTACAAACGAAGCGGAGGGGATCAGGACCTGGTATTCATGGATGTTGAGACGGCGGAGCTGCTGTTGCTGCCATTTTCCGGCGACGTTGAGCGATTTAGATGCGAGCTTGTTGAACAATCCTCCGACCATTATTCTCGTGTTAGATAGATATACTTTCTGAGATCCAGTAGAGAAAATCAACAGTTAGAGATAGATCGAATCGAGAGAGGAATCAGAGAAGCGAAATAGGTCAAATGGGCGGCCGGAGGCGGAGAGACGACTGACCTGTGCACCGTGATTGGGGAAGAAAAAAAGCCCTTGTTTAGCCTTCTGTATTTCCCGTAGAACGGAACGTGGACCCAAAATGTTCTCCTTGATTTTTCCTTTTTATTTAAGTCCTTGCGGAAATTATTGTTTTCTCATTACATTCTCACTTTTTTTTTTTACTATACTTAAAAAAAATTACCGATAACAGGGTCCTCTGGTCCTCTGATATGTCGATATACGTTTCCACCAACACAAGTTCTTTCGAGATGGTATAACTTGGTTGAGTTCAAGTGTTCAACCACCTCCCGACGAATATGCTATCACTTTCTTCCCTCTATTTTTTTCGACATGGTCCACCATTGTTAAGTTTGGTTTCTTGTTCGGGCTGGGATTGGGCTTGTGGAGCGTAGGAGAGAGTTGTGGTGGTGGTATTTGACCTTATTGAGGGAGATTGGGAGTCGATTTGGGGATGATAAACACCCGTAGGTCCGGTTAACCCCGCATAAACACCCTAACTTAATATTGTTTAAATTTTAGTAGATTGTAGTTCATTTATATTCTTATTTTCGGCATATATGGTATCGTAAAACTCATTTATTATATATATTAACATTTAGAATTGGTTTAATTGTGAGTGCTGCTACTGTACGTCGTTTTGACCAATGACTGTTTGACAACTCTTTTTTCAAACCAATGGTTCTCTTGCAGCTCAATCTTCTTTGTCATGGGAGTTGTGTGTGTGATACAGCTGTAGGGAGGTTGGAATCATTTGATGAGTTTTCTCTTCTCAATCATACCATTTCTCTCTCTAAAACTGAGCCGCCGGATTCTATATCTCTCTCTAAAACTGAGCCGCCGGTATCTATCTCTCTTAAAAAATAAGATGCCCGCACGCGATCGTATTCTTCCTGCTAGGTGGCGTTGATGCAACGGTGAGCGATTTCTTCTATACAATTTTGAAGTCGCATTATTCCCTACGCTGAACGACCCTCAATGCGAACTCCTCCTGCTTCGTTCGTGCATGGGGCTCGCCAAACTTCTCTTTGGCCTAAGAACTTGCCCCCCCCCCCCACCCACATGATGACGGCAACTGTTGGTTTTGATGAGGATTTGCGGGCGGCCGTTGAGGATATTGTTGTGTGTGGGGGTCCCTTCTTTGGGGACTTACAATGGCGTCTTGCCTCCTTGCCGACTCGGTATGGGGGTCTTGGGGTTTATTCGGCGGTCGAGGCAACCTCGTACGCCTTTGTGGCTTCGCGTGCCCAAACTTGGACTCTACAAGACCATATTCTTCGGGAATGCGGGGGCTGTGGCATGAGGCCCGACTACGAGAATGCTTTAGCTGGTCTCCATGACATTATTCCGGGCTTTGATCTGAGCGGTTTCACCAATAAGGACACCGCCCCACCAAAAGCCCAACACGTTTTGGCGAATGCCCTCTTTGGTAAAAGCACGCTCGAGATGGAAGCAAACTTTGAGATGACAGTTAGGCAAAAGGCCGTTTGGGATTGCCTCCGACAGCCACATGCGCAGGATTTCCTCCATGCTCTCCCTATTGATGGCTTGGGGCAACACATGTCGCCTGTTGAATACCGGGCCATTCTCAAGTACCGCCTCATGGTTCCTTTGTTCCCGGTGGATGAAAAATGCCCCGTCTGCAACAAGGTGTGTTTGGATTCGTTCGGGGAGCACGCCGTGCACTGCAAAGAGCTCCCAGGTTTTAAATATCGTCATGATGTTGTAAGGGACGTTCTGTTCGACATCTTCAGGCGGGCTGGGATCTCAGCCAGGAAAGAAGCTCCTGTTAATTTCCTGTCTGACCCCAGGGATGGGCGTTCCACTCTTCGGTCGGCAGACATACTTGTTTTTTGGTGGCAGAATGGGAAACACGCTTGTGTTGATTTGACGGGGGTTTCCCCTCTTGTGGGGCTAAGGGCCAGCACTTTCACAGCTGGTCAGGCGGCGTCCAGGGCAGCCGCTGGAAAGGTTAACAAACATGAGAAAGCGTGCATTGAAAACCAACATGTGTTTGTTCCTTTCGCCTTTGACACCTTCGGCCATCTAGAGACAGAGGCGGTGGCCATGCTGAACAGGATCCAGAAAGTCATGCGCGGGAATAGTGCGACCTCTAGATTGAAGAATGTTGTTTTTATACGGCTAGGGTTTGCTATTCAAAAGGGGTTGGCGGCGCAGCTTGTTGCCCGCCTTCCTAGCGTATTGATTTAAGTCGTGTATGTTTATTTTGATGAGGGCAATTTAATTGACTCGTTGGTTGTTTAAAAAAAAAAAAAAAAAAAAATTTTGAAGTCGTGGGTTCTCTCTGGCTGACACTATTCATCATCATCGTTTTTTTTTAAAGGGAAAATTTCATAGAAACATAACCAACTTATGATTTTGTTCCAATTAGGTCACTCAAACTTATTTTTGTTCCAATCAGGTCACTCAACTTTAAAATATATTCTAATCCTAGATAAATGACCTAATTAGCAGGTAACCTTATCAAATTTTTCAAAAAAAACTGATTTTTTTATTAAAAAAAAAGAGTTTTTTTATAAAAAATGAATTTTTTAAAATCGAATTTTTAATAAAAATGATTTTTTTTTAAAAATCGAAATTTTATAAAAAAAAGGTTTTTTTTATAAAAAATGTTTTTTTTTATAAAAACGAATTCTTTTATAAAAAAACGTTTTTATAACATTTTTTATAAAAACGAATTTTTTTTATAACTTTTTTTCGTTTTTTATAAAAAAACCTTTTTTATAAAAAAACGTTTTTTATTAAAAAAAACTGTATTTATGAAAAACGTTTTTTATAAAATTTCATTTTTTGATTAAAAAAATCTTTTTTTTATAAAAAAATTCTTTTTTTATAAAAAATTCATTTTTTTATAAAAAAATCTTTTTTTATAAAAAATTCATTTTTTTATAAAAAAATCTTTTTTTATAAAAAATTCATTTTTTATAAAAAAAATCAGTTTTTATAAAAAAAATTGATAAGGTTACCTGCTAATCAGGTCATTTATCTAGGATTAGAACATATTTTAAAGTTAAGTTACCTGATTGGAACAAAAAAAAGTTTGAGTGACCTAATTGAAACAAAATCGAAAGTTGGTTATGTTTCTACAAAGTTACCCCTTTTTTAAATTATCATGTCTTTACATCCCTTTCCAATTTCCATTCATCTGCTTCTCTCTATTAGACGGATGGTTGCCGAAGAGTTAATAGTTGTTGCTCCGCCCCGATTACGGCGGCAGTCGTTCGCCGGATTCGCTGTCAGACGTTGAAGGGGCGACAGTTCTTTGCCGTATTTGTGGTTAGCCCACACACTTTGATGGGGCGTTTGGGGTTCGATCTAGGTTTTCTTCTATTTTTGATTCAATCGAACTTCAATTTGGGTTCTCCATGAATGAATTGACTGTTGTCTCTGTGAGTCTGTTACATGCAGACAACTTATTTCTACCTTTTGTCTTGGTTTTTTTTAGAGTTTCCATGGCTTTTGTTTCCTTTTTTTTGGAGTTTCTAATGTCTTTACATTTTGCCTGTCATTGCAGGTTTGCTGTTTCATCATATCAAGTGCAGGTGCCAAATTTTATCCTTTTATTTGATTGGTTTTGTAGTTTCATTTGAATATCTATTCATTCCCGACTGCTAATGTTTTAGTACTTGAATATTACCTTAGTATTGACTTTTGATGTGCAAGTAGTAACACTTATGAGTTATGTTCATATTTATTACTTTTGTGTTTCCTGTTTCTTTTGAGTAATTTTCACACTGAAAGCTTATTAGTACTGTTTATGCTTTTTTTTGGAAAATTAGTTGCTTTTCTATAGTCTTATAAGTTATAACTTTTAGAGCTTTTAGCTTGCATTGGAGAATTGAAATTTAAATATAAGTTTTTGATACACATTAGCTGCCAAATTTATGAGTTTTCGTCTTGGTTTTGGTTGTAGGTTCTTATTACTATTTTATGTAGTGCAGGTACCATCTCCTTTTTGTTTTCTTATAAAGATAATGTGCCTTGCTCTATGTGTATATAATGGCATTCTTCGGTAGAGAAATGCATCAGCTTGATATATAAGATTAGATAATAAAATAAAGAATCTTATTATACCGCTTATCTCTGTTTCTCATGATCTATAACCAAGTCTTACTGGGTATTCATAACATTACTGCCTCACTGGGTATAGAGGTTGCCGAAGCTTAATCTAAAGAGGACAGTTTTTGCACATTCATTTAGACTCACCTCATTAAGGTCATTTTGATTTATATTCATCTTGAATCAGAAAGTAGGTTGGTACTGTGTGGGTGGTTAAATGTGGTTATTCTAGCACTCTAAAATGTAAATCTTTCTTATAGGCATTGCAAAATAGATAATTTAAGGCTTTTTCTGGATATAAAACTGAAAAATCTATTTTGGATAAATATGACCTTTTAAATGAGATTGAGAATGTATATTTTCTTATATGGCACGTGTAGTTTAAAATTTAAGGTATCATCCATCTAAGAAAATTAAATCATACGCCATTCTTTCTTTTAATAGAAACTTGCTGTAGAAGATAGTATTTTTTAGTGTCACATCTCCTATCATTTCTTCTATTAACTAAGCATGCGTTCTCATTTGTTCTAATTTGTCGTCTTTTTTGTTTACCTGTTGTGATTATAAGCTGTTAAACAGAGGTTTGTTTAATGAATTCGGAGTTTGTTCACTTTAAAACTGTTCTTTGTATTTTTATTCCATGAAGATTTCAGTTAACTCTATATGAGGTGGAACTAGGTTGTAAATACATTAACTTTAATAGTTGTTGCTGCAAAAAGTAATTATTTCTGTTATGTTTGCATCTTTCCTCATGATATGCACAACATATATATACTTATTTTGTACATATGTATACCAATGCATGTTCTGAATCATGTGACATTAACATCATTTAGTTCTTATACCAATGTGCTTTGGTTGTATTATTATGATCCATAAACAATGGATTCTGTGTTGTTTTAGCGCTTTGTCACATGATTAGATACTATTAAAATCCGGTTTATGAGAAGTTATATACATGTTATGTCATTAACAATAGTACGTACAATGCATTATATTGCATACTGTCATGCCTAAAAACAAACATAAAGCATGTTATTGCATACTATCATGCCTTATTATTGATAAATGACTTTGCAAAACAGGTCTGTGTCAATGAAAGGAAGGAGGACCATGTACGAAGGATATTAAAGCGCAGATACCATGTTAATTGTAGAAATATTGTCAAAATATTCACAGCAGAATGCCGTTAGAAACCTCAAACATTCACATTTTATTTTCCATGAAATGCTTACTAAACAGAATAAACAGAACACATAATTAAGTAATACAAATAAACATAAAAACATGAAAACAATACTCTCAAACCTACTAACGAGTCCTACTTTTATTACCAGAACAACTGATTTTCTTGCAGGGCATATGTAAGGGAAATTGAAGCCTATAGAGGCTGGTACGACATGAAATGCCGAGAATGCCTTGGGAAGCTATATGTGTGAAGAGGGAAACCGGTCTGTACAGGAAACCACAACATTACAGCATCGAAATGCATGTAAGTAAAGTACGTCAATCACTTACAAATCAAAAAATAAAGGGATTCTGATTACATGGCGATCATAGTGGATGAGACATCGACAATGGCAGTAGTCTTCTTTGACGATGCCATGAAAGATTTTATAGGAACAACGAAGGCTTCACTGACCCAAAGACGGTTAGCACATTTTTTTTAAATGTTTAAAACATACTTAATTGTAATGTTTAAAAGTAATATATTCAAGTTGATTGTGAGATTTCTTAGCAAGGCACGGATCGATTTAAAAGTAATGTATTCAATTAACTGGAAAACACATGTTCATGAAAATTTTCGACCCGCCGCAAGGCACGGGTGAAACTAAAAGCTAGCGACCTTTGACAAGTGTCAACCTTCAATAAAGCTTTTTATGGGTATGTATTTTTGTGGCCAACTCTGTGTTAACTTCTATGAATTAAACGGGTGGCCCGCCGCAACGCGCGGGTGGGTCACCAACTCGTATACAAACAAAAGACATTTGAAAAGAACATTAACTTGTCCGCCAGTCCTGACGGGCCACGTGGTCCTTTCGTTGGGCGTCATATGACATTTAAATTTCTTTTTTATTAGGTTTTATTCGCTGTAGCTTCACGCAATTGTATTTATGTATCATTTTTTTTAATTTTTCTCTATTACTTTAGTTTAAAGTCATTGTGTACTCTCTTGGTATTTATGTTTTCTTTATATAGTGTTTTAGCAACGCAACTCTCTTGTATACCCGCATTACCTCCGTTGCAACATACGGATAATGAAATCAAGTTAGTTTGTATGTATTTTGATTAGTGAACTATAGGAGCAACAGGCCGCACCACCACCGCCACCGCGGCTAGGGCCGCCGTCACCGTCGACTTGTTCGGCGAGGACCACCGCGAGGTGGTTCTTGCTTTACCCGCGTCACCGAGGCCAATGTTTGAGCCGTCGCATGCCGCCACCATCCAATTCGGTGAAAGCTCCAAGTGGTCGGCGCCACTTTACGCTGCCGCTGCTACGCCACTTACTCTGCCGCCTCCACGTGTAACGGACGAAATCGATGCGATGTCGGTTTCGTCGTCATGCACTGCGGAACCTTTCACCGTCGGTTCACCCGGTGAACGCGGCTGTGGTGCCCGAGGCCACGTCTTCACAGTCGGCTGAAGACTTGACTCGCCGGTTCGAGTCGGACGTTACCGTTTGTCCTAGCACCAGTTCTTCGAACCCCGGTGTCTCGAACGGATGTTCGGACTCCGCCAAGGTATATCTAACTTGCTTTAGATATTTAATTTAATTATGTGTTTTCAGTATATACGCGTACACGGTGATCAGATCATGTCTATGGTTTTACTTATTTGCGTTCTAAAACGATTTTTCGCTGCGTAATTAATTCTGATTAATTAACCCGTAAATTTAGTCGGTAATAAATTTTAACGAACATCTGAATACCCACCGTAAAACCCAACAACAATTTCATTGGATTTATGCAAACTAATACAAACTGGTTAAAATGTTTAATACTATGAAATGGGAGGATTAATTTGGCTATGTGATGCTAATTGACATATCTTTGATAAAAAAATCTAGGGCTATAAACGAGTCGAGTCGAGACGAACCAGGGTGAGCTCGGGCTCGGCTCGTTTAGAAACCGAGCCGAGCCGAGCCAGCTCGTTTATTTTAACGAGCTAAAATATTGAGCTCGACTCGTTAAAATCGAGCCGAGTCGAGCCTGCTCGTCGAGCCAACTAGTTAATAATTTAAAATTTATATTATTTACACATACTGATATATAACATGAGAAAAACGTGATATTTTAACACACTCGTAATGAAACTTTTTAAATTTGGTGTTTCTTTATTTTTTTTAATAAAATATATATTCCTTATTGAAAAGTATCATATCAGTTTTGTATATTATTCTAATTTAATATTTTTTTTAAAGAAAAATACTATATGAAACTTGGTATTTAACTAAAAAAATACATTACAAATAATAAACTTATAACATTTGGATTATATATATGTATATATACTAAAAAATTGAGCTTAAATTTAAACGAGCCAAGCGAGCGAACTAATAAGCTAACTAACGAGTGAGCCTCGAGCCGAGCTAACCTTGGCTCGGGCTTGGCTCGTTAATAAACCGAGTCGAGCCTGAGTGGGGGTTGAAGGTTGTGGAGGGAAGAAGAGAATCGTAATTAGGTGTAAGAAAATAAATGAAATGGGTTAGGCTTCATGTGGTTGTGGTTGTAGGGGACTAAAATTAAAAAATTCAAATCAAGGCTGAGTAAGTGGAAATCTACTATGTTCTCGCAAGGTGGGAAGCATACTTTGATTAAATCGGTTCTTGGGAGCCTTCCCATTTATTATTTATCTTTGTTTAAAACACTGGTTGCTGTAATAAATGAACTTGAAAAGATACGGAGAAACTTCTTTTGGAATTCGGAGGTGGATATCAAAAAAATTATGTGGGTCTCGTGGGATCATATTATGGCTCCTAAACACAGTGGAGGTCTTGGAGTCGGCAACCTTGGGGCTGCAAATAAGGCTTTGATTGCAATGTGGGGTTGGCGTTTCAAAGAAAATGGCGACGCATTATGGGCAAGAGTAATTAAATCCATACACGGCTCTTCCAGGATTCATGGATCTTTACCTCTTCGTAAACATATTCCCGGGTATTGGAAACCAATCGTAAATCTGATCAATGGCCTCAAATTCAAAAACGTTGATTTTTGGAATGAAATAAGGGCAATCGTTGGCCCCATAAACTCAGTCAGTTTTTGGTTGGATTCATGGATCAGTTTTGGGTGTCTAAGAGATCTATATCCATCTCTAGACATCCTGGAAAAAGGAAAGTCATGTTCGGTGGAGGAGCGAATTCCATTGTCTCAATCACCAAGGATTCCTAAATGGGAATGGAAGAGTGCTCCTAATGCTAGCAATATGGTTCTGATCTCCCATTTGGAATCATTAATTGCTCAATATCACTTCGCAAATCAGAGGGATCATTTTGTATGGCTTGGATCTACTAATTATCGCTTCTCCACTTCAAACATAAGAAAGAGATTGGAGGAGTCTTTTGGAGTCTATGCGTACAAACATCAGTGGCTTTCTTGGTCCCCAAAGAAGGTAAATATATTCACATGAAAAGTTGCATTGAATCGGATCCCGGTAAATGTCGAACTGATAAAACGTGGAATTTCACTACCTTTTTTGAATTGCTCATGGTGTGCCTCAGATGACGAAACAGTGGATCATTCCTTAATCAAATGTGATATGGCTCTTAGGACATGGGATTTGGTTCAACAATGGTGCAAATATCATTTCAATAATTCCATGGGTATAGCACCACACTTGAAGAAATTAATATCCCTTGTCTCCTATGCAACTTCGTGGCACTTATGGAAAGCGAGAATTGAGAAAGTTCTCCAGCATAAAAACACTCATTCGAAAAAGATTATGGACAACCAGAGGCGTAGCTTTTAAGGGGCGGGAGGGGGCGCCCGACCCCCCGAATTTTTTTTTGCGATGTAGGGGGTATATAATTTTCGTGTAGAAAATTTCGATATACTCCGGTTTCGACCCCCCATTTACCCAAAAATTGGGGTTAGGAAAAAAAAAGTTAGATCCCGACCCCCCACTTGACATTTTCAAGCTTCGCCAGTGTGGACAACATTAAAGTTGATTCTTATTTGTGGCTCAAGAATCGATCAAAATTCATTGAAATCTCCTGGAAGGACTTCTGCAATTATCCTGGTGTAGTCTCTTGTTAGTTTTGGAAGTTGGATATGTTGTTTTGATTGATTTCTAAATCTTGTACTTTCTCTAGCTTCTAGCTAGTTTTGTTTTTTAATAAAGTTGTTTTGTCGTTCAAAAATAAAATATATATATAATTGATTGATTACAAAAAGAAAATGAAAGTGGTAGTAGTGTCTAAGAAGTTGTAGTAATGTAAAAGAAAGAGAAGATGCTCTCACAGTAAATGTATCTACATTTGTATAATATCACTCTTGATTTCAAAATCTAATTTATAGTTTTACGGTGGTTCTATACAGACACCCCAAAAATACAAGTTAACACCCTAAACTGGGGCTGATCGCCGAAACCGGACCAGTTCGAATGCGGACAAAAATCAAACCGGGGCTGTTCGACCAAACCGTCCCGATTTGATTTTTTTTTTTACCAAACCTGATATTTTATGAGAAGTGGTGATATTTATGTGGCAATTACACGAAAAAAAGTTACAACATTTCACCATTTGTGTTGATATTATAATTATAATTAGTTTATAAAAAAGGTTGGGTTTGGTTGAGTTGTTTAATTAACCTGATATTTCACCGAGTTCCGTTTAAGTTATAGAATTATTTGACAAAGAAATTGTTATACTATAAAAATGAGTAACTAAATGTTGTAAAAAAAGTAAAAACGGTTAATATTTTTAAAAAAATGACCTTTTTTTTATTTAAACTTTGTATTTTGTATGAGGGCTATTAAAAATACCAATTCAGAAGAAAAAAAAAAATTTCAAACCGGGCCGGTTTGCCCGAAAAGCCCCCCTCGTATTATGGGTTCTGACGTGAAATGACTTTTTTGTTTTTTTCGAACAGGGCCTGTTCGCTCAATCAACCCCGGTTTGGGGTGTGAAATTTGGAGAGGGGTGTCTGTACAGCAGGTTCCTAGTTTTATAATATCACTCCTGATTTATAATACCATTCTTGATTTTCAAAATGGTTTGTTCAACGTTCAAAGAAAAAAAAAACTATTCATGATGCATATATAGTTATTTAACGACTTATAGTAAATAGAACAATTAGCTTTTATCTTCATGTGATACTGTGGAAACCTCAAAATCAATAACACACAAACATAAACTTACAAAAATAATACATGACCCACGCACCAGACCAAAACTGCCACATAACCATAAACGTACAAAAATAATACATGACCCGCGCACCAGACAAAAACCGCATAATCATAAACGTATAAAAATAACACATGATCCGTGGCGATGCGTGGGTCCTGCACCTAGGCAAAAGCGCATAATCATAAACATATAAGAATAACATATGATCCGCGGCATCGTGCGGGTCTATTTACTAGTATTAAGTAAAAAAAACATATTTTTGAGATTTGTACATACAGTATATCAAGTAGAAGAATCATATTTTTGAGATTTGTAGGAATCTTGTAAGAAATCATCTACGTTTGGTACAAATTTTCGACAAACAGCAAGTATATATTTTTTTATTTTTTATGTTAATTGTATATAATTTATAAGACCACCCACATCGGTGGTATTTAGAAGCGTACGTACGTACGGCGTACGTCACTGATGTGGCGTAGGTACGTACGCGCATACGTACGTCCCCACGTACAACCATGTACCGAGAATAGTGGGCCCCCCTTTTTCTTTTTCCTTTTTTCTTTTATTCTTATTAGTAATAAATATAAACCTTTTTCTTTTTTTGTTTTATTTTAAACCTTTACTAATTTAAATAAAATATAAATAAATTTCAAAAAAATTTGAAAAAAATTCTAAAATTCATAATTAATTAAAACATTAATTCTAATATTTTTTTAAAAAAATAACGGCTATTTTTTATTTGTCTTATTATAACGGCTAGTTTTTTAATATAAAATATTAATAACGGCTAGTTTTTTTGTCTTTTTCCTAACGGCTAGTTTTTCATCACTACTATAAATACACTCAGTATTCTCATTTAAATAAATATTTATTTATGTATTTATTTATTTATTTTATAAAAAAAATATTATTTTAATTATGTCGATAAGTTTTTTTTTAAATATTAAAATATACGTTTTAAATAAAAGAATTAATTTGTTAACTAGTTTTTAAAATAAAGATTAAATAAAATAGTGATGTGGAAATAAAAGGTGGTATGTGGGGAAGTACTTGATGTGGAAAAAAAGTGGGTTTTGTGGTATGTGGAAAGTACATGATGTGGCATGCTGACTGGACCAAAAAGGTGGTATGTGGGATGTTATTGATGTGAGTGGTCTAAGAAGATGTATTGTTGGTCGTTTGTGGGAACGGTGGTGAAATTGACGATAAATTATCAACAAATGTTTTTGATGTTGCTAGTTTGTAAGAAAGTTGAAGGAAATACTAGGACTTTTACTTTTAGTTTCTTTTGTAGTTTTTGGTTTCTTTTGTAGGAAAGTTGTATTTATCTTGTTAAAAATTGTGTTTGTCAAAAATTTGTAGGAAATATTTGTGGAAAAAGTAATTCTTTTCTGGTAGTGAATATTACATGTTATGCTATTTTATATAATATATATATATATATATATATATATATATATATATATATATATATATATATATAATGTAATATGATATAATACGATGATGATGTTGATGATAATAATAATAATAATAAAAATAATAGTAATAATAATAATAACAATAATAATAATAATAATAATAATAATAATAATAATAATAATAATTATTATTATTATTATTATTATTATTATTACAATAAAAACAACCATTTCATTAACTTTGCAATGGATATTGAATATTAAGGAATTTAAGGGCATTCAAAATAAGTTTCCTATCTGCATCATTATTATTTAATTAAAAAAGTTATAAATTGTTAATTTTCCAAATTTCTTTTCAACTTTTTAAAATCACCCATACTTCATTGCTCATGTACATCCATATTTTAAATAAATAATAGCTTGTTTATTTTTTATCTTTCTTCTCTTACTTTAGTTTTCATCAAACTTTATAGTATAGATTATACGGGGATGAAAAATATAAGAAAATAGATAAAATTTATGATTTTCCCTAAAATCTGAGGATAATGGTAGAAATAGAGATTCTATTGTAAATGAACTCCAATTTCCTTTTTCCTTCGACCAAACATTACGTCAAACATGAAACATCCCCGTTAGTTAAAAAAAATATATAAAACTGAAAAATAAATAATGTTCTAAAAACAGTACTTAATATTCATACATATATTTATCATCGTAAACTTGCTTAGCTTGCCTCATTTCAAACAATTCAATTGATTTTTATTGCTTATAAACACTATTCCTTTAATACAAAATATAAAATATTAATCTTACAAACTTTATCATTAATGATCCACGTTTTCATAGGATTAAAAGAAACTAGCTAGTAGGATTAACAAAAACTAATGGCATCATCAATATCAAAACCATTTGGTAGGATTGAAATAAACTAACATTATTATCAATATCATAACCATGTTACAAACATTTCAAAAGACATTGTTATATAATAACTTGAATTTATTTAAACCCGATAATAAATATCATTTATCCTCCGTTGGATATTCAAGAAACGAGAAAGTTGTGAAGGTTTAACGATGCCCGGTATATGCACCTCCTCACTCATGAGCAACCGAGACACCTCCTCATAGCTTAGATCCTTAACTTGAGGCTCAAACGTGCTCATATTTTTCTTCGATGTTGGCTCTAGTTCAACAGCCTTTTCTATCCCCTTTCCCTTGTCAACATACCCATGGCTCAACAACTTCATTGGCCCTGAATTGTTTGAAGAGGTTGGTGGAGCATTGACTTGATAAGCTGAATCAAGGACTTTGGATGGAGCCTGATCGGTTTGAGGTGAGACATGGACTGGTGAAGGAGTAAGGACTCCAGGAGACTTGGATGGATTCATGGATCGAGGAAATAAAGGAGCCGGTGCAGATGGAATGGATCTGGAAGGGTTACTAGGAGACATTAATATTGGATAGAATGGTGTCATATGGCTCATATATATAGGAGATAAGACTTTGGGTGGCCTTATATGAGTCATGGTAATAAATTAACATATTTATTGTATATTGTATAGATTTGTTTTGTACATTCTTTATGTTCAAGTCTATCCATTACCTATTTGGGGTGGAGTTTTAATCAATCTCTCTAATATGGTATCAATCGCCATTTAACCTAAAATATTTTCCCCGCATCCCCTAGACACCTCATTTCTTCTCCCTATCACGTTTTCTCTTCCCATTCAATCTCCAGCCATGTCTGCCACCTCCCTCTCTGATGATACAGTCCATGAATTCTATAATATATGTGATCAACATTAAGTTGGATTCTTCTAACAATTTGATACGTGTGAGGTTAAATCCAAGATCAAATAAAGTCAGAATAAGTTGAGGGGCTGTATATGTCGAGTTGGAAGTTGTAGGGGGTGAAAGTGCAATGTCTGCTTAATATTTTGTTAAGCGTTTGTTAATGGTTGTTAGAAAGTAGTTTATATAGTTGTTAGTGTGTAAGATTGCAACTCTATACTCGGATGATTTTATATCATATTCGTTTGTATTTAAGGTGTGGTGGATACGATGCGTTACTTCCTATATATAAACATCCGTAATACAATAGAAAATGTTATAGAATCAGTGCAGTGTAGGTTTCACTGAAGTTTAACAAGACCCATAACATTATATTTAAAAAAACGCTTATTTCCATATACGGGTGAGGCCAAATACAAGGGTTATTTAAATGGAATTTTAAAAAGGCTGAAAATGTTTTAATCTAAGCATATATTATCTAGTGAAAAGGGAAAAGGTGGTTGTACAACTAGAATCGAGGAACGACGGTTCTCCGGGGTAGCGACGACTGCTCTATTGAAAAGGTATTCGGGTGGCGACGGTTACCCGAGAAATTAACGTGGTTCCATTAGACAATGCTTAGTAAGTAAATAAATGACTGCTTATAATATTGCGTATAACTTTTTTATGTTTTATACCTAATGATTATTTGCACAAGAGAGGGTCTAGGAGGCCCAAAGTACTTTAAGTACTAAATGGTTTTGACTATCATTTAAAGGTTATGTTTCAGTATAATATTGTTATGTTTTATACCTGTTAAATAATTAAATGGTTGAATGGTTAAATGGTTAAACGATTAAACGGTTAAATGGTTAAATGGTTAAATGGGTACATGTTTTGGTATAACTCTGTTATGTCTTATATGTGATAAATGTTTAAAGGTTACATTTTAGTATAATGCTAATGCTTATACCTTATAAATGTTTAAAGGAGAATGGTTTTAAAGTTATAGTACAACTCTGTTATGTTTTATACTTGATAAATGTTTAATAAAAGGGGGTCGTTATGCCCAAGCGTTGGGATAAACTTTCGAGGCAAAGGTAACGCTTTTTGAAAAACATAGAACTCACCATCGTAAGCTGACATTCCCAAAAACATATGTATGTCAAGTGATAACGATGTTTAAGGTAGCAAGGAAAGGGCTTTGGTGAGGACAAACTAGGCGGGCAAGCTATCAGGAAAGGACTCGGTAATAGACTAGAAATAGACATAGATAAGATCTAGTTGTTAGATTATGTTGTATCTTCCTTACTGTTGTACTTGGCTTATAAATAAATAAAAAGTTTTTAATTTCTGCTGCTTAGTTATCTCTGTTGTATCATGTGTTCATGAGTAATCCGATTAGTTACCCCTCCTGGTGCCAAGTCTAGGAGTGGGCGTCACACAGAACAATGGAGGAAAAAGTTATTCAACCCAAGATGCTGCATCAGATGGTTATGAATCATTGGATGTCCTTGTGGTGGATCAAAAGCATGGTGGAGAAGACTGGATTATGGATTTTGGATGTTCTTTCCTCATGACTCCACATAAGGATTACTTCAAGAAATTGGAACTGAAAGAAATGGGAACAGTTAAGCTGAATCAAGGACTTTGGATGAAGCCTGGTCGATTTGAAGCGAGACATGGGCTGTGAAGGAGCAAGGACTCCACGAGACTTGGATGGATTCATGGATGGAGGAGAAAAAGAAGCCGGTGCAGATAGAATGGATCTGGAAGGGTTATTATGAGACATTGACATAGGATAGAAAGGTGTCATATGGCTTATATTTATAAGAGAGAAGGCTTTGGGTGGGCCAGGTGGCCTTATATGAGACATGGTGATAAACATATTTAACTTTGTATATTGTATAGACTTGTTTTGTACATCTTACATTCTTTATGTACCTTATTGTAACTTATTTTAATTTACGTTCAAGTCTATCCATTACCTATTTGGGGTGGAGTTTTAATCGATCTCTCTCACATGGTATCAATTGCCATTTAACCTAAAATATTTTCCCCTCCTCCCCGAGAGTCTAGACACCTCATTTGTGAAGTGACGTGGCGGGTGTGCTTATAAAAATATATGATGTTAATGGGTCATTAAACACCACTTTTAAGTAAGTTTTAAATTTATGAAAACACGATAAATAGACAATCACCATACATCACACGTTCGGACAAGTGCACCCATTATAGGTATAGTATAGTGAGAGTAAGATATCGAGATCGTCCAATGACACAAGAGCTCTGTACTCAAAATATTTGTCAACGTCTAGCCTGATCTAAAAGTTGTTTTTAAGAAAGTAATTAAAATAAAGATAAAATAAGTTTTGGTTAATTTAAATTCAAAGATAATATCACTTTGGATGAATCACCAATGGTGGATTTAGTAACCATATTATGGGTAATCCCTCCTTTAAGATTGACCTTTCGCAAATATAGTGTGTTATCAATGTTGTTCAGACACAGTGACCATGACCTACCCAGCCAACCCTTTTTTGCCTACGTACCGCTGTAGCGACGTAGGCATCCGGTCGTTATGTATTGTTCCACTCCATATATATATATATATATATATATATATATATATATATGGAGTTACACACGAAAGTTACATATGTAACTTTTTTGGATATTTAAAAAAAAATCTACTAGGCGTTTTTATTTTTATTTTGGAAAATTGGAATAAAATAATCCCAACTTTTGGGTATTGGCTTACAATAATCCCACATTTCAATATAACCCACAACGGTCCCAACTTTTAACTTTATTATTTAAAATGGACCCACCGTTAAAAAAACTAACACCGTTAGTTTTTAGTCCCATGTGGCGCTGACGTGGCGCTGACTTGTATTTTTCTTTTTTTTTCCTTTTTTTATTAAACCGTAAATGCCACATCAGATATTAAATGCCACATCAATCCCTTTAAACAATCGATCCCCTTATGAACCCTAAATAGTCCCACGTTTATTGGAGAAGACAGAGACGAACCAGAGCAGAACAGAAGACAATCGATCATTGTTCCACGATTTTGGTGAAGGAGACGAACCAGATTAGAAGACGCAGACGAACCATAGCACAGTGAAGGAGAAGCATACGCGATTTTGGTGAGAGATTGAAGGAGAATACATACGCGATTTCCCACGATTAGTCCCACGATTCTTCTGATTTCCTTAAATCCACGATCATTCTTGAGGGACATATTGTATGGCAGAATTTATTTGTTGACTTTTGGATATATGTTTTGTTGACTGATGTGTTAAATGGGTCGTGATGGAAACAAAAGTTGACCTTAAAGTCCAACTTTAAGAATGAATGCCTGCTGATTTCGATGGCATCAACAAAAGATTCTACTCTTCCTACTTTATATATGCTATCAAGAGATAATGATATTAAAGTCAAACTTGAAGTCCAATTTGCACTTAAAGTCCAACTTGTATAGCTGCAGCTTCTACTTAAAGTCCAACTTGTACAGCTGCAATGGTTCATCGGGTCTGTTAACAACGCTTTTAAACAGCTCTTCATCGGTATAGCGATGATGGAGAAGAGCGGATTGATGCGGACGAAGATGATGTGCTTATTGCTTGATTCGGTCTCAGGATGTAGCGATGATGAAGAACAGTCGCCTTTAATCGATTGATTCCATTCGATTTGGGGGAGTTCGCGAGCTAGGGTTCATGCGTCGATTTGGGGGATATCTGGAACAGGAAGGAACGACTGATTTGGGGGAAATCTGATTTTTTTGTTTATGTTATTTGGGGGTTAAATCCACGTGTATAATAGGCACAATTAAAAAAAATTAATAAAAGCCACGTCAGCCGCCAAGTAGGATTAAAACTAACGGTGTTAGTTTTTTTAACGGTGGGTCCATTTTAAATAATAAAGTTAAAAGTTGGGACCGTTGTGGGTTATATCAAAAAGTGGGATTATTGTAGTCCAATACCCAAAAGTTGAGATTATTTTATTCCAATTTTCCTTTTATTTTAAAAGTAATCTATAACTAAAATAACCACTATAAAAAAGTTGAGGACAAAAAAATATTTTTTTTACCCCGTTTTTTAAGAGGTTCTACGGATTCCACAACTCAACGCGGGTTTCAAATTACCCTTTGCTTATATATCTTATCTTATCTTAATCATAATAAAAAAAATGGTTGCCACATGTCTTCATTTTAAAGGGTCCATATCACCACTGCCATATGTCAAACTCACAATCAATTACAAATTTAGTAAATCACCAATAAAGACTAATTACCAATTTTGTCTAAATTAAAAAAAGAAATTCAAAACAAATGACAATTAATGTAGATTTGATGAATTTACTCAATAAATTTGAGTCTTTTTTTAACTAATCGACAATTTGTCAATTATAATAATTTTTTTAATTTATTAAATTATCATTTATTGTTTTATAAGGATTTTATGTCAATCATAATTTTTAAATTTCCCAATCGTTTTTTTATATTTTTTTATTTATTTAATATTATGAACCTAAATTCAGTCCGTGTAATAACATCTTGTTTTTTTTATCCTTCCCATATATATATATATATATATATATATATATATATATATATATATATATATATATATATATAGGAAGAGAATAATTGGAAAACCCTCATCTTATTAGAAAACCTGGAAAACCATATATCACCAATCAGAAAATTCCTTATATTTTTGTTATTTTATTTTATAAAAAGGGTAATATGGTAACTTAATTACCATATTCTAAATTAGTAAACACTTTTTTAATTTAATGACAATTAACTAATAGCCTACATTACTTAATTTAATGGAAATTCATATTCAATTTATCTGATCTCCATAATCAACTCCCGTTTTTTTATTTAAATTACTTTCATGTTCATTCAACTTCTTTTCGACAATCGTTGTTGTTACTTTTTACATCGTTGTTGTTACAACGATGTAACAACATTATGTTTTATTGTCACAAATACTGTTATAATACTATAACTTTTTTTATGTTTCAAAACTTCAGTACAGTTACATAACTGTAACATATCTAATATTTAATTTGATTACACATATGTAAAATTATTGTTACCCATATGTAACCTTTAATTTTTTTCTTGAAAAATATACATGAAATTACTGTTACACGAATGTATATTACATAGTTGTAACAAAATTTGTATACGTTGATTAGTTATTGTTATAACCGTGTAACAATCGTTACTCTGGTGATAAATTGGTGATCAACGATTTTTTTTTTATAAATTTGGTTTGTTTTTCTTTTCTAAAATTTGGTCTGAAATTTGAAATTAAAGGAAAGAGATAAAGATATTTTAGGGAAAAAGAGATTGGAGAGATAAATTGATTAAAACATTTATTAATAAAAATATCATTTGTCTAATATGCCATTCATTAAACCCCCCAAATTTACCATCTTGTCGTTATTTGATCTCAACCCATAATTTTAAATCAATGGTTAGAAAGTGGTTTTTCAGGTTTTCCAAAAATTAAGGGTTTTCCATAGAACCCTATATATATATATATATATATATATATATATATATATATATATATATATATACTAGTTTTTATACCCCGTGCATCGCACGGCTGCGATAAAAATGTTATAGAACTTTTTAAATTGTAATTTAGTAAATTATATTATATATTTAATTTAGTAACTAAATAATTAGTTATTAAATAATTTAGGATGCAATAAATAAAAAGTCGGATATATATATCTAAAACTTTTCTTTTTAAAAGAAAAAAGTTTTTTTTTAAATAATTATTTAATTATGTTAGTGATTATCTCTACAGTAAATATATTTTATTTATTACCTTGGAAATACAAATAATTGATTAATTATGGTGGTTGATTATCCCTACAATAAATATATTTTACTTATTGTCATGAAAATAAAAATTAATTGATTAATTAGGCTTGTGATTATCCATACAATAAATAATTTTTATTTATTGCCATGAAAATACAAAAACTAAAAATAAGAGGGGATGATTTAAGAGGAAAAATTATTATGAGGTTGAATGTGAGAATGAAATGTGTCCAAAAACTTTCATTTTATAATAATAGATGATAATGGAATAAAATATTTTATAATACATGTATAATATTTAGTTAAAATATTATTATGAATAAAGTATTATAAGTATTATATTAATGTACTAAAGTATATGTAATAAAATATATTATTTTAATAAAATAATATATAAACAATAAAAATATTATCTTGAATAAAATATTAACCTTAATACTAAAATTTAGTATTTGGATAATTACCAACTTTAATATAAAAATTTGTATTTTAATAATTAATTATTGGATAATTACTTATTAAAAGTTTAAACTAAATAAACCATAATATGGAAATTTACTATTTGGATAATTATTTATTTAAACTTAGATATAATCAAAAAATTTGTGGTGATGACAAGTGTTCTTTTTTACTAATTAAAGTAGGAACAAACTTTTTGTTTATTATATAGTTTAGATTTAGATATATATATATATATATATATATATAGAGTTCGGATCAAATGCGACACTTGATTTTCCCTAAGTCCAGTGCGGCACATTCTAGGCCTTTAGATCAAGTGGATGGATGGATAAGATTGAAGGAGATGAGAGAGAAGGAGTGGAGGGAATCTTAAAGCTGGAAGGGTAAATGTGGAAAAACATATTTATTCAAGTTCCCCCCAATTTTTAAACGACCATAACTTTTTCATACGACATTATTTTCGAAAACGAATTTCACCATAATTCTAGTCGTGATTTTATCTTTAATTTGAGACTAGGTTTGTTCGATTTGGAGAAAAAAAAAATTCACGTTTTTTACGACGTTTTTTAGAACGTTTTTTTTTTTTTTTTTTTTTGAATCTCCTAGTAGCGATTTATGACCTTGCAAATTTTCAGACCTTAATTCGAAGTGTAGGCATTTTTTTTTTAATTTTTTAGTTCTTTTTTTGCACACTGTGCTGGTCTATGCTGGTCAGTGCTGGGTCAGTGCTGTGCTGGTCATGCTGGTCTGTGCTGGCTGTGCTGGTGGAATTGTGCTCTTGTGCTGGTCTGTGCTGCTGTGGATTTGTGCTGTTGTGCTGGTCTATGCTGGTGTACACTGTCAATGTTTTTAAAAAAAATTAAAAAAAAGATATCTACGCTTCGAATTAAAATCTGAAAATTTTTAGGGGCCTAAATCGCACATAGTACTACTCAAAAAAAAAAAAAAAAAAAAACCTGGAAAAAATCCGGAAAAACGTCAAAAAAAAAAGTTTCTTCAAATCGAGCAAACCTAGTCTCAAATTAAAGATAAAATCACGACTAGAATTATGGTGAAATTCGTTTTTGAAAATAATGTCGTATAAAAAAGTTATGGCCGTTTAAAATTTGTGGGGGAAATGAAATAATTACTAAACATACAAATGGGGGAGGAATCTGGATATTTACTTATCTACCCCCTGCCGCACCGGACTTAGGGAAAACACATTGCCGCACAGGAACCGCCCTCTATATATATATATATATATCTTATCTTATCTTAATCCTAATAAAGCAGTAAAATGGTTCCAAATGTCTTCATATTAGAGAGTCCACATCACCATGACCACATGTAAAACTCACAATCAATTACAAATCCAATTAACTAATTACCAATTTTGTCTAAATTCAATTTTTATTTCAAAACAAATGACAAAATTAATGTTGATTTGATAAATTACTCAATAATTTGAGTCTTTTTTAAATTAATCAACAATTTATCATTTATAATATTTTTTTAATATATTAAATCATCATTTATTGTTTTATTATAAACCTAAATTCGGCCCGTGTAGCGGTGTAGTACACGGGTTACTAACCTAGTATATATATATATATATAGAAATTATAAAATAAAAACCCATCCGAGTTTGAAAAACCAGTGACTCTTAAAAAATGAGGTCAATTTTTTTTTTCTTATATTTTTATGTTGCTTCTCTACGATATATTGATCATCCTGATTCCAAAAAAAAAAAGATCGCCGAGTAGATTTTTAGAAATATATATAAAAAAACCGAATTTTGCATGAAACTTGTAAATCGGCATAAAACGGGGTCAATTGTTCTTTTACTATAATTTTTTATAGATTTTACATTTAATTTTAACACTTTTAGTGAAAAATAATTAAAAAAAAGCACTGACGAGATATTTTATAAATTAATTATATGTTTGTTACATATGTAACGTAGGAATGTTACATATGTAACATTTTTGCGTAACATATGTAACAAACATGTAACTAATTGTTATAAAAAAAACCTTTTCGGTGTTTTTTTAAATTTTAATCAAAAGTGTTAAAATTGAATGTAGAATCTATAAAAAGTATTAAAAAAATAAATTTTGACCCCGTTTTTTGCCGATTTATATGTTTCGTGCAAAAACTCAAATTTTTATATACATTTTTTAAAATATTGTACTCGTTGTTTTTATTTATTTATTTATTTATTTTTAATCAGGGGATCATTGTAGACCCTTCTAAAAATTATAGACCTAAAGATCTTTTCTTTCATCATTGGATCTCTTCATATAATAGCTATGATTAAAAAAAAATCTTTCATTTTTTCTTTTTTTCTCTCTTTAGAAATTTATATGTAAAATAGAATTATTTTACATGTAAATAGAGTAATTTTACATACAAAATAAGAGATCTATGGATCTATGGTTTTTAGGGGGTATAGAATGAACATTCCCCTGTATATATAATAGGTTAGTCTTGATATCTGTGTTTGGCGCGCATAAGCTATCTTTTTTAAAAGCAAGCTTTTTTAAAAGCTAGCTTTTTTTAAATAGCCCTGTTTGGTAATGTCAAAAAGCTAGCTTATTAGCTAACTTTTGAAAAACTAGTTGGATTATCGTTACAACTAGTTTTTATAATATTTTCAGTTTTACCCTTTCATAACTTATAAAAAAAACCTTTATTTACATTTATGACATGTATTTTTATGTCATTTATATTTTTCAGTTAGTTTATCAACTAATTTTTACCAAACGTTATTTTTTTATCAGCTAGCAACTAGCTTATCAGTTAGTGCGTCAAACACAACCTAAGTTATTTGAACGAGACATGAGAAATATGGTGTAACGTGAATCCTTCGAGACCCAAGCCCAACTCCTTTAATATTCATGAGCCCAACGATAAGATATGAAGCTCACTATAATTAGTTGGAATTGGCCCAATCCACGTTTCTCTCCTTGTGTACCCACCAAAATAAATCTGTTCATTCTCTTTTTCTTTCTTTCTTCTAGTTTCTCTTTTCATCCCATATTGTGCACCGCTAAACCAATGTTCAATAGCAATTTTTGAACTCAGATTTAACTTAATTATATCAAATTAGCTTATCATTTTTAACAACAAAATTATAAAAAAACAAGTATAATAGTATATTTTGTAGCTATATTGATTAATGTGCATCTAAAATACAGCGATAAAAATTGTCTTTAATAATTATATGATAAATAAAAAAAAGATATAACTAAATAAGAAATTAACAACAAAATTCCTTTAGAAATCTAATTATGTATATAATTATTTTTCTATTTAACTAAATTCTTAAAATACTTTTTTATTTTATACGATTTCATATTTATTTTATTTTATAAACTTTCAATAAAACTTTAAATTTGCATGATATTTTCATCAATCAATTGTTCAAATATTTTATTAGTATGTGTTATTTCATTAACGTCAATTGTTACGTAGTAATCCAACTCTTCATATTCTGTATCAATGATTTCAATGAGTTATTTCTCAATAAAATAAAGACCTCACACCACGGGCCTTATAGTTTAGTGGTAGCCGGTGGCTTCTTCTAAGAGATATCGCCGGTGTGAGCTTCGTCGCCTGCGTCGAGGACAGTTTACCCGGTTGTTTGGGTTTTTCGCTTATAGGTGATTTTCAAGTTGAACATGAAACATCAAGTAACTGGGGACGGTTGGAATATCAAAATATGAAGACTAAAAAACGATGTTTAGAAAAAAGACTAAAAAAAATAAACAGAGTAACAGACCACCCTGCTTCATTATAAGGGCATGTGGTATATCAAAATATGCCCTGCTTCATTATAAGGGCATGTGGTATACCCATGTGGTGTGGTCGCGACATACATGGTGATATACCCATGTGGCGTGGTCACAATTTTTTTTTATTTTCTTTTTCTATCTATTTCAAAAAAAATCGAATTTCCTTTTTTTTATTTTATTATTTCGCAGCCCCCCATCCCCCCCAACGGTCAAAAAGCCGTTCAACATTCGAATTTTAACGAAATCACATGCGTGGTTAACTCGGCGCCGAGCACCACGCCACCCTATTGGCGCCTGTGGGGGGCGGTGATGACGCCGCCATTAGGCGCGGTATGACCCACCACGCGAGGTATACCAGATGAACTAAATAAATAGAACTTTATATTTATCCAAAGATCACACTAAACTTTCTGGTTCTTTTTAGTTTTAATTTTAAACATGCTATCAACGTTACCATCAGCCCGTAAGACCATTTGACTTACTTAGATAAACGGGTTATATGGATCGTGTTTGAGTTACATGAATTTATATGTGTACGGGTTAAGATTGATGTTTTTACACGAATAAATATACGGGCTGTGTTCAGCTTCACTATTTGATCAACCCAATAAATCTCATTATGGTACACTACGTTAAGCATATGTGGTTTCCTCCTCCTTCCACTCACACTCTCTTTCTTCCCTCTCACCTTCTCTTCCAACAAGCATCCCATGTTCGTACCATAAAAAAAAAAACATTATCATTGAAGATGCTTTTACACCACACCATATCATAATATGAAAATTAAATCAATAGAACCAAGTTCCTAGTGTCCCATTAAAGTAACTAAAAAGTTATTTTTGTGTCTCAAGTCCCAGCTTTCTTCAGGTATTCCAATCTTAATTAATATTTTTAAAATTAACGAGTAAATGAAACATATATGAATATCGATCAATTATTTTTTATGTTTTAGTTCTTGAAATAAACATAAAGAGAATGTAATAATGAAGATAATATATTCACTAAATAATAATAATCAAGTTTTATAGTTGTTCAACGTTATACTGCGAGTATAGTTACATTACGTATAAGAAATTTATTCATATCAATTTACCACCAAACAACATATATCCAAACCAATTATAACCACAAGTAACACCCTACATGGGTAGTTAATAGTTTACTCACCTTGACTTTTAGGAAAGTTTGGATTTTAAAATTTAAATTTCCTATTCAAGTTTATGGATCTTGAATCAAACAAACGCAAGTTGAATTTTATTATTATTATTTATTATAATCCATACCTTTTTATAAACACTAAAATGATGATATTTTGGTGGATTGACCAAAAAAATTTAGTTCGTGACTTTAAAATATGATTGCGGTTGATGGTAAAATGGTTTAAATCATTACTTTTTAGAAAGGAATAAAGGTGAGTAGAGTTACCATCATTTTGATGTGTTTTTGTGGGTGATAGCATTCACTACTTTTTCACAGATTTATTTAATTGAACGTTTACAAAAGACAAAATAGAAAGCACTACCAAACTAATTTTTATTAAGTATAGTTTTATGTTAATATCTATGTAAAGTTCTTATGTTTATATCAATAAAATACTTTAAATTATTTTGCGTATCAAGTAAATATATCAAAGTGTTTGGAGTATAGATCAAACAAAAATAAGGTTTTGACTAAAAACTAAAAAAAATATCTATTTTACTATTTTTATACTAAATTTGTATTTTTTTATACTGGATTTTAAACACAGTACTAAATATACAAATCCAATATAAAAAATAAATAAAATAGATATTTTTATAGTTTTTAGACAAAACATTATTTAGAAGTAACTTCACCCCTAAATATTTTTAAATTTTCTGTCAAATATTTATATTGTTTCCCGTATCTAATTTCATATTATATGTTCATCAACTTTTCACATGTTTTGACTTTTCTTTTTCCGTCTACTCTATTTTCTTAATAAGTTTGACCAGGTTTATGAACTTAAGATATTTATATACTAACTTAAAAACTCATTTGTATCCAAATCTATATTCAGTGGTTCGTTTGTTCCATTAGTAACATTCCTTTGTAGTGTGATTGTTTATTTTATTTGTGTTTCCTCTTTCCTGATTAGAAATCGTATAGGAATTTAGGAATTTTTGAAATGGATTAATTTGATTGGTTCATCAATAGTGTTCGGCCAGAATCCCTTTTTGTTTTGTATGATGAAGGGTTTAAATTTTATAATGATAATAATATAGTATTAAAAATAGTTTAGATTACTTTTAATATATGAGAGAGATGATATAGAAAAGAAAAAGAGAGAGGAGTATTTATCTTTTTTAGCATTTTAGCAGGGGCGGCTATGGGCAGGGGCGAGAACGGCGACCGCCCCGGGCCCGGGATTTTAAGGGGCCCGGAAGTTTTGTAATAAGTTGTTATATATATATATACATAAAATTGTGTATTAATACATTGTATTCTGTTATTAAATCGAATGAGTGATTGGTGCGGATGGTTATAGTGTTTGGTGTAAGGATGTAAGGGAAAGGTCACAGGTTCGAGTCCTGCCCACCTCCGTTTTTTTTTTCACTTATGTTTAATGAGGGACTAAAATTGACAATTTTAAAACCTTTTTTTTACTTCCATCGCAAAACAAAACACGCACAGAACCTCTAGCCCTCCACAGTCCCTTTTCTTCCCCAAACCCTCCACGCCTGACGCCTCCACAGCGGCACCGCCCCTCGCCGGTCGCCCATCCTCCTCGCCTTCGCTCGCCGGTCGTCCCTCCTCAGCCCCTCGCCGGTCGTCCCTCCACAGCCCCTCGCCTCTCGACGCTGCTGCTGCCTTGCTTCAAAAGTTCAACCCTAACTCATAAGGTTTGTAATTTTTATTTCTAATTCCTTTAATACTAGTTTTATAAGTTTAATTTTGGTCTAATTTAAGAGTTCATATGCCACATTAGCTTTTATTGTAATGAATTAGGGTTCATATCATCATATGCCTAATTTTGGTCTAATTTGGTCTAGTTTTATAAGTTTAATCTTGGTTCAATGTTGATGTAATTAGTTATGATTTGTTGTTTATTGTTTAATTTTATGTTTTTATGTATTAGATTATGGCTCCCAAATCCTTTTACAAATACAAAAGTGGGTCTATGAAACTTAAAAAGAAGAAATTAGAGAAGGAGTTAATAAAGTCTCAAGAAGGTGCTATATTAAGTTATTTCTCAAAACAAGCGACAACTTCTAATGTGGATGAAGATGGTGTGGATATGGATGATGTGGATAGAGAGGATGTGGATGTTAACGTGGTTGGAGAGAATGTTGATGTTAATGCGGATGAAGATGATGTGGATGTAAATGTGGTTGGAGAGAATATTGAATGCAATCATCGCATATAAAGTCATGTTGACTGTTCCGGTTACAGTGGCATCAGCAGAAAGAAGTTTTTCAAAATTGAAATTGTTGAAGACCTACTTACGATCTACAATGACCCAAGAAAGACTAAATGGATTGGCAATTCTATCAATTGAGAACAATATATTAGAGAATGTTGATTATGAAGAATTGATAGAAAAGTTTGCTACTAAAAATGCTCAGAGAGCCTCACGGTTTGTCTAGGTATGTAAATGTTGGTTTTATTTAATGTTATTACAATTCTCGTTAGATTATTAGCCTTTTATATATACCGTTTTAAATTTATATTATAAGGGCCCGGTTTTTATTTCGCCTCGGGCCCGATCTTGTTTTTGAATTTTTGGAGCCGCCACTGCATTTTAGGTACCTAAAATTATTTATAGGTAAGTTAAATTTATATATTTTTACTACCTTACAATTTTAAACTTGTAAGTTATTCTTAACCTAACCTACCCCTCTTTATATATTTTTTAAAAAGATTAAACCGTCTGATCTGTTTTTTTATAAGATTTAACTCATAATCTTTAACTATAAAATTAATCATTTACCTCGCAAATATCCCCTTATCACCTCTGTATATATATAAATACAAGTCTTTTGGACCCGTGCGATGCACGGCTGGGGTTTAAAAAATACTAAAATAAAAACACAATAATTTACCATGGTAAAATCCATAAAAAATAAATAGAAAAATAAAGTTTTAAAGTAAAATAATACATGTTGACAAAATTATTAAAGTTAGAAAACATAATGAAATTAAAATAGAATATGTTCACCTGATCATCTATAATAACTTGTAATGGTTTATCTTTGAGATGGGAGTCTCAATTTAGAAAGATGAGAAACACCTGTAATGACATGAAACCGACCTTTAAGAAACACCTCTTTTGGCAAGACCATTTTCATGTTTGTCTAACTTTTATCTACTAACATACTTTATGTCATAATGGAGAAGCTCCACTAAAACCAAATGGCAAAATAGAGATGTAGGAAAAAGAAAGAATGGGTTGCCAAAGTTTAATTTTGGTTTCTACATAACAAAAATACGTTCCAGCTTTAGTTACATGATACATTAATCCCCGAAAGCAATGAGTTGTTTCAATGATGAACCATAAAATAATTCTTTAAAGGCCTGCATATTTGACTTCCCTTCTTGTTAATCTTCATTTCTGAATAGCTTCATTGACTCTCCTTCTTGCTAATCTTTTCATTTCTGAATTTCTTGTTTTTGTCACAGTTGTATCCTGTAGTTTTTTAGATAAAGGTGTCAGATGTATGAGATTCAGTAAGAAATTTCTATATAATATGAAAAATTATATAGAACAACGTCCAATGATGCACTGTAGGAAGCTAAACATCAAACCCCTTCTAAAAATATATGAAGATACAAAGATTGTTTCTATGGTAAGTTGGTAACAGGGCCATGTAAACAAAATTAACCAAGTTCCAATAATATCCAATTCCAATCTTGCTAAGAACCAAATGGCCAACAGGAAATTAACCTTATTTGTAAATCCATGATTTTACTACAGCGACCCAATGGGGTTAACTATTTACATGTGTTTTGAAAGAGCTGTCTTTTTGCATAGTGTAGTTGAGTTTCGGTTTTTCGACTTCTTCTCTGATTTTTTATGCTTCGGGTATGAAACAACAGATGTTTACTAACCTTTCCTTAAAGCTTTCGATGACATTATGGGCAATCCCTATAGCACCACACTTTTCATTTTCTACACCTCGTGACTGATGCATCACCGTTGAAGAATATTTGTTACTCACATGGAGGCAGCAACGCCTTTCAATAGTAATAATCTTGTATCATCATAAATCATTTTATCAAACCGAATCCACCATTTACTGGGTTCTAATCCTCGTCCACCTGTTTCTTGGTGTCTAGAAGTGTTTTACACCAGCAACATGTTTAATAAAAATTTATGGAACTTATTGCAATCCCTACAACAAAACTATTTTGCTTTGTAATCAAATTTATAAAAAAAAACGTAAAAATATGGTAAATATTGATATGGCAACATAGAACATGTATGTGACAAAAAATGTTTATCGTGCCTTACGATTAAATGTCCGTTTTATGCTCATTAGCCAACATGGAATTCCTTCTCGCACTGTAAAGTTTTAAAACATAAAAATTTAGAACATATGAATTTGAAGAATTGGGGATCACATATTAGAATAATAATATTCAATATGTACCTGTTGTTAGCAATTAGCCATCTATTGAAGTATCTGCATTCAATAATCTTTAAAATCATACATATTTCTATCAATAAACATTCATTCTCAACAAATCATTACTTAAGAAAATCAAGTTACAGTAAATCTTAAACTTTAAAACCTTCTTATTTTTCACTGCTAATAAATTATCATTATTGGTAAGGCCTGCAGTTATTTTAAAAATTACTTTGAGGTCGATTTGAAATTCATGTAGTTTGCACAAAACCGCATATTCCAAACTGATTACTTAAGGGGGTAATAAGCAGAGAAGAAAGTGAAACAACTAATCCTAAGCACACCTTAATTGTGGATATGTTTGGAGAATGAATTACATAGTTGCTCTTAGGGCACCTAGATTGAGCAGAGAAACAAAGTCCAGATATATAAATCTTTTGCTATTAAGTCAATATTATAAGATGTTCATGTAACCTGCTTGGAAAATATGTACGGTTAATGCTGTTAATGAACGTATACAAAATACATTCATATACATTATGTTGGAAACAACTTGTCTATCCTTTATCATTGCTTCAGTTCTAACTAACTTGATTTTTAGTGCCTACAACGATTGGAATTTGTGCCTGCCACGATTGAAATGCAGCGTTGTAAAATGAAAAACAACAACAGATATATGAACCAAATTTGTGTGTTTTGGTTTCTCAAATCTCCCTTGATAAACGAATACGAAGCGTGATTCGCATTATGTAGCTTCAGATAAACCTAATTATCAGTCACAGCGCGAATTGCATAAATGTGTGAACGCAAAATCAAAGAACTCTGATCATGATTTACCTAGATCGATTGTAGCCGTTCGTGATTGGGGAAGTCGGCGATGATTGAGAGTGGCGACAGAAGATGAAGAGGGCGACGAATCTCTTCATCGATCGATGAATCTAAGATGAAGACGAAGCCTCTGTTGAATCGTGAGCAGAGCAATTTGGAAGGCTTGGGTGGAACGGCGAATGAGTAACATCGAGCGATGATTCCATATCGAGTTCGAATATGTTTTGCGATGATGGTGATGACGTCGTGGAGAATCAAGATCCATGCGATGATGGTTGCTGCGAAGAAGAAGCAATGATGGCTGTTGATGATGAAAATAGCGGCTGGAATTTTTTGCTGGAGGGAACCCTAGAAGAAGAAGCAGAAGGGAATGATGAAGCAGACGTGAAAGAGGATGGACGAAGAGATTTAGGGTTTTTTCCGCGTAAATGATCGACGGGTCTTCTAGCGGGTCATAAGGATCCGCGTCTTTATTAATGGGTTTTTATTTAGGCGGGAAATTGACTCCAAGAGGAGTTGTGGTGATGCCACGTCAGCATCTAGGAATTCTTTTATTAAAATAGATGATAATATAAATTCTTCTATATAATCCGAATTTCAAAAGCTTAACCGGTCACAAATTTTAATGACACCTAAACGGCTAAACGAATTGTCTAGTAGATCTCCAGTTCGATCTTGAGGACGTCTAGGTTTTACCATAGTGGGCTTTCTGGTGGGTGGGTTTTCTTCGAAACTGGAGATAATTTGGTGCGCTTAAGGGGTCCATGCGGCTGGGTTAGGCCAGCTGGCGGTGACCTTTTGCATTGGGTCACCCCGTACGGAGTACCTAGACAATTCAATATTTGTTGGCCGTTAAAAAAATATATATGTATATATTATCTTACTT
>JBCNJP010000014.1:588713-789260 GCA_039602395.1 Deinandra increscens subsp. villosa | reverse complement strand
ACATATGTAACTTTCGTGTTTTTGATATATATATATATATACATATATAAATATATATATATATATATAAAGGAATGATCAAATAAAAAACAAGATATATTTGCGAAAATACGAAAACAAATATTAACACCTCTATAACTTTCTCATACATTAATATTTAAAAAAAAAACTTACACCATAAGTCTTAAAATTATGTCATCTTTAATTCTGGGAAAAAAGTAAACATTTAAAACTTCGTTATTTTTTTATTATTACACATGTGCAATAATACGTATTAATTATATTACACATGTGCAATATTAAGAAAAAAACATTAATTTTTGTTTTAATTTTTCTATAATTAAAGATAACAGAATTATAAGATTTACGACACAAATTTTTAATTAAAAATATTAACGTATGAAAAAGTTATAGAGGTTTTAATATTATTGCACATGTGCAATAATAATTTTTTGATTGCACATGTGTAATAATATTTTTTTATTGCACATGTGTAATAATAAAAATATATAAAAAACGTTGGATATTTTTTAAACTTTCTCCAGAATTAAAGATAACAGAATTATAAGATTTATGGTGCAATTTTTTATAAAAACTTTTAACATATGAAAAAGCTATAAAGGATTTAATATTATTGCATATGTGTAATAATAAAAAAAAATTATTGCACATTTGCAATAATAATAAAAAACCTTGATTTTTTTTAATTTTTACCAGAACTAAAGATAACACAACTTTAAGGATTTTTGGGCTAATTTTTAAAAAAAATATTAACGTATGAAAAAGTTATAGAGGTTTTAATATTTGTTTTCGTGTTTTCGCAATAAAAGTTGTTTTCACAAAAACCTTATATATATATAATATATATATATATATATATATATATATCGGGAGAGGATCATTTGAGAACCAATTGGTTTTGAGAACTTTTGAGAACCATTCTTAGCCACAAGTTATATATAAGGAAATCCCCCCATGAATTTGAATGCTTCCCCCCTGAAAATTAGTGGCTCAGAATGGTTCTCAAAAGTTCTCAAAAGAAAAAGTTCTCATTTGAACCTAACCCTATATATATATTTTGAGAAATTTTGAGAACTAAATCTCAACCACAAATTTCAGGGGAGACCACTATAATTCATGGGAGGGGGGATACATGTAATAAACATGTGGCTCAAATTAGTTCTTTTTAGTTCTCAAATCAAATTGGTTCTCAAATGATCCTCTCCCTATATATATAGCAGCGGTGATGGTGATTATTCTCTTATACCGATTGTTGTTCTTCGCTATAATCAAGTTGAAGGCACGAGCGAAACCGATGGTTAGAGAGATTTATACCCGACGAACCCTATATATATATATATATAGGGAGATGATCATTTGAAAACCAATTTGATTTGAGAACTAAAAAGAACTAATTTGAGCCACATGTTTATTACATGTATCCCCCCTCCCATGAATTATAGTGGTCCCCCCCCTGAAATTTGTGGTTGAGATTTAGTTCTCAAAAGTTCTCAAAATAAAAAGTTCTCATTTGAACCTAACCCTATATATATATATATATATATATATATGCAGTTACACATGAAAGTTACATATGTAACTTTTTTGGATATTTAAAAAAAAATCTACTAGGCGTTTTTATTTTTATTTTTATTTTAAAAGTAATCTATAACTAAAATAACCACCATAAAAAAGTTGAGGACAAAAAAACATTTTTTTTACCCCGTTTTTTAAGAGGTTCTACGGATTCCTCAACTCAACGCGGGTTCCAAATTACCCTTTGCTTATATATCTTATCTTATCTTAATCATAATTAAACAATAAAATGGTTGCCACATGTCTTCATTTTAAAGGGTGCACATCACAACTGCATATGTCAAACTCACAATCAATTACAAAAATTTAGTAAATCACCAATTAGGACTAATTACCAATTTTTTCTAAATTATAAAAAGAAATTCAAAACAAATGACAATTAATGTAGATTTGATAAATTTAATATTATGAACCTAAATTCATTCCGTGTAATAACATCTTGTTTTTATTTGATCCTTCCCCTATATATATATTTTATATATATATATATATATAGGGTTAGGTTCAAATGAGAACTTTTTATTTTGAGAACTTTTTTGAGAACTAAATCTCAACCACAAATTTCAGGGGGGGGGGGGGGGGACCACTACAATTCATGGGAGGGGGGATTCATGTAATAAACATGTGGCTCAAATTAATTCTTTTTAGTTCTCAAACCAAATTGGTTCTCAAATGATCATCTCTCTCTCTCTCTCTCTATATATATATATATATATATATATATCTTTTTTTAATCATAATAAAGCAGTAAAATCGTTCCACATGTCTTAATATTAGAGAGTCCACATCACCATGACCACATGTCAAACTCACAATCAATTACAAATTTAGTAAATAACCAATTAAGACTAATTACCAATTTTGTCCAAATTCAATTTTTATTTCAAAACAAATGATAAAATTAATGTAGATTTGATAAATTACTCAATAACTTGAGTCTTTTTTTAAATTAATCAACAATTTATCATTTATAATATTTTTTAATATATTAAATTATCATTTATTGTTTTATTATGAACCTAAATTCGGCCCGTGTAGTACACGGGTTACTAACCTAGTATATATATATATATATATATATATATAGAAGTGATAAAATAAAAACCCCTCCGAGTTGGAAAAACCAGTGACTCTTAAAAAATGGGGTCAAAATTTTTTTTTCTTATTTTTTTTATGTTGCTTATCTACGTTATATTGATCATCCTGATTCCAATAAAAAAAAGATCGCCAAGTAGATTTTAAGAAATATATATCAAAAAACCGAATTTTGCATGAAACATGTAAATCGGCATAAAACGGGGTCAATTGTTCTTTTACTATATTTTTTTTTTAGATTTTACATTCAATTTTAACACTTTTAGTGAAAAATAATAAAGCACTGACGAGATATTTTATAAATTAATTACATGTGTTGTTACATATGTAACGTAGGAATGTTACATATGTAACATTTTTGCGTAACATATGTAACAAACATGTAACTAATTTTTATAAAAAAAAAACCTTGTCTGTGTTTTAAATTTTTTTAATCAAAAGTGTTAAAATTGAATGTAGAATCTATAAAAAGTATTATAAAAATATAATTTGACCCCGTTTTTTTGCCGATTTATATGTTTCGTGCAAAAACTCAATTTCTTATATATATTTTTTTAAAATATTGTACCCGTTGTTTTTATTTATTTATTTTTAATCAGGGGATCATTGTAGACCATTCTAAAAATTATAGACCTAAAGATCTTTTTTTCATCATTGGATCTCTTCATATAATAGCTATGATTAAAAAAAATTCGTTCATTTTTTTCTTTTTTTCTCTCTTTAGAAATTTGTATGTAAAATAGAATTATTTTACATGTAAATAGAGTAACTTTACATACGAAATAAGAGATCTATGGATCTATTGTTTTTAGGGGGTATAGAATGAACATTCCCCTGTATATATAAAAGTTAGTCTTGATATCTGTGTTTGGCGCGCATAAGCTAGCTTATAAGCTAGTTTTATAACATACCAAACGGGGGTTTTTTTTAAAGCTAGCTTTTTAAAAAAAACCCTGTTTGGTAACGTCAAAAAGCTAGATTATAAACTAACTTTTGAAAAGCTAGTTTATGTCATTTTATATTTTTCAGCTAGTTTATGTCATTTTATATTTTTCAGTTAGTTTTATAATATTTTCAGTTTTACCATTTCATAACTCATAAAAAAAAACCTTTATTTACATTTATGACATGTAACTTTATGTCATTTTATATTTTGCAGTTAGTTTAACAACTAATTTTTACCAAACGTTATTTTTTTATCAGCTAGCAACTAGCTTATCAGGTAGTGCGCCAAACACAACCTAAGTTATTTGAACGAGAAATGTTTAAAACTAGTTTATTTGGAGAAATATGGATTACGGTGTAACGTGAATCCTTCGAGACCCAAGCCCAGCTCCTTTAATATTCATGAGCCCAACGATAAGATATGAAGCTCACTATAATTAGGTGGAATTGGCCCAATCCACGTTTCTCTCTTGTGTACCCACCAAAATAAATCTGTTCATTCTCTTTTTCTTTCTTTCTTCTAGTTTCTCTTTTCATCCCATCTTGTGCACCGCTAAACCAATGTTCAATAGCAATTTTTTAACACAGATTTAACTTAATTATATCAAATTAGCTTATCATTTTTAACAACAAAATTATAAAAAAAACAAGTATAATAGTATATTTTGTAGCTATATTGATTAATGTGCGTCTAAAATACACCCCGATAAAAATTGTCTTCAATAATTATATAATAAATACAAAAAAGATATAACTAAATAAAAAATTAACAACAAAATTCCTTTAGAAATCTAATTATGCATATAATTATTTTTCTATTTAACTAAATTCTTAAAATATTTTTTTATTTTATACGATTTCATATTTATTTTATTTTATAAACTTTCAATAAAACTTTACATCTGCATGATATTTTCATCAATCAATTATTCAAATATTTTATTAGTATGTGTTATTTCATTAACGTCAATTGAAGTGTAGTAATCCAACTCTTCATATTCTGCATCAATGGTTTCAATGAGTTATTTCCCAATAAAATAAAGACATCACACCACGGGCCTTATAGTTTAGTGGTAGCTGGTGGCTTCTTCTAAGAGATATCGCCGGTTTGAGCTTCGTCGCCTACGTCGAGGATAGTTTCACCCGGTTGTTTGGGTTTTTCGCTTATAGGTGATTTTCAAGTTGAACATGAAACATCAAGTAACTGGGGACGGTTGGAATATCAAGATATGAAGACTAAAAAACGATGTTTAGAAAAAAGACTAAAAAAAATAAACAGAGTAACAGACCACCCTGCTTCATTATAAGGGCATGTGGTATACCATGTGGTGTGGTCGCCACATACATGGTGATATACCCATGTGGCGTGGTCACAATTTTTTTATTTTCTTTTTCTATCTATTTAAAAAAAAATCGAATTTCCTTTTTTTTATTTTATTATTTCGCAGCCCCCCATCCCCCCCAACGGTCAAAAAGCCGTTCAACATTCGAATTTTAACGAAATCACATGCGTGGTTAACTCGGCGCCGAGCACCACGCCACCCTATTGGCAGTGGCGGATCTTGAAAAAAATTTCGTGGGTGACCGAAAGTTACGTGATCAAAATATATATATATAACTAACGAATTCGGGTCGGATCAAACCAATATATATATATATATATATATATATATATATATATAGTAACGAATTCGGGTCGGGTCAATCCATTAGAACAAAAAATATTGAATCCGGGTCGAGTCGGTTCAAACAAAAAAACTATAAATGAGTACCCTTATACTTTGTTTTAGTTACCAAAACAACCCTAAACTTTATTTTAGTTAAAATAAGTCATTTAAGATCTAATTTTTGATATTTTTTTAGTAGATACATAACGTTTATAAATAAATTTACGTTGGAGACTGACTTAATACATTCAATATTAACAAAAAAAATTAGTGGTGACCAACTCAATATATAAAAGAAAAATTTAGTGGTGACCGAAACGATATATATAAAAAATTTCTTCGTAAAACGCCTATACTCGGTACCTCGGGACAAAAAATCAGCAGTGACCGAGGTCACTGCTGGTACCCATTAAGAACCGCCACTGCCTATTGGCGTCTGTGGGGGGCGGTGATGACGCCGCCATTAGGCGCGATATGACCCACCACGCGAGGTATACCAGATGAACTAAATAGAACTTTATATTTATCCAAAGATCACACTAAATTTTCTGGTTCTTTTTAGTTTTAATTTTAAACATGCTATCAACGTTACCATCAGCCCGTAAGACCATTTGACTTACTTAGATAAACGGGTTATATGGATCGTGTTTGAGTTACATGAATTTATATGTGTACGGGTTAAGGTTGATGTTTTTATACGAATAAATATACGGGCTGTGTTCAGCTTCACTATTTGATCAACCCAATAAATCTCATTATGGTACACTACGTTAAGCATATGTGGTTTCCTCCTCCTTCCACTCACACTCTCTTTCTTCACCCTCACCTTCTCTTCCAACAAGCAGTGGCGGATCCAGAAATATTTTTGAGCGGGGGCAAAAAATATGTTTGCATAAATCAAGTCTAGTGAAAAGGATCGATTGAAAATGAACCAGAATTTTTTTTTTTAATTAACGAATAGTAATAAAAAGCAATTATAATTTGTTTCAAAATCAAAAACAAAATATATTACTCATCTACTTAATTTAATTTGTTATAATGAGTTCGTAATATTTTTAATTAGTCTAATACATATGAGATCATAAACTCTATGTCTCTATGAATGTTTGCTGATAAAAAAAAAAACAAAAAGAAAACACTATGATTATGATTTTAAATCATATGTAAAGGTGTAATTTGTAACATTAATATAATTTGAGGGTGTTTATACCGAGTTATACGCAACATTTTAGTTTTGAAATATGTGATGACAGATTGAGAGACTTTTTGTCAGTTTATTATATTTATTTTTTTTATTTACCTTTATCACTTCATCATCTTCTACGTATTACCCTATTTCTCCATTAAAGCTTCATATCTTCCTCATTATAGTTTTTAAGCATAAATTCATTATTTTCTTTTGTTTCTTTCTCGTTCTCTCTTGCTCTGGTTGAAAAATAAGGGGCCATTCAAGATTTTTAAGAAGGGGCCTACAAAAAGATGTCCTAATTTCCTTCTAAGATGATAAATCTGAGAGGGTGCCTCGCCCCCCTCTAAGCTACACATAGATCCGCCCCTGCCAACAAGCATCCCATGTTCGTACCATAAACAAAAAACATTATCATTGAAGATGCTTTTACACCACACCATATCATAATATGAAAATTAAATCAATAGAACCAAGTTCCTAGTGTCCCATTAAAGTAACTAAAAAGTTATTTTTGTGTCTCAAGTCCCAGCTTTCTTCAGGTATTCCAATCTTATATAATATTTTTAAAATTAAGAAGTAAATGAAACATATATGAATTGAATATCGATCAATTAATTTTTATGTTTCAATTCTTGAAATAAACATAAAGAGAATGTAATACTGAAGAGAATATATTCACTAGATAATAACCAAGTTCTATAGTTGTTCAATTTATGTCAATCTCTGAAAAAGGACCATTATATTATATATGTATCATTTGTTTCATTTAATTTTAAATAAATTTAACATTTATATAAAATAAATAAAATAAAACGAGTAAAGAACACCCCACAAAAATCTTCAAAACTAGCACAAAGAGATCATAAACAGGTCACACCACATAAGGTATCATTCATCACCCCATATGCCACATTGCCACGTGTGCATTCTTGCGACTTCATAACGTTTGTTACACACGATTGTGACTCCCATGACACATTGATTATATTAGTCGCACACTTTTATGACTTATCACGAGTCACGTTATACTGCGAGTATAGTTACATTACGTATAAGAAATTTATTCATATCAATTTACCACCAAACAACATATATCCAAACCAATTATAATCACAAGTAACACCCTACATGGGTAGTTTACTCGATCACCTTGACTTTTAGGAAAGTTTGAATTTTAAAATTTTAAATTTCCTATTCAAGTTTATGGATCTTGAATCAAACAAACGCAAGTTGAATTTTATTATTATTATTATTTATTATGATCCATACCTTTTTATAAACACTAAAATGATGATATTTTGGTGGATTGACACAAAAAAAATTAGTTCGTGACTTCAAAATATGATTGCGGTTGATGGTAAAATGGTTTAAATCATTACTTTTTAGAAAGGAATAAAGGTGAGTAGAGTTACCATCATTTTGATGTGTTTTTGTGGGTGATAGCATTCACTACTTTTTCACAGATTTATTTAATTGAACGTTTACAAAAGACAAAATAGAAAGCACTACCAAACTAATTTTTATTAAGTATAGTTTTATGTTAATATCTATGTAAAGTTTTTATCTTTATATCAATAAAATACTTATATTATGCGTATCAAGTAAATATATCAAAGTGTTTGGAGAAAAGATCAAACAAAATCAAGGTTTTGACTAAAAACTATAAAAATATCTATTTTACTGAATTTATACTTTTTTATACTGGATTTTAAACACAGTATTAAAAAATACAAATTCAATATAAAAAATAAATAAAAGTAGATTTTTTTATAGTTTGTAGACAAAACATTGTTTAGAAGTAACTTCACCCCTATATATTCTTGAATCTTCTGTCAAATATTTATATTGTTTCGTTCGCGTATCTAATTTCTTACCGTATGTTCATCAACTTTTCACATGTTTTGACTTATAGACTTATTATTTCTTTTTTCCATCTACTCTATTTTCTTAATAAGTTTGACCAGTTTTATGAACTTATAATATCTATCTACCAACATAAAAAGTCAATTGTATCCGGATCTATATATAGTTGTTCATTTTGTATCATCAAGGGTTTAAATTTTATAATGATAACAATATAGTATTAGAAATAGTTTAGTTTACTTTTTAATATAGCATTAGAAGTAGATTAGATTACTTTTTTCTTGAAAAAGATATTTAATTGGGCTACATTGTACATATTTTATTGTTACGAGCGTATAATATATAAGAGAGATGATAGAGAAAAGAAAAAGAGAGAGAGGAGTATTTATCTTTTTAGCATTTTAGATACCTAAAATTATTTATTGGTAAAGGTAAAAATCTATATATTTTTACTACCTTACAATTTTAAACTTGTAAGTTATTCTTAACTTAATGTATTCATCTTTATAACTTTTTTTTTAACGTTTAAATCATCATATCTTGTATTTTATAAGATTTAAGCTTATAATTCTTTAATTTAAATTTAAACGTTTACCTCTATCCACTTATCACCTCTCTCTCAAATATATAATATCTTCTATGTAATCCAAATTGCAATAGTTAACCAGTCACAAATTTTAATGACACCTAAACTAATAGTCTAATAGAAAATATTATCTTACATAACAATTAATTTATATATATATGGATAATAATAGTATATTCAGATAATTAAATCCAGATGGCAACATATGAGCCCCATGAGACCATGACAGTTAATCTCATAAACTCCATGGGCCTTGCTTCTATTACCTTCATGTTTTTAACATTCAATTTCCCCAACTAGTTGCCTTTATTTATTTATTTATTTATTTATTTATTTATTTATTTATTTATTTATTTATTTCCAACTGCATTTATTTCACAAAATATTAAAATAATAATAACAAAAATATACAAATATAGCTTCAATCTCACGGTTCACGATTCTTCAATATCCCCTTATTTCCAGCTTTGAAGAATCATTGATTTCTTTCTCATGCGGTATTCGTCTTCTTTACAGATTCAATTCGTCAACTAAAGCAAAGAAAACAGTCTCTAATTTGAATAATTTGATTAGTTTCTCGATAAAGAAAAGGAAAAGAGAGAAAAGATTGAAACTTTATTTGATTCGTTGTTGATCAAAAGTCTCTTAAATGGAGTTCTGATTGAAACTGAAGATGGGTTCTGATTTTCATGTGCTATCTCTCCTCAATTTCAGTCCCCATAAAGAAAGGTAATCCCAGTTTCTTTTCTCTTTATAATCTATTAGTTTTCAATTTCTGGGCTCTGATTGAGTCAAAATTGGGTCTTCTTGTAACTTCAATTTCAAGATTTTGTTGGGTTTTTAATTAGGGTTTGTATCGTTTGAATCAAAGCAGATTCTGGAGTTCTCTTGATATAAAATTGGGAATTTGATCTTTTCCGTGTTAATTTTGCAAAAATTTGATGTTTGTTTTTGTGGGTTAAAGATTTCTTGAGGGTGGGAATACGATATGAGGAACAAGAACCGGAATCAGAATATCAGCAGATCAACCCGGCGGTTTGGGAAAATCTTGAAGTGTCTGTGCTCCGGTGAAAAATCAGGAAGCACAAATGAGATGATCCCCTCATCAGGATCAGTAGCAACAAATGGTTGTTCTTCACAGATTGTTGATGAACACGATAAGAAACCGAAACCGGATGCTGGTAGTATTGAAGAAGCAGAATTGTCACTTCGTGAAAGTGGTTCCATCAATTATGAGGTCTGTTTTTCAAACCCTTTTGTTCATTTTGATTATGAAAACTGAAGATCTAAAGTTGTCAAAAAACATGTTGGAATCATTCAAATTATGGATCATATTCATTAATCATAATTAGTCTTTATTGTTTGGATAAAATGGTTATGATTCTGATTCTGCTGATTATGAAAATTCAATATAAATGCACATCTAATCACTTTCCTTAATTAGTAATGTAGTACATTTTTTTTTCAATTTTTTCCCTCTTTTTCCTTTTTAATTGCATGTGATTGTCATATAGGAAGCAAGAGCATTGCTAGGAAGATATGAGTATCAAAAGGGAAACATAGAAGCTGCTCTTCATGTATTTGAAGGGATAGATATATCTACAGTTACTCCAAAGATTAAAATTAGTCTTGGGAAAGCCTTGGAAGCTAGTAGAAAACGCTCCCATAAGTACACCAATCCGCCATTATCAGTACATGCTCTTAGTTTACTTCTTGAAGCAATTTACTTGAAGTCAAAATCGCTACAAATTCTCGGGAGGTATAAAGGTATTCATCCGATTCCATATCCTAATCATAGATCATGTCATATTACTATATTAGTATCAACTCTTAAATCCCCTTTTATTTTTGCAGAGGCTGCTCAATCATGCAAAGTTATACTTGATATTGTTGAATCTTCTTTACCAGAAGGCTTACCTGAAAACTTTGGAGCCGAATGTAAATTACAGGAAACGTTATGCAACTCAGTCGAGTTGCTTCCCGAGTTATGGCAACTCGCTGAGTCACCCCATGACGCAATCTTGTCATTCAGGTGGGCCCTACTCCATAAATGGAACCTCAATGAAGAAACAACAGCTAAAATCGAAAAAGATTTTGCAGTGTTTCTTCTTTATAGTGGAAGCGAAGAGGCTGCTCAACCTAATCTAAGATCCCAAATGGATACTTCATTTGTACCAAGAAACAACATTGAAGAAGCTATTCTACTTCTAATGATTTTACTACGAAAAGTTAATATAAAGAAGATCAAGTGGGATCCATCTTTGGTTGATCATCTTTCTTATGCATTGTCGATTTGTAACGGGCTCGGGCCTCTCAGTAAGCAGTTGGAAGAGTTACTTCCGTCGGTTATTGACAAGAAAGAAAGACATCTCCTTCTATCTCTTTGTTACTATGGACAAGGTGACAGTTTATCCGCGTTAACTTTATTAAAGAATATATATAAATATGATGATCCAAGTTGTGTGTCGGCTTTACTAATGGCATCGAAAATTTGTGGAGAAAATCCTGATTTTGTAGAAGAAGGTGTAATACTTGCTAAAAGAGCCATTAATGTTTTGGAAAATAGATGTGATGAAATGGAGGGCGTTGCTAATTCTTTATTGGGTGTTTCGCTTTCGGGCCAAACTAAATTGGGTTTGACCAATATGGAAAGGGTCAAACTTCAGTCGGAAGCGATCCAGTCTTTAGAGACTGCAAGTAGGCTGGCCCGAATGAAAGATTCTAGAATAGTTTATGATCTTTGTGTTAGAATATGCTGACCAGAGGAAGCTGGATTCGGCTCTCAGTCAGGCAAAACATTTGATTAAACTGGAATCCGGATCCCGCATTCAAAGTTGGTTACTATTGGCTAGAATATTATCGGGTCAGAAACGGTTTTTAGATGGTGAAACCATCATCAATGCTGCTTTAGAACAAACAGGAAAATGGGATCAGGGAGAATTGTTAAGAACAAAAGCCAAGCTACAAATTGCACAGGGTCAAATAAAGAATGCAGTTGAGACGTATACTCGACTTCTTGCTGTTCTTCAAGTTCAGAATAAAAGTTTTCCATCTCAAAAGAAGAATCTTGAGGTATTCTGTAATCAAATTTCTTCATATATAGACCAAAAAGGCGCAATCTTGGTGCATCTTTGTGAGCGAATTGCGATTAATATAAATTTATTTTCACTTCATTTCACTAATCCTTACTAAAACCATTGTGCTTCTAAAAAGTTTTTATTTTGAGTACACCTGGCTATCATGACCCATTCCTAAATAAATGGGTTGATTTGGGTCACTCAAATTATGCAACGGGTCAAAATTGATCACTCTTACGAAACTAGCTAACTTAGAACCGCAAGATTCTTGGGTAAATCCGACCAAAAACTGTAAAATGCTGATTTCGCGTGTTGGTTATTGCAGTTTGTCATTTTTTTATCAGATATCTTGCGTAAAGTCGTGTCTTGATAGTAAAAAGTGTGGCTTTTTGTCTGTTTTAGGGTGGTGGAAAACATTATAAAGATTTGGAATTAGAAACATGGCATGATTTGGCTATGTTGTACATAAGTTTATCTCAATGGCGTGATGTGGAAGCTTGTCTTTTAAGATCCGAGGCTATCAGTTACTATTCTTCGTCTCGTTGGCAAATCACTGGTATGTTCTTGTAATCCATCAATCTTGTTTATTTTAGGAGTTAGAAAGAGAGCGGGTAAGCAGTTACATAACCGTCTTATATGTCACATGTAAAGCAAAATGTGCAAATGTGCTCTCTACTTAATTTGTTTTCTTTGCAGGTTTGTTGTATGAAGCTAAAGGTCTGGATAAAGAGGCTTTAAAAGCATATGAATTTGCTCTAGATATGGACCCTGGAAATGTGCAAAGTCTTGTTTCCATGGCTATGGTTTTAAGGCGGCTCGGTGGCAAGTCCGGACCCGTGATCAGAAGTTTCTTGACCGAGGCACTGCGGTTAGACCGAATGAACCCGTGGGCTTGGTATAACTTAGGCCAGTTTTACAAAGATGAGGGACCGGGGTTCATAAAGGAAGCTGTGGACTGTTTTGAGGCTGCGAGTATACTTGAGGAAACAGAACCGGTTGAGCCGTTTAGATGACGGTTGTATGTTTGTTGATGTAAGTATATACAACGGTTTAACGGTAGAGAAATAATTGAATTTGTTCCACAAATGTTACTACAGGGGATCGAAATTGTATCTAATTGTAGTTTTGTTTTCGGTAACTCATTTTGTCTTGTTCTTGGTAAACCTGGTTTTGCAACCATTTCGGTTCGGTTCCATTCAGGTCAAGATGGGTGTTAGCAACACTAGGTCTAGAGCGAAACCGATGTTTAGCCCATACCGGTTGAGAAGAAAAAAAACATGTTGGAGACACACGGCTTGAATCTTGGCCGTGTGATTTGGAAATAGGGCAACACACCTTGATCTCCTAGAACACGGCTTGACTTGGACTTCTCTATCTGGCACACGGCTTGGGCTCACGCAGTGTGAAGCCTCACACGATCGTTGCTTGTTCAAATCCTCATTTTTGCCTCGTTTTTCGTGCCATGTCCATTTTAACTTGAAACTTACAGTTTGTCAGTAACGGCTCCGATTAATATATTTTCTCGATTAATTTGTCGTTTTCACATTAATTTCCACTATATAACCGTGTATAATTTCAGACATATTGATGTGAGAATTTGAATATATAATATGTGGTCAAGCTTTAAATGGTAATCACCAAGTGACCAAACTACACACAAGGGTAGTGAACCCGTCGTGTGTAGTATAGTATTGGTAAGAACCGGATATCAATCCGTGGACGCGTGAGTAGTCTCCCGATACTGGATCTTTGCTAATATTTAACCGATGAAATGATTTGGTGAAATAAAAGTGAAATATAAGCTAAATAACTAAAACCGACAAAAACAACTAAAAACCGGATAACAAGATGAAAAACCAGAGAAGGGAATGCATCACCTAGACTCGACTCCTCTAGACTCGCTCGGACCCTCGGATGACTAATACCATGAACACTATCTTCTAATATGGAAAACTGGACTACCTAGGACTGTAGACACATCCCGAATAATCCGGAAATCCGAAATGAAGTACGGATAGCAAAACTGTGAAAACTGCCTAACGGACTAGCTACTTCTGTCAAAGTAAACTAACCCTACATGAAATAGGAAACTACGCGAGAGGTCTCTCAATATAGTACCTATACCATGCAACAATGATGATTTTAAACGTTTATGACCTAGAAACCGCTAAACATGAAGAAACAGGATAGGATCTTATGTTCACAAGCAAACTATCCTATTAAACGATGTAAACCAAGCTTCTAGCCTATGAAATGATTTGGTCAAACCTACCTCATAGAGATATACACTAAATCAGCCCTAATTCATTAATGAAACATTAAGAAAGAGGTCTCCTTGCAAGCATTAAACCTTTGACTAATAAAAGTCAAACGGGTCAACAATGGATAAAGCAAATAACAAATGTAGATCTACCTAGCATGACAATAATCCACATGATTCAATGATAAATAAGTCCAAAACAGCAATTAATAACATCATAAACATTCAAAATCGTCATCAAATAGCAATCAACACATATTCATGGTAAAAAGTCACCCGAAACGGGTCAAACGAGTTCTAAATTTGTCTAATCTAGATGATGCATAACGAAATCAGCCTAACATGATGCAACTAGAGGATAAAAATCCAATCTTTAATGCAACCATAGTCAAGAACAAGATTACAAAGAGAAAAGATTAAGAGACAAAGTGAAAAATCCAAACCGAAAGGGTTAAAATCTCCAATCTTTAGCTTCTAAAACTACAATCTTGCTTCCTTAATCATCCAAACTGTTTCCAGATTTATTTAGGGGTTTTGGTAGGTTCCCCCTAAAGAAAACGCGGCTGGAAACGAATTTATACCCAAAAAATAGGGTCTGGTGCGTCATCAGGTCGCTGGGCCGGATTTGGGCCTGGTCGCCGGAACAGAATAAAAGAAAAGGAAACTAGATGTAAACCAGCATAAGGATCTGGTCTGGTGGCTAGTTGTTCGAAACCTGTGAGCCCCATTATTTTTAAAAACAGCGTGGGCAGCAGCTGTGTCACACCCCCAAGTAACCACTAACGGAGTTTATACCGTTAAGGGGTGCGAGCAAACCAGGACCACAACCATTAGTTACAAATACTAAACGAATCAGAGTTAGTCCAAAACATATGTCATAAATAAGTCTCAAATTACGCAGCGGAAATAATGTCTTAGCACTAACCACGTGCTTTACAAATCATTGTTTTAAAATTCCCAACTTAATTTAAATAAAAGAAAAATGTCTTTGTGTGCCATGCCAACCCACTTCGGATACTCCTCAGCGATCTGCAAAAGTGAAAACCATACAAGTGTCAACCTAACGGTTGGTGAGTTCACAGTTGGCATGTCATGCAGCGGCCCGGTCTCATAAGCGTATGTATCAGCATATAAATAAGTAATAGTTTTGCAAAACAATTGCCAAGTGTTGAATTATCGAATATGCACTAGTTAAGTAAAAGTTAAAGCGGTCAACCGATATTGCAGGTAGCTAATCCGGTTTCCATGCACTAAGGAAGTTCGTACCAAAGCTGACGTAACAGAGTTCGGCATTTGCCGATGGTTTGTGCCTCCAGTTGTGTTCCTCATGGGACCCACAACTAAAATAGGTTGATATTGCACTCCGTTCGGCCTCTAACCGGTTGGCTACACATTTGTGTACCGCGGAGCAGGGTTGTCAATCCTCAGTAGATCTACCCAACATCCCCTCGCTTCACAAATTAATGGTACTAAATTGTTGAGGACTTTTAAGTTTCAAGGCATCCTTAGAAATCATGTGATATCATTTGGTTTAGACTTTAACCTACACTAGTCATATTAAAATCGTTTACCCTGGATTTCCTTTGAAATCCTAAAAGAGTTTTAGTGTCAAAATGGTTGTTCCGGATTTCGTTTGAAATCCAAATTGAGTTTAAGTATTAAATAGTTGGTTGCGGATTTCATTTGAAACCCTAAGGATGGACAGTTGCAAGTGCTTCCCATAAGGCACTCCAACTTCCATAATAGATATTCCATTTGGCGATACCTCGAAATGTCAGCGTTATTTTCCGTTTAGTAAATTCGTTGTGACCCAAACGGGCTCACAATTAAAGGGTTTGTGAAACTCACCTTAGGTTGCTCAGCTTACACTTCAAATAATCCAAACTATGTTTGCTAACGAAGACCTAATAATCACATTAAGGTCTTAGGTGTTAGGTTGTGTCTAAACTTTAACTACGTCACTATGGCCCATAACATAGCACGTTGAAACTACGACTCGACATACCGACACACGACACCGATGGTTGATCATAAACAAGGGTTCACATAAATCAGAAATCAAAGCATGTTTCATTATCGCATAATCATGTAAGTCATAGCATAACATTCAAACAAGTTGCACAAGTTTGGGTTTTGGTCTGGTCTCAGTTTCGCTAACAGTTTCGCTACAGTTTCGCTATGCAGTTTCGCTGCACAGTTTCGCTGTGTGCACGGGCAGCACTTTCGCTAGGCAATACCCGATGACACAGTTTCGCTAGCTAGTTTCGCTCAAAACTGATGACACAGTTTCGCTAGCATAGCTTCGCTCGAAACTGGTTTGAACTTTCGTTCAGGGACAAGGTCTATGGTTGTTTCGCTCGGTAGTTTCGTTCACAGGCGACACTATAGTTTCGCTTAATAGTGTCGCTGGATGAAGATATACATAATTTCACTGAATAGTTTCGCCTATTGAATGCACAGTTTCGCTAGTCGCTAAAAACCCGTAAATTTGACTAAAAATCTTTCTAACAGCTTCCATACTTCATGTAATTCATTATCTAGCATACATAAACATTTACCAACATCACAGAAGCATTTTTAACACCTTAAACATGGTTTTTCATCATCAAATCATCAAGAACACTTTTTACACAAATTGCATATATATATATGTATATATAATCATATAATATCAAATGGTAATTCATGATCTTATATATATATATATATATATATATATATATATATATATATATATATTTGTTTTTAACAAATATTTGTATTTATCAATTTTACGAATAATATCAAACGTGCTCGAAAAATGATAAAAGTTTAAGGTTTTAATCTTGATATTATATAAAGATATCCCCTAAAGTTTGAAATCCCAACTCATAACCATTTGTTAAATTTGGGCATTATAACGTCGTATAATACCGTTTTTACTCGAAAAAAGAAATGTTCTCCAATTATGAAATTAACTTAGGGGTTTCTTTAGTTATGTATTCGTATGAAGATCCCCAAAATTACAGCTCCTAATTCATAACAGATTTTTCTAATTTTAACAAACTAGCTCAAGAACCCTAGTTTTTAAGCAAATCTGGAACTTGATTAAAACAACGATATGAATAGAAATTGATAGAGGGCTTTTGTTCTACGTACCAAATAGAGGAGGACTGCAGAAAATTAGACCTCGAGAGCTCCTGAGTTGAGAGAATTCGGGCAGTGAAGTTTCGGGTTTGTATATAGGAATTTTGAGAGATAGATTCATGAAATTAAAGACTGATTTCGAATGATTGAAGCTGGTATTTATAGTAACAGGGACGAAATGATGTTAGGACACGAGTATAGGTGACTAATCGGCCGAAAGGACACTAATCACATGCTTAAACGGGGCTGAAACACGTAGCAAAGCTAAAAACACGTCTGCACATTCTGGGGCGTACCGCCCAGAAGTTAGACATTTGGGGCGTACCGCCCTAAAGTGACGTTTTGGGGAGTACCGCCAAGAAGTTAGACATTTGGGGCGTATCGCCCAGGAGTGATTTTGGCAGATTTACACTTTTAGCCCCTGAAGTTTCATTTTTGCAGTTTTAGCCCCTGAACTTTGATAAATTGACATTTTTAACCCCAAAATTTATAAAAATTCATTTTTCATTATATTTGAACTTTAGGATTTCAAATATTATATTTTTATAATTTGCGAGATTTCCGGTTAACACCGAAATTAGCGTCAAAGATCAGATTTTCTTTATTTCGCATTTTAGCCTCAAACTTTTCGGGAAACCTTACATTTATTTACTCGTGCTTATTATTTCCCACAAGTACTACATATGTTTGGTTTGCTCAAGTTTTCGGGTTTAATGGAAATAAAAATAACTGAAATAGAATTTCGAATTCGGGGCGGGTTTAAATGAATATGGATTGACCGAGTTGTCACAGAGGGAGTGTGTGTGTGTTGTATGGTGATGTAAATGGAAGGAAATGGAGATTAGGGTTTAATGCTCCATTTAAATACTAAAGGCCTTGTGGGCTTATCATTGGGATTTGGGCCCCCAATGATTAGTCTATCATTAGTCAAATTACTAGCCCATTATTAATCATATATGCATACACTTTAATTACTTGACTAATCTCATAAATACACAATTAAGCGATTTGTCATATAATTTAACAAGTAAACGAATACTCATGCTTTTTAATAATAATCATGCATTCAAATCACGTTGCACGTAATAACAATAAATAAATAAATACATAACACGTATGGGCGGGTTCGGTGATCAACCAAAGGTCGTGGACGTATTCGGCCTAGTTAAGCATTAGTTACTAAGTTAACACTTATAACGTAACTAACGGAGATTGTCTAGCGGAAGTTAACCTTGGAATTCTCGGATGTCACAAGCTGGGCCTGATCTACTGGGCTGCATCTGCTACTGGGCTGCACAGGGCATCAGCTAGGCCTGATCTGCTGGACTTTTGCTGGGCTGCATCTGCTACTGGCTGCACTGGCCGATGAGTACACAAAAGGGAGAGTGGGCTGGATCAGCTGCAACTCTTATTTTTATTAATTTTTTTTCTTCTTTTCTTTAACCCATGTCTTTCACATCCGACCTCCGATTTCGCTTCCGTTTTTTCCAGAATTCTTCTAAATTCACCACGGACCCACCAATTACCTAAAATTCACAATTAAAAACATTTAAGCACCATATCTTTTATAGTTTCCCAATTAAAATTCTAACTTGTAAAGTTTTCTCAATTAAAAACCAAATTAAATGTGAATTTTAAATATTTATGAAATAATAACCAAAGTTCCACCAAATCATCTAAAATTCAAGATAAACATTTAAGCACCAAAACTTAATAATTCTTAATTAAAAACCAGTTAAATGAAGGGATTTTATTTATTTATTTTATGTATGAGATGCTACGCATCACATATCATATAAAGGGGTTATTTACTGTTAAAAAGACTAAAATGCCCCTGATTTTAACTTGTAAAAAAACATCATTAAGTTTTTTGGATCGAGAGTGAAATGTCACGGACTATATTCATAACTTTTAAACTTTAGGGACTAAATCCATGACTTATTCAAACCATAAGGATCATCCATTTAATTTAGTCTTTTTTATAATGGCTATTGTTCTATACCAGTTATTTTTTTTATGACGGTTATACTTTTATAACGGCTGTTTTGAAATAACCCTATAAATATTCAAACTCTAAGATTAACTTCTTAACCTTAGAAATCTAAAATATTTCACATACAAGGCAATATTTTTTCCGTTCTAAAACAACCTCCAAAGGATGGATTAAAACCCCTCTCTTTGTGAAACCTGTTCAACATCCGTGCCTACAAACCTTTCAGTTCTTGACCCATTGAGTGATGATAGTTATGATATATGTTGGACCGGTCGTTTAATTACTATTTACCTAAAAACCCACTCGAAAGAAGAGCCACTAGGAACGAATAACAACCAGAAGATAGTATGTCCCTTATGATTTAGAGCAAAACGAATAGAATCCGCCCAATCCATAACATAACTCATGAAAAGATGAACATGATAACGACTCTGATTGATGGGATTTGTCATTTATTATGTAACGTTGTAATACTAGAATTTGACTCGTGTTTTGCTCTATCAAATCCGTGTAGATACTTTCAAATAGGGAAAGTCGGTTATTATTTTGTGTAAATGGAAGTTCCATCGTCAAACTAAAAGTAGTAGCATAGAGTTCATCTATGGATGTTAAAGTGTTGGATTTTTTGCAAAATGAAGGGGTACCAACTAAAACAATAACTAACATTATCCCTGCATCTTGGAAATGGAACAGAGAACACCCAAACTTTACACATTATCTGTTAGAAAAGTTAAATCCATATTTAGCAACTTGCTAAATGTTCAAGGACTAAATATGTAAAATTAGTGTGTTAGTTATAAACGGTCAGATTAATTAGTTTATATAGCTGTTTAGTTGTATTTAGTCTTTGTAATCATTTTCTGTATTCTTTTTCTGAGTTCAATAAGAAATCGTTTTTCATTTTTCTGTTAGACCTAATTGATTGTTCTTGGCGATCTTGGGGTTGTGTTCTTGATTTGGTATCAGAGCACAGGAAGATCGAATCGCGAATTGAATCTCTGTTAATCATCCCGCTTTGCCTTCGAAGTGAAAGGGGATCTTTGATCCTCGATTACAGTTCATCAAAATTAATCGATTGCTTGTTTCATCTCCTCGAAGATCTCCACGAAGACCATCATCTCCAGTAACTCCGCGCACTGAAGCCTCTCGTTTAAACATGGGAGATAATGCTGGAAATCGCAATGTAGTCAGAGAAAACTACACGACAATCCCACTTCAATGCCCGGTGCTTAATCAGACGAATTATGCAGTTTGGGCAATCAAGATGAAGGCAATCCTAAATGTACATGGATTGTGGGAAGTGGTGAGCCCGGAAGCCGGTGCAGTGATTGATTCAAAGAAGGATAATGCAGCTATTGCATATCTTTATCAATCCCTCCCTGAAGACCTGATTCTACAAGTTGCAGATCTTGACACCTCAAAGGGTGTGTGGGATGCAATTAAAACAAGGTATGTTGGTGTAGATCGTGTAAAAAAGGCTAGATTACAAACTCTTAAGAGTGAATATGAGATTCTTAGGATGAAAGATAGTGAGAGTATTGATGAATTTGCTGGGAGACTTAGTGCCATAGCAAATAGGTCTGCAAATCTTGGAGCCCAAATAGATGACCCTACTTTAGTTAGGAAACTTTTGGATAGTGTTCCGAATAGATTTGTTCAAATAGTTGCTTCTATAGAACAGTTTGTAGACCTTGACACTGCTGTATTTCAAGAGATAGTTGGTAGGTTGAAGGCTTTTGATGAAAGGATTAGTGTTAAAGCCAGGGGTTCAACCAGTAAGGATGATCAATTACTCTTGTCTTATAGTGAGTGGCAGGCTAGGCATAAGGATCAGCAACAAAAAAGGAAGAAGTGGGATAAGGGATCTAAGAATGGCAATGGAAAGACCAATAATGAAGGGTCAAAAGGTGTTCAGAAAAATGGAAAAGGGGGTAGCAATAGTGGTAGGCAGCAGGGTAAGTCTAAGAAAGATAAGTCCCAAATTAAGTGTTTTAAGTGTGATAAAATGGGCCACTATGCTAGTGAGTGTCCTCAAAAGAAGGATAAAGATGATGAGGCTCTCCTGACTCAAATTGAAGATGACAGTGAACCTGAACTCTTGTTCATATCAGAGGATCATGACAATAAAGAAACTGTCATGTTAAATGAATCAAGGGTAAGTTTGTCCAAGTATGACTCACAAGAGGGAAAACATTTGTGGTATTTGGATAATGGTGCTTCCAACCATATGACAGGTAATCTCTCTTTCTTTTCTTTTCTTGATAAGAATGTTAGTGGAACTGTGAGTTTTGGAGATGGTTCTAAGGTCAGAATAGAGGGAAAGGGGTCTGTTATAATAGAAAGTCAGTCTAAGGAACATAAGGTCTTGACTAATGTCTATTTCATACCCCATTTGAGGAGCAGCATACTTAGCTTAGGGCAGGCTACAGAGAGTGGTTGTGAGGTCTTGATGAGAGGTAATTACCTATGGTTAAGTGATAAAGAAGGTAAGTTACTCATGAAGGTTAAGAAGGCTCCCAATAGGTTGTATAAGGCTGAGTTAGGAATAGTGACTCCTAGTTGCTACTTTACTAAGATTGATGACCCATCATGGCTTTGGCATGGTAGGCTAGGACATCTAAATTTCCATACATTAGACAAACTCTCTAATAGTGATAATGTGATAGGCCTGCCTAAGTTTAAAACAGGGCATCACATCTGTGATGCATGTTTGGCAGGAAAGCAGGCTAGGACCTCCTTCCCCAAAGAATCAAAATACAGGTCTGAACAGCCTCTAGATATGATATCTATGGATCTTTGTGGTCCTATAAGCCCTGAAACAGATTCTAGAAATAGGTACTTTATGCTCCTTGTAGATGATTGCTCTAGATATATGTGGGTATATCTACTTAAGAGCAAGGATCAGGCATTTGAGACTTTTAAGACCTTTAAGTCATATGTAGAAAAGAGGTTTAATAAGAAAATTAAAACTGTAAGAAGTGACAGGGGAGGTGAGTTTGTTTCACAGGAATTTAATGAGTTTTGTAATAAGCATGGGATAGTTAGGATGCTAACTGCACCATACTCTCCACAGCAAAATGGAGCTGTGGAGAGGAGGAACAGGACCATTCTAGACATGACTAGAAGTAGCATGAAAGCCATGAACGTTGAGGACAAATTATGGGCTGAAGGGGTTAGACATAGTGTTTATCTTCTAAATAGGCTGCCCACAAAGGCATTGGCTGGTAGAACTCCATATGAGGTTTTAAGGGAAAAGAAACCAAATCTTGCTCACTTAAGGATATTTGGTTGTGTAGGGCATGTTAAAAATGTCAAACCAGGTATTAAGAAGCTAGAGGATAGGAGTCAACCCATGATGTATTTGGGAGTGCAGGAAGGAACTAAAGCCTATAGGATGCTAGACACTAAAACCAAAAGAATAGTTGTAAGCAGGGATGTTACCTTTGAAGAACATAGGAAAGGAAGTGAGTTGAATAGATCTCAGAGACAGGTTGATGAAAACTCAGGGGGTGCTGAATTCATTAGTCCTAAGGGTGAATTTCATTTTCAAGATAGGGAATGGGATCAAACCAGTTCACAATCTGAGGATAGTGATCATGATAGTGCTCAGGGTGATGAGGGAGGGTTTAGTGAAGATAATGAGGTTCAATCTCCCATAGGTCAATCACCTGAGCATGAAACTCAGGTTGGTCATGAGACTAGTTCTGTAGGGGTAAGGAGATCTGGTAGAATTCCTACTGTTCCATCAAAACTGAAAGATTTTGAGCTTGATAATAGGCTTAGACAGGTTCAACAGAGGCAAAATGAACTAGAATTAGTAGAATTGCTTCTTACACAAGAAGATGAACCTACCTCTGTTAGTGAGGCAAAGGCTAATGATAAGTGGAATAAGGCTATGTTAGATGAGTTAGAGTCCATAGAAAAGAACCAAACTTGGAACCTTGTGGATCTCCCTAAGGGCTATAAGCCAATAGGCCTAAAATGGTTGTTTAAGGTGAAAAAGGATGCCAAAGGGGATGTTGTTAAACACAAGGCAAGGTTAGTTGCTAAAGGGTATGTTCAAGAGTTTGGAGTGGACTATGAGGAAGTTTTTGCTCCTGTAGCCAGGATAGATACCATTAGGTTAATCTTAGCATATGCTGCTAGAATGAGGTGGAAAGTTTATCACTTAGATGTGAAAACAGCATTTTTACATGGTGAATTAAAGGAACAAGTGTATGTAGAGCAGCCTGAGGGATTTAAGGTCAAGGGAAGTGAGAAGAAAGTCTATAAGTTAGAAAGAGCTCTATATGGTCTGAAACAGGCTCCAAGAGCCTGGAATCAGAAATTAGATAGTGTGTTAAAGGGTTTAGGTTTTAGCAGGTGTAAGCATGAGCAGGCTGTGTACACTAGGCTTAAAGGAGATTCTAAGTTGATTGTTGCAGTGTATGTAGATGATTTAATGGTAACTGGCAGTGATGAAAAGGAGATAACCAGATTCAAAGAGCAAATGAGAACCAGGTTTGAGATGACTGATTTAGGTTTGCTCAATTATTATTTGGGTATAGAAGTTAATCAGACTGATGATGAGATTCAAATCAAACAGTCTGCATATGCTGAAAAAATAGTCAAATTAGCAGGTTTGGAAGAAGGGAATGAAACAAAAATTCCTATGGATCCTGGTTTGAGGCTAAGGAAGGAAGAGGGTGGTGTGGTTGAGGAAGCTACAAACTATAGGAGAATTATAGGATCTCTAAGGTACTTATGCCAAACTAGGCCTGATATAGCTTACTCAGTTGGTTATGCTAGTAGGTATATGCAGGAACCAAGGTCAGAACATTTAAAGGCAGTAAAGCACATTGTCAGGTATGTAAAGGGAACTTTGGATCATGGTCTCAGCTATAGAACAGGTGAAAGGGATGGGCTTGTTGGATATAGTGACAGTGATCATAACATGGGAAGTGAGGATGGAAAGAGTACTTCTGCAAATGTGTTTTTCTACAATGGATCACTAATTTCATGGTTTTCACAAAAACAGAAAATAGTGGCTTTATCATCATGTGAGGCAGAGTTTATAGCTGCAACTCAAGCTGCTTGTCAAGCTATCTGGTTAGCAGGGCTGCTGAAGGAAATAACGGGTAAAGATCAAGGGAAAGTTGAGTTGTTTGTGGACAACAAATCAGCTATTGCACTTATGAAGAATCCTGTTTTTCATGGGCGTTCAAAGCATATCAATTTGAGGTACCATTTCATAAGAGAGTGTGTTGAAGATGGGCAAATTGAAGTTAAATATGTGAGAAGTAGCATGCAGGCTGCAGATGGATTGACTAAAGCTTTGGGAAGAACTAAATTTGCTGATATGAAGAAATTGTTAAGGATAAGCAATGTAAAGAGGAATTGATATTTCTAATTGAGATGGGATTTCAATACATTAGCACATGTACGTTCATTGAACCGCTGCTGTGTGATGATATTGACTTGTCAAATCATTGAAATGATCAATCCTCATTGAAGAAGAAAAGCTATGGAATGAGATGGATTTAAGGGGGTGTTTGTTAGAAAAGTTAAATCCATATTTAGCAACTTGCTAAATGTTCAGGGACTAAATATGTAAAATTAGTGTGTTAGTTATAAACGGTCAGATTAATTAGTTTATATAGCTGTTTAGTTGTATTTAGTCTTTGTAATCATTTTATCATTTTCTGTATTCTTTTTCTGAGTTCAATAAGAAATCGTTCTTCATTTTTCTGTTAGACCTAATTGATTGTTCTTGGCGATCTTGGGGTTGTGTTCTTGATTATCCATGGTCAGATTTACCAAAATTTGTTGACCACTCTATTTACATTGTAAGGTCTTCATAGGTGGCTCCAAATCAATGTTTTAAAAACCGGTTCGAACCGGCCGGTTCAACCGCGAACCGCCCTCCTCACCGGTTTTTTATATCTCGGTTTTTTATATCCCGGTTTTTTGGCAATAACCGGACCGGGTTAGACCGGCCGGTTTTCCGGTTCAACCGGTTTTCTGATTTTTTTTATTTTTTTTTTATTTTTGTTAACTTTTTTTTTTATTTTTTATTATTTTTTAAAGTTTAAAACTTATATTTTCTTATGAAATACATATTTGATATTATTTTTGAGTGGTTTATAATTGTATTTTAACTACTTTTGTTGGGGTGTACAAGTTTATTCACATTTTTATAAAAAAATATATATAAATCCTCTAACCGGTTCAACCAGCCGGTCTAACCGATCCGACCGGTCGAACCAGTCCCGGAAGATTTTTTCCGGTTCAACTAAAAAACCGGTTTTTAAAACATTGCTCCAAATAACATGCTTCCTATTCCTCCTTCTCTTTCAACCTTTTTGCATTTTTGTACTTTTTTTCTGTAGTTCGAAGAGAGTATTGTTTGTTAATATGTTTAATATTTGTTTTTAGATCTTTGTTTCTTGTGCGAAAGTACTATGTGGTGTTGTAGAAGAAAAATTTTAAGTAACAGTTGCGATAATAGTATATATAATCATGATGAATGAAGTGTAATCATTTTAGAATCAGCATGATTTAATCATTCATTTTAGTTTATGAACTAAAACCTCAAGAGCACCCCAAATCCATAACATGATTTTTAACCACAACTTAATGAGTTCCATATACAGACTATACAGTTTAAAACCTTGAGTTTTAGATTCAAGAAGTAAATTACTAAACTTAGAAATCACAAATGCATGATAATAATACGGGACAATTGCATATATCCTCATACAAACCTTACAAATTATATATTTACCCAAATAAAAATTAAAATTGCATATATCCCATTCCTTATTTATAGATATAAAAAATTTATATTCTAAAGAAATAGTATACTTTAAGTTTTTTTTTTTACTTTGGCAATAGATTTTTAGTATTTTAATTTCGGCCACCACAATAGTATACTTCAGGTTTTTTTACTTTGGCTGTAAACTTTTAGTATTTTAACTTTAGACATCACATTTTAGATTCTAAGGGAATAGTATACTTTAGGTTTTTTTTTTTTTTTTTACTTTAGCCAAAAACTTTTGATATTTTATTTGACCGCCTAAATGTTAGTGTTTTTAACTTTGTTTGGCCACAAAGTTTAGGGTTTCTAACTTTGGCCACAAAGTTTAGGGTTATTAACTTTGGCCATATATTTTTTTTATAGTTTTATACTTTAGCACGAAAGTTTTAAACTTTTACGTTTTATATCTCTTAACTTCTTATACTTTCGTTTTTTAGTATACTTTAATACTTTTATACTATGACCACGAAACTTTTAAACTTTTAGGTTTTATACCTTTTAACTTTTCTATTTTCGTTTTTAGTATATTTTCGACTTTGGCCACAATATTTTTATATTTTATACTTTGACCAAGAAACTTTTAGACTTTACGTTTTATACCCCTTGACTTCTCTACTTCGTTTTTTAGTATAATTTTTATATTTTACACTTTGACCAAAAACTATTAGACTTTTACGTTTTACACCCCTTAACTTTCCTACTTTAGTTTTTAGTATACTTTTGGAGTTTTCGAGTTTGGCTACGACTTTTATACTTTTATACCTTGACCATGTTAAAACGTTTTTTAGTTAAATTGACGGGTAATGTGTGGCTCGCCGCAAAGTGCAGGCGGGTCACCATCTTCTTGTTGAAAAATATTACAAATTTAACCATTTTTATTTATTTTAGTTAAAATAAGATTTTGAATAACTATTTTACCCTTATTTACCAGAAAATTTATGGATTGCATTTGTACCCTTTTATTCAAACTCTTATAAACTTTAAATATACATCTTCTTTTTGACCGGTTCTTGTTTGTTGAGTTTTTCTGGGTTGTTGTGTTGTATTGATTGTGTATTGCTGTGTTAGACATAATTTATATATATCTAAATATATATATATTACGTATATATATATGTATATATAAATCTTATTTATGTCCTTTAATCATTTATCTTAAATAATCAATTACGTATTTGACCCTATCTGGTATTACTTGATGGACGTAATTACCCTTACTAGATGGGCTAGGGTTTCCCCTTGGGTGTATAAATAGAGCCCTTAGGGAGAGATGAAAAGGTTAATCACCACCACAAAACTTTCGACCTCTCTCTCATCTCTCTCGGCTCTCTCTCTGTTTCGTGAACCCTCACGAAACCTTACACCATCATTAGCTATACACCCTAAAGGGGAACCAAGGCTACTCACAGGATGGACAACCTAACTACTGCTGATCTCAACCAGATGCTTACAGGTAATCTTTCTTATTATTATCTGTTTATTATATTAACGATTCAGGATTCGATCAACATGTGGTATCAGAGCATATGTTGCTCAATCGAATCATTAATCTGAATTCGTTAAGAAACCCTAATCTCGAAATCAATATGGGTTTTTCGATTCTGTCTAAAAATCTCGAAACCCTAATTCGTCTTTAAGCAAATAAATTAAATCGGTTTTAAAATCAAACCCTCACTGATTTCGAGAGGTTATTGTCTTTTCGATCGAGATACCAATTCTCGATCGAAAAGTCCACTTTTCGATCCGATAGAAAAGTCCACTTTACTACCGGCTTTACTACCGGCTTTTCTACCGGCTTTGTTCTACCGGCTTTACTACCGGCTTTACTACCGGCTTTACTACCGGCTTTACTACCGGCTTTTCTACCGGCTTTTCTACCGGCTTTACTACCGGCTTTTCGCTCTACCGGATTTTCTACCGGTCCTTTCTTATTAGCTTTTCGATCGAATCATGTGGCTTTGACCCTGCTCTTCGATCGAAAAGCTTACTTTCCGATCATATGGCTTCGCGATCGACTTCTCGATCGGACCATTCCACTTTTCGATCCGATCGAAAAGTCCACTTTTTGATCGAAAACCTGCTTTTCGATTGACTTTTCGATGGACTTTTCGACCGGCTTTTCGATGGATTTTTCGATCGGCTTTTCGATCGGGCCATACGGTTTTTCGACCGGCTTTTCTATCCGATCGAAAAGTCTACTTCTCGATCCGACACCCCTTTTCGATCGACTACTTTCCGATCGGATACCCGCTTTTCGATCGGGTATCCCTTCGCGATCGGATACCGGCTTTCCGATCGGATACCCGCTTTTCGATCGGGTATCCCTTCACGATCGGGTTCCTCTTTTCGATCGGAAACCCCTCTTTACGATCGGATTCCCTTCTTTTCGACCGGATACCCTCAGAAAATTTAATTTGGGGCTTAACATTAAATTTAGTTTTGTTTAAAACCTCACAAACTTACGTTTTACAAAACCTAACACCAATTTAAATCAGATAACTAATTAACTTGTGTAATTCATAGTTAATAACAGACATCTAATAAGGTTCCAATTCTGGCCAACGCTGATTTGTTACCTACATAATGTCATTTAACTTCTTCTCACAAGTAAACTTATTATCACTGATTTAAAATAAAATTAGATTAATTTATTAACTTGTATTAGTTATTGACATGTAGTAATTCTGGCCAACGCTGATTTGCTACCTTAATCAATGTCATTATTATTTCTAATACTAGTTAACTCATTTTAAATTAAACTAATTTATTTGCTTAAATTGATAACATCTTTAAAACCTCGATTCTGGCCAACGCTGATTCGTTGTTTTTGCAATGATTATCAACTAAGAATTAAGCATTCGCCTTTCGTATACAAGTGTTTCTTTTCTGGCCAACGCTGATGAGTTGCACATGTATTCAGCGAAACTAACTTGTACATAAAGCTTATGGTGTGTCATTTCTGGCCAACGCTGATGTGATACATCACTTTATGCACATACCCTTATATAGTTCATAATGCTTAGGTGATAGGCAAGTAACCAACGCGAAAGCCGATTCATTTAAGTAGAACCTAACTAGTCTGTTATTTTGGTGATATAACGGACTATATCACATCTTCTTTGTTTTATATTTGCACATTATTATTTATAAGAATGCCTCATTATTGCGCCTTAATTTAAAATTGTGCATTCTTTATTATTATGCCTTAGTTAATGATTGTACATTATCTTCGTATATCATTATGCATTATTATTGTGCCTTAGTTTTAAGTACCCCTTAGACTCACTCTTAGATCTTCTTTTGAACTAATTCAACCTTTAATCTCCATAAAATTATCCACTCTAAATATATAATCACTAAACGTTTCGATAAAGATTTTCCTCTCATCAAAATAATCTTGATTATCTCTTAAGACAAAGACTCTTAATTACTCTCTCTCATGCTAAGCGAGTAAAAGTCTATTCGAATTGTCTATCATAATAATCAAAATCCCTTTAAACAGAGGATATCAGGGGAGATGTTTCAGATTTCCTAATCTAAACATCGCGTGAGTAATAGAAATTCAAAAGGACTTCTTAAATGTATGCAAACACTTTACAAAATGTAAATTAGGTTAATGATTTAGTGAACATATCATAATAAATGAAAAACATGACCCTTACAAGGCTTACACATGTTTCGAGTTAAACTTTTCTAGTGCATTTCTTAGTGAATTCTTTCTTAGCACAATTAAATGCTACTTAAAATTAGTCATCATGAAAATGAGTGCTTTATAGCATTGTGCATAAAGGATAAATAATGCCTTAAACTAGAAAAGCAGATTTGTTCACCTCACTATCACTAACCCTTATACAATAAAATAGCTTAAATAAGGAGGATAGTTCTAATTTCTATTATAAGATACAAGAAAGCTTCCAGTTCTAATTCCTTAATGGAACAACTGGCTAAAAAGGATAATCAATAATGATAATTGTGCCCATTAATTTTCAAACTAACACAGTGAACTAAAACTAGTATTATAAAGATCTATTACAATCAATACACTAGAAATAAACCCTAAAACAACTATAATGAGAGTAAGTGACAAAATAAATGTCATAGTTGTATAAACCATGAAAAACTGTCATTGTATTACACTTTATGATACCTTATTATGATCCAACATCACTTGGAACTTAGTATCATTACTAAAGTAAGACATTGACGGTTATAAGTTTTCACATGGCTATGACAATGTCACATTTACCTTGAATTCTCAAAGTTGTTGGTTCTTCTTATCTAGTTGTCCTTACGTGGATTGAAATCTTTATAACTTATAACTAGATCATAAATGTTCACAATCTTTGTTATCACGTAAGTGAGAACTTAACAAAGAAAATACATGTGTTAAGGGAATAAACAAGGTTCCACTAGAGTTCTAACTTACCAAAACTCAAACATATTGGTGAACCTTATCCTAGAATGAAATATCTGGGCATACAACATTTATCACTCAAATAATTGATTATTTATTCTTGTATCTAATTAAGGAGAAACATCTTTCTCACCTAAAACTTTTAAGGATAAAGTTGAAAATCAACTTAACCATAAAATGAAAGTTGTGAGATTAGATCTAATAGATTAAATACTAAAGATTGACATACAAATAATGGTAACGCTCTCAATCCGTTAGGATTGTAATAGTGTGAACCAGTAGCTCATGTATGATACTTCTAAAGATACATAATTAAGTTATGCATCTAAGTATCCTTATGAACATGATAATAAATATGTCATCTAAAGTTATAGATCTACTCCTATATATTCCAAGGCTCTTAAAATAACAACTCATATGCTAAACGAGGTTACTTAAATGTCCCTAAAATTCTTTCTAAAATTCGGACATGAAGACAACCAAGTATTAACCATATGATTAGTTATTAGCCGAAATTAAACCTTCCAAATCCTCAAACACTAAGCATGTTGCATACCAAGTTCCTAAGGAATTCTAAGATTAGTGGGAGTAGTCCAAGTCCTTATTTATGACTTGTCCCTTAAGGTCAGTGGGAGCAGTGTAAGTCCTTATCCATGACTTGCCTGAAGTACAAAAGGCGGGGGGAGAGATAAAGTTAAATGTAACTCTGAATTTAACTCTAATTACACCTCTTGTACACCACGCTGCGATAACACTGATCCACTTCCACACACTTAGAAAATAATGTTACTCCTAATATACCTGACTTAAATGCTCAAGAGGAAATCTATGAAACTATTAATGTTTTGCTTCAACTCGTTAGATCCAGCTTAGTAGGTCATCAAGGCATGAAGCTTCCTATTAACTTTGATGATTATCAACCTACCTTAATAAAGCTTACATGGATATTGGAAAGATTACTAATCGTATCTCTGATTTAAGAGCCATTATTAACAATCAATCATCTGATGGAATAAAGCTATAATGAGCTTAACTCCCTAAATCAGAATAACGTTAGAAGTTTAGTTTTCCATAGCTAAACTGAAATCCGAAAGGAGAAATTAAACGTTATAAATTGTGATTGTTTTCTAAAGGCTATTAACAAGTTAAGAATTCATTTTCTAAATGATTCTTTGAGAGATTATCGTTGTCCTTATTACTCACTCATAATTATGAGTGACATTTAACGGACCTATAAAATATCTTTCCTTAATACTCACTTAACATAAAGACATGTTCATAAACTAAACTTAAGGTTCAAGCCTGAAAGTTAAAGAACACTTAGTCTTTAAGATGAGTATATTCAAATAAAGGGTTAATGTAAGCAAAACTCATAAGTGAATTTAAATTTTGGTGATGTTACAAATGTAATCATTCTTCATCAAGAATAAGTGGATAAATGGAGCTACCTTAAGATGAGTGGGAGCAACTAATACTGCATTTGCCCTTATATATAGGCAAATAATATATTAGTCTTGTTGCATGAGTCAAAGCGACTTATTCTCGCATAATTTTTGACATTAAAATCTTGAAGATGCTTCTTATGCAATAAGCATCAAAATACATCAAGATTAACCTAACGAGACATTAATTAAGTCTCATTAGATTACAACATGCAACGTCACTCTCAATCTGTAACTCTAGGAGACTAATAATAAAGGTTCAAGTAATTAAATCTTATGTTCAAGTCTATACCCGTTTAAGATATTGCCTACATTGCTGAAATACTAGAAATGATTAAAATCATTTCCTAATTTTAGTAGTTCATTATAAAGCATCTAAAATGGCATTCCAATATCTATAAGAAACGAAAGACTATAATTTGAACTATAGAAGAAGTGAGAAACTTAAAGCAGTTGACTATCTCTAAATTTTGACTTTATTGTATTCAAAAGATATTAAAAGTCAACTCAGGGGTATATCCTTATGTCTGTGGACAGATTTGTCTAATAAATCATGGAAGAGTCATAAGAAAATGATAACAACAAGTCATTGTTGCTAAATTTATCATTAGACTCCTAAACTCCAGATAAATGACATATTGAAGACTCATTGTGATAAAAGTCAGCTACCCTAATTTCTTAAAACAGTAACAGTTTTGAGCGGAGCTGCATTAAATTTTCGATACAAGTTTTGTTCATTCAAGAACAAATAGAGGAAACTAACTTCTTGTATTGAAAACATTCATGATATGCTTAAGGATCCTATAATTTAAGGTCTATCCTCATAAGTCTTTCTAAGAGCTCATAATGAAGACGAGGTTTACTAATGACCAAGCATATCACAATATGAATGACTAATTATAAATTTTCCTCATACGTTTGATTTTGTCTCTTAATATGTTATGCATGCCTTTTGACATATAGACAGTTTTATTATAAATCAACGGAAAGGGCTTACTTTGGTAATTGATTCTGAATTTATGTTGAATTTTAAATTTGGGATTGTAGTATGATTAATGGGGGTCTTGAGTTGGATAATCAACTCTATGACTGTATTTTTCTGCTGCAATTTTGGTTTAAAATTGAAATGAGTATTAAATTCTGATCAGACTTATCTAATACCTCATATAAATGATCATTCGGCCAAGTGGGAGAATGTTAGACATAATTTATATATATATAATATATATATATATTACGTATATATATATGTATATATAAATCTTATTTATGTCCTTTAATCATTTATCTTAAATAATCAATTACGTATTTGACCCTATCTGGTATTACTTGATGGACGTAATTACCCTTACTAGATGGGCTAGGGTTTCCCCTTGGGTGTATAAATAGAGCCCTTAGGGAGAGATGAAAAGGTTAATCACCACCACAAAACTTTCGACCTCTCTCTCATCTCTCTCGGCTCTCTCTCTGTTTCGTGAACCCTCACGAAACCTTACACCATCATTAGCTATACACCCTAAAGGGGAACCAAGGCTACTCACAGGATGGACAACCTAACTACTGCTGATCTCAACCAGATGCTTACAGGTAATCTTTCTTATTATTATCTGTTTATTATATTAACGATTCAGGATTCGATCAACATTGCTGTACTTGTATTAAAAAAAAATCTATTCATAGCAATCATAGCAAGAGTTTGAATAAAAGGGTACAAATGCATGTTAAAGCTGTTTTAATTGGTTCTTAGGGTGAGCGGTATGGGACACTACTCCTCACTGCTTTCATACCCTCCTCCACTACTCCCACCCCCACCCCCCCACCCCCTCACAGCTTAAATTTTGAAGCCTTGCGGTTTCTAGGAGTAGTGAGAAGCCGTAAGTGTTATGTGAAGCCCTTCAAGCCTTGTACCATACCCTCCCCCGCTAGTCCCCTCCTAATCCTTCTCAGTATATTTTCGACTTTGGCCACTATTTTTTTATATTTTATACTTTGACCAAAAACTTTTAGACTTTACGTTTTATACCTCTTAACTTCTCTACTATGTTTTTTAGTATAATTTTTATATTTTACACTTTGACCAAAAATTATTAAACTTATACGTTTTATACCCCTTAACTTTTCTACTTTAGTTTTTAATATACTTTTGGAGTTTTCGAGTTTGGCTACGACTTTTATACTTTTATACCTTAACCATGTTAAAACGTTTTTTACTTAAATTGACGGGTAATGTGTGGCTTGCCGCAAAGCGCGGGCGGGCCCCTATCTTCTTGTTGAAAAATATTACAAATTTAACCATTTTTATTTATTTTATTTAAAATAAGATTTTGAATGACTATTTTACCTTATTTACCAAAAAAAAATTATAGGTTGCATTTGTACCCTTTTATTCAAACTCTTATAAACTTTAAATATACATGTTTATCTTTTTTGTTCTTTTACTTACGGGTAAGGAAAAACCGGGTTCGATTGGATAACCAGACAAACCGAGTTGGATCGATCCGCGAAACCAATTGATGCATCCATTCTCGGTTCTCAACTGGTCACTTAATCTTTTTTGGTTCGCATGGACGGCCTTGGGCATGGACAGGGTGGGGCGGTCGCCCAGAGCCCTGTACTTTTAGGGGCCCATAACAGTTGAATAAACATACATATCGTTTTTTCAACCTTCTTCCTCTTTTTACCCTTCCTTTCCATGTTATTTTGTGAATCACTCATCTGTTTAGAAGAAATAAACAATAAGAATTAATGACTTTTAATGACTTGTTGATAAACATTCATAATACAATTATTATCATGCCAACACCATATCACCATCATCGGTGATATTCCAACCCATAACTTGCGACTTAGAAATTAGGTCACTATAGGGTTTCATGGTACATACTTGCAGACGATGGCAGCATATCGTAGTGGTTGGAGTGGCGGCGAGGTTGGAGTCGTGCGTTTGGAAGATCGATCGCCTTCAATTAGGGTTTGACAGACGTATCACAACCTGTATGTTTACTAGTATGATTGGAGTTGGAATTCTGAAAGGCGAAAAAATTATCACGCCTATTGAAACACTTTACCCTATAATATTATGTTTATATAATATTTAAAAAATATATATTAATAAAATGTAAATGTGTCTTAACAGGTTAACGGACTTCGACCTGTTAAGACACGAAATTTAACAGGTCGACCTGTTGATGACACGAAACCTATTAAGCCCAAACATGAAACATGTTAACATCGTGTCAGTTCGTGTCGTGTTTTCGTGTCCGTGTCAAAATTGCCAGCTCTACATTTTATGTTTCTTCTAATCTTGAAGACCCTAATTCGAAACTTGATTTTTCATTTTTTTTCTTGATTTAGATTCACATCGCGATGTAAGTTTAGGAGTAGTAGGCGCTAGCCCCTGCCTAAGGGCTAGGTCCGCCACTGGGAGAGCCTCAAGTTCCAAATTTATTGATAGGAGAGAATGAAGTTCATTTATATGTGGACAATATAGGATTGAAATCATTTATAAATCAATTTAGGCTTAAAAATGTCATTGAAAAGTTTTAATCAGAGACCTTTGATAGGTTTGTAAGGAGTAAGGATACCTAACCAACTTATATATGTATTCTTTTTGTTTTAAATAGGAAAATTGGAAATAAATAATCCCAAGTTTTCATGTTTGGCCGTCAATAATCCCAACTTTTAAAATAGCTCCCAATGGTCCCAACTTTCACTATATTTACCTGTAATGGTCCCATCTTTAAAATCATTAACTACGTTAACTCCCTTGATGAGGTGGATGCCATGTAGGTTAATAGGAGATTTCGAAATTATAAAAAAAAAAATTCCCAAGTCACGTGCCATGTCATCAAGGAAGTTAACGGAGTTAGGAATTTTAGCTATAGGACCATTACAGGTAAATATAGTGAAAGTTGGGACCACTGGGAGCTATTTTAAAAGTTGAGATTATTGCCGGTCAAACATGAAAACTTGGGATTATTTATTTCCAATTTTCCTTTTAAATACTTATATCTAGTTTAAGTAATAGTTTTAAACTATTACTTTTTTTCTCATGTATCTTATTATTATTATTTGAAACATAAACGATATAACATAAATTTTATATGTAAATTTTAAACTTTCAATATAATATGTAAATTTTATATAATGTTTTTAAAAACTATATTTTATAATTTATAATATTTATGACGTCATGTGGTTTATAAAATCTGGCACGTCCAACTGATCCGGGTATTATTAATATTTAAATTAGAACATGTTGTTACAAACCATTTTTATTGTACAAACTTAAAAACGAATGTAAAAAACAATTAAATTTCAATTAAATGAAGGTTACTTATGTAATTTTGTGTTTTTCTTTTAATTTATGTATATACACATGAGGGTCACCTAACGACAAAAAGTATTCATATAAAATTATAAAATATAGTGAATTCTGTGTTTGTACATGAACTTTACCCGTATAAGTTATTGATTTTTTATTTAGAGGCCCATATGTTAATTATTTAAAACATAAACGATAAACATAAATTCTCTATAATTCATACTTTTTCTACCTTAATAACAAAAGTGAACTTCTAAACTTTCAATTTATTCAATTTAATATGTAAATTTATATAATGTTTTTTTAAAAGAACTATATTTTATAATTTTATAATATTTATGACATCATGCAATTTTAAATCTAATCTGGCACGTCCAACCAATCCGGTTATTATTAATATTTAAATTAAAACATATTGCTACAATACTTGAGTTATTAACTTTATATTTAGAGGCCCAAATTTTTATTTGCCCCGAGCCCTCAAATTCTTTTAAATTCTCAAAGACGGCTCTAATGATTCAGTTCTCAATTGGTCACTTAATCTAGTCCGGTTTGATTCTATATTAAACATTTCATCACATATATGTGGCTAGAGTAATGTGTGTTTAAGAGAGTAGTAGAGGTGTAGAAAAACTTTGGTGTTTGTATTTGATTGATTAAAAAAAACTAGCCGTTGTATGTAACGGTTGAAAAAAACGGGCAGATTTCTCTCGGCATCACTCGACAAAACAATACCGTTGAGGGGGGGGGGGGGGGGGGAGGGGGGTGTTTATGCCAAGGCCGAAGGAGGGGGACACAGTATACATGCCATGTTCGACATCATTGTTGCCATATACATACAGATGAAATCGGCATGTATACTGCCCACCCTTATGGTTGTCATATGTTCCCTTACTATTTATGTTTATAGTCCACTTTAATTTAGAGCAACTCAATATTTTGGAGTCAGATCCTTGTTAGGTTATAGGTGTCAACATACTTCATTAGGCTTAGAATTTATGGTATGTGCTCTTTGTTTACTTTAAGATGTTATTTTATATGTATGCATTTGTTCATGTTACCTATTGTGTGTTATCGGATCAACCATATAAAGACACAACGTCAAACAACAACAAACTTGGATAGCCCACCACAACATGCAACGGGTCACCAAAATCAGTTTTTGTAAACACAATTTGTGTAAACAATTAGATAAATTCCTCTTTATGTGAAGAAATGACATCTACTTACACGTCCATATACAATGACCTGCAGCAACGCACGGGCAGATCATCAAATTGTTAAATATCAAATTAAAGGGGTGGAACATGTTTTATATAAACATCTACTGTTTCAACCCGAATGAACTGGTTATCCCATAAAACTGGAACCCCAGAACAGTTAAAAATTGAGTTTTGATGTAAGTCCATTAGCAATCAAAGCCGTTCATAGCCTAAGAGCTCAACTGCTTCGCCAAGATGGACTATTAAAAGTCTTTCCAACAACATAGTATTTTTCAAAGTTAGATAAAAAAAGGTTATATGTTTCTGAAATGTTAATGTTTCAGCCCGAATGACTTGGAACACCCATCAAGAAGTTTGGAAGTCCAGAACAGTAAAAGACTGAAATTTTGTGTAAGTCCATTAGCATTCAAAACAGTTCATAGACAAAAAAAGCCTCGTCTGCTTTGCCAAGATGGACTAACAAACAAACAAGATGAACCATAAGTTAAATGAACACATTAGTAGGATAAATGTTACGAATATACCCTGGTGATTGGAGATTGAAGAGGCCGTTAAAAACGGTAGATCTCCGGCGACGAGGTTTAGGTTGCGAAGGCCGCTGGGGATCGAGAGAGGGGTATTTATGGTCGTGTGTTTAGGGTTTTGTTGGAGGTAAATGGTATCCTTGGGCCAAATAATGTTCGGCCCAATAAGACGAAAAAGCACCCACATCTCACAAATCAATTATAACAAGTGAACGGTAGGTTTGAAAGTTGAAACTATCAAATAGATGATTATCATTTTTTTCTATGTTAAAAAAAAAGATGATTATCATTTGGTTGTAAAAGAAAAGAGAAAAATTGGATATTCACCAAGAGGTGCACATTTTAGGTGTTTTCATACCGGTTTATGAATACAAATCGGTTCCGGATGGAGTTAATGGAACTAAAGTTGTACCTAACTACAAGAAGAAAAAGTTTTCAATTAGTACTCGATTTCTTAGGGGATGGAACATGTGTCATGTCTACCTGGTTAGGGTCGGATATTAAGCGGTATCGGGTATAAATGAAGAAACACAAAGGTACGAATCAGGTGAATTTTGTGGAGCTGACCAATAAATCACAAGTTAAGTTCACACCGCTTATAAGTTTTCAAAGCTTAAAATTAAAACTTTTGTTTTTTCACATATTTAAACATTCACGTCTAACTGTAGAACGATATGAGTCTAGCATGGGTGAAGTGGTTCTTAAAATTAAATCTTTTGTTTCTTCAAATAGGGAGCATTACAGATTACACATGTAGGAATATTTCTAAGTGATAGGCTATTCTGATTCTGACTTAATGTTGATTACTTCAATTCAATCTTGAAATCACTTTATTTATTTCGTGATTTCAACCAAAGCCGATGTATACCGATTCCATTTTTATGCATCGATCATTATAAATCGGTTTAGGTTTCGTTATTCTGCCCCATGTTTTTCATTCTGGTGATCAATTTTAAATTTTAAAATTTAACTTGACAATTGTTCGATTCATCTATCATCCAGATCCAACAATTTTTTTGTTTTTCTTGATGTTGTTAGATAACAATTGCCGTCAAACTATTATGATTGGAGTTTCAAATAATTCAAATGAAAGGTGTTAAAATAAATAAATGTATTAGTCTAAACATCAAATATATTTTATATTTTTGGCTTAATCGTTTGTGTCTTTTTTTTATATTACAGCTACTGGGCTTAAAAGAGTAATGGGCTTGTAAAGCTGGAAATTGGGCTCAAGCAGAGATGAGTGAAGCTGCTCGGATAACAGGTTTAGGGTTCCTGTATTTAAGTCTTGCTTAAGGCTTATTTTCGATAGAGTTAGATTTTTTCTCAGTCAAACCGTTCACAAGCTCTTCGTCTTCGTCCCTGTGAAATTTTCTAGGGTTCAGAGTTCTATTCGTTGAGTTTTTGAGTTTATTGTTCGATTCCGATCATGTTGTTGATGATCGGTTGAGATCTGTTTGTATTTTTCTGTTAGTTCATCCAGATCTTCTTGTTCTTTGAGATTGTGTCATAATTTGGGGTTGAGAACGAGTTAGATCTGTACATTTTTACATGGTATCAGAGCCGTCTTGGCTTTGATTCGTGTTGTGTCCTCTGGTTTCTTCCTGTTCTTCGAGTTTTTTGTTAGGGTTTTCCTCTCAAACCCTAATTCGTGTTTCGATCACAATATCTGTGTTCTTCGCTCTCAGAGTGAGAGTGTTTTGTTGTGATTTTGGTTAGTATTCGCTTGCCGCTGTTTCATCTTCCGATCTAGGGTTTATTGGTGGTTATTCATCTGGGTTCAAGCAAGGTTGACGGTGCTGCTGTTGAAGGATACTATCGTAACGTTTGAAGACCCTAACCCTAAGTGAAGGTTAGGGAGGCAAGGAGGTGCAGTTCAGTGTTGAATCGGGTTCATCAGCCTTCCTGCCTGAGTTGTGTAACCCTAAGTGAAGGTTACACACTCAGGCGCACAGGGTGAGATCGTTCCATTTTTTTTTCTTGTTTGCCTGATTTCTGGTATTGTCTAGTTGCGTATTGCCTGATTGTTTGATTTCTTGAATTACCTGATTGCCTGATTTCTGATATTGCCTTTTTTTGCGGTATTTGATCTTGCTTGTTTGTATTGCATTACTGTTGTGCCTTGTTGAAAAATGACTGATGGTGATGGGGATAAACCTAGCTCATTTGCTACTCTTGTTAGCAAGATTGAAGCTAGTGATCCTCTATATCTTCATGCGAGTGACTCTTGCACTTTGACTCTGATTAGTTTTAAACTTAAAGGTGTGGATAACTATACTGTTTGGGCTAATGCCTTGAAACTTGCCTTAAGTGTAAAAAACAAAGTAGGTTTTTTAGATGGTACATGCCTAAAACCTACTGATGATGATGTTTTAGCTAATCAATGGGACAGATGTAATTCAGTTGTATTAACGTGGATTCTTAATTCTGTTAGTGAGGAGTTATATGGGGGGCAAGTCTATTCCAAACTTGCCTCAGAAGTCTGGAAGGACCTTAAGGAAACTTATGATAAAATTGATGGTTCTGTGATTTTCAATTTGTATCAGAAAATTAATTCACTGTCACATAATGGTTTGTCTGTTGCTGAGTATTATCATAAGTTGAGTACTATGTGGAAACAGTTTGATAATATGGTTCAGTTACCTGTATGTTCTTGTGATGCTTTTAAGTCTTATAGTGAGTTTAATGATTCTATTAAACTCATGCAGTTTCTTATGGGTCTTGATGATGTCTATTTGCCCGTTAGAACCAACTTGCTTACTCGTGACCCTCTTCCCACTCTTAAAACAGCTTTTGCTACTATTTCTAGGGATGAGTCACATCGAACAAGTACTTTAGGCTCTAAGGGGCAAACTTCAGGGTTTATAGCCAAGTCTGGACCATTTTCTGATAACACAAGGAGACCAAATAAGGGTCCTAATACTAATATTAAATGTACACATTGCAATAAAACTGGTCACTTAGTTGATAAATGTTTTGAACTCATTGGATATCCTCCTGGGTATAGACAAAGGAATGGTAAATGGGTAACTCAAGGGGGTAGACAAGGAACTGTTAACAGTTCTAATACTGATTGCTGTCCTAGCTCATCTCTTAATGTGAATTCTCTTAGTCATGATCAGTTTTCAAGACTTTTAAGACTTTTAGAAGATAAGTCTGGGCAGGGAGAATCCTCACAAATTACAAATATGGGAGGTAAAGTGGCTGGTTTAAATACATGTGTCAATGTCTTTAGTAGTTCCGTGTATGCTTTTACTTCTGGTACTGGGAGTTCTGGTTGGGTAATAGATTCAGGTGCTAATCAGCACATGGTCACTTCAGATAAAGATATGTTTAATCTTGTAAATGTGTCTGAGTTTCGAATCAGAGTTAAACACCCCAATGGGACTTTGTCTACTGTTACAAAAATTGGAAATTTAAAATTGGTGGATGAAGTAATTTTACAAGATGTGTTTGTTGTACCAGAATACTTTGTTAATTTGATTTCTGTTCATAAACTTGCAAAAGATAATAAATTGATGACACTCTTTGATGAGCATGCTTGTTACCTTCAGGATTTGTGCACAAAGAAAACAATTGTGACTGGTAAACAAATTGATGGTTTGTATATGTGTGGTTCTACTACTATGTGTTCTGAGGTTTGTGTTAATTCTGCTAATATGACTAATGTATGGCACATGAGACTTGGACATCCAGCAGATCCTGTGTTAAAAATTTTACACAACTCTTTAAACATCAAAGATAGTGTGTTCTTATCTCCTTGTGACATTTGTCACAGGGCTAAGCAACATAGGGAGCCCTTTCCCTTAAGTGACCACAAATCAAAAATGGTTGGAGACCTTGTTCATTTAGATGTGTGGGGGCCTTATAAGGTCACAAGTAGGGATGGGTTTAGGTATTTTTTGACTATTGTTGATGACTTCAGCAGGGCTGTTTGGGTCTATTTTTTAAAAACTAAACATGATGTTTTTTCAAGTGTTCAAAGCTATGTGCATTTGATACAAACACAATTTGGTAAAGCTGTTAAAGTTTTTAGAAGTGATAATGGTACTGAATTTGTAAATCAAAATATGCATCAGTTTTTATTACAAATGGCATCCTTCACCAAACTTCATGTGTTCATACCCCTCAGCAAAATGGTATTGCTGAGAGGAAGCACAGGCATCTACTGAATGTTGCAAGATCTTTGTTATTCCAGTCTGCTATTCCCCTAAAATTCTGGCCTGAATGTATTTTAACTGCAACTTATTTGATAAACAGGCTTCCATCCTCTGTTCTTAATGGCAAATCCCCTTTTGAAATGATGTTTAATAATAAACCTCCTCTTAACCACTTGAGGGTTTTTGGTTGTCTTTGTTTTGCAACTGTGTTAAATAATCAAGATAAATTCAGTAGTCAAGCTGAAAAATCTGTGTTTATTGGTTATTCAAATGAGAAAAAAGGTTACAAATTATGGAGTTTGGATAGACAACTTATATTTTTTTCTCGAGATGTTAAGTTTTATGAGTCAATATTTCCTTTTAAAACTTCTGATTTTGAATCTGATTTTCAAGTTGACGATTGGATAAAATTTTTTAACATTTCTGAGTCTGAAACTGTTTTTGATCAAAAGTCTTCAAGTGGAAATCCCGATGATGAAGGGGAGGTCCTTAGTGACTCTGGTAATCCTGTTCCTTCTTCTTCTGATGCACATAACAGTGGTGACAAGGTTGTTACACAGCAGTCCCCTGATTCTAGTGGTGGCAGAGATGATGGTGAGACAGTTGATGCCTTAGATGATGAACATCACTCCTCTGAGGGTATTGAGTCTACTCTTAGACGAACTCCACGACCACACAAACTGCCAACAAAATTACAAGATTTTGTTGTGGGGGGGAGTTTTGTGAAATATGGCCTGGAGAAAGTCTTGAGTTACTCAAAATTAACAAACGAAAATGTTAGCTTTGTTTCAAATCTTACTAAAGTTTTGGAACCTAAATCATTTTATGAGGCAAAACAAGATGAGAGATGGGTTTGTGCTATGAATGAAGAGATGGAAGCCTTGAACCGAAATAATACATGGACCTTAGTTGATTTGCCTAAGGGTAGAAAAGCCATAGGTAGTAAGTGGGTCTTTAAGGTAAAGTATAAGTCATCAGGTGAGGTTGACAGGTTTAAGGCTAGACTTGTGGCTAAAGGCTATAGTCAAAAAGAGGGGATAGACTTTGATGAGACTTTTTCACCTGTTGTAAAGCTTGCTACCATTAGGATTGTACTAAATCTGGCTGTAAAAAATGGTTGGGAGTTGTCACAATTAGATATAAATAACGCCTTTTTATATGGAGACCTTCATGAGGATGTTTACATGATTCCACCTGAGGGTTATTTCCAGGATAGAAAAAATAAAGTGTGTAAGCTTAATAGGTCTCTCTATGGTCTTAAACAAGCCCCCAGAATGTGGAATGAGAAGTTAGTGGGAGTTCTGTGTGAAAATGGTTTTTCTCAGAGTAAAACAGATTATTCTATGTTTATTTCTTCAAATAAAACTGTTATGACTATATTACTTGTTTATGTGGATGACATAATAATTACTGGAAATTGTCATGATGCTATTGAATCTGTTAAAACTCTGCTGCAATCTAAGTTCAGAATAAAAGATTTGGGAGAATTAAAATACTTTCTTGGGTTTGAAGTTTATAAAACAAGTGAAGGATTATGCTTAACTCAAAGAAAGTATTGTTTAGAATTATTGAGTGAATTTGGTTTAAGTGGATCTAAACCGGTGTCTATACCAATAGAACAGAATTATGTCCTAACAAATAACTTTAAAAATCATGATCCATTAGTTGATAATATAACTGGTTTTCAAAAGTTAGTTGGTAAACTTATATATCTGTCACACACCAGACCTGATATTTGCTATTCAGTCCAGTTTTTAAGTCAATTTATGCATAGTCCTAGGAAATCACATCTCAATATAGCACTTAGACTCCTTAGGCATCTAAAATCTGCTCCAGGGAAAGGTATTTTAATTGGGAAAAATGACTCTTTGAATCTAACTGTATACTCAGATTCTGACTGGGCTAAGTGTGTATTCACCAGGAAGTCGGTGACTGGCTATTGTGTTTTTTTAGGAAACTCCTTGATTTCTTGGAAGTCAAAGAAACAAAGCACTGTATCTAGGTCTTCAGCAGAAGCTGAATTTAGGGCTATTAGCACAGCTACCTGTGAGCTTATGTGGGTTAAAAATGTGTTGTCTGAGCTTAATATTGCTGTTACTTTACCTGTTAATGTATTCTGCGACAATACTGCTGCAATTTCTATGACTGCAAACCCTGTGTTTCATGAAAGAACAAAACACTTTGATATTGATCTTTTTTTCTTGAGGGAAAAAATTGCAAATGGTCTTATAAAAATGTGTAGTATAAGCTCACAGGAACAATGTGCTGATGTGTTTACAAAAGGGTTGACTGCTGGTCAGCTTGAGTACTTGTGTAAAAAAATGAATATGTTTGATATATTTGCTGTTTAGCTAAGGGGGGATGTTAAAATAAATAAATGTATTAGTCTAAACATCAAATATATTTTATATTTTTGGCTTAATCGTTTGTGTCTTTTTTTATATTACAGCTACTGGGCTTAAAAGAGTAATGGGCTTGTAAAGCTGGAAATTGGGCTCAAGCAGAGATGAGTGAAGCTGCTCGGATAACAGGTTTAGGGTTCCTGTATTTAAGTCTTGCTTAAGGCTTATTTTCGATAGAGTTAGATTTTTTCTCAGTCAAACCGTTCACAAGCTCTTCGTCTTCGTCCCTGTGAAATTTTCTAGGGTTCAGAGTTCTATTCGTTGAGTTTTTGAGTTTATTGTTCGATTCCGATCATGTTGTTGATGATCGGTTGAGATCTGTTTGTATTTTTCTGTTAGTTCATCCAGATCTTCTTGTTCTTTGAGATTGTGTCATAATTTGGGGTTGAGAACGAGTTAGATCTGTACATTTTTACAAAAGGATTTATCATTTTCCGTCACATGAAAATAATTAATAAAAGGGGAATGAAATTCTGTTTTTTTACTCTAAATTTGAAACTTAATGGTTATATGCCATAAAATAAAACTTGTTAGTGGAATGATCAGTGGAAATTAAAAGCCGGTTGCAAGTGAATTATAGTTTGCAATTTTTCCCCATATATGTTGATGGATAATTTTTTTTTTTTTGAACAGCAAGAATATATTAGAAACGGCCAAAGCGAGGAGCTAAGACAAAAGTACAAAGATAAAAAACACAAAGTTACAAAGCATAAAGACCATAGTTATAAAATTCCTCCCACACCAGCTCAGAGACTTTTGCTTTATGTTGATGGATAATTAAGGGAATATTTGGGGTTTGGGTTTTTTTGTTGTCTTTGGAGTGTGTGTTTGGGTCGGTGTTTACATTGTGGGCCTCTAGGTTCCATCCAAGTGTGTCTTGTGCGTGGTGCGGTTGGTGTATTTCGTTTCGTGTTATACTTCGATTCGCGTGTGTGTATAGTCTTCTTCTTTCGTGTCTGGGTTGGTTTTTGCTCTTCGTGGATGGGTGGGTATGGGTTTGGGCGGTTGGTTTCGTGCCTGCCGCCTTTGTTGATTCCTTCATGGGAGACATATACATGGGATCACGAACTGATTGGTGTGGCTATATATTAGTGGTGGCGGATGTTGGTTAAAGCATATGGCTGTGGTGAGGGGCAGTACAAGAGTGAAAGGATTGGTTTATGATGTGGTCGCAGTCATCTACAGTTAACAGGACGAGGGGGGCCAAGAGCTAGACGTCTAAATAATCCTGAAGTGGATACATGGAAAATATGTTATCCCTACGTTTGATGTCGAAGGTTGTTTTGGAAGTAGTAGGAGGTTTTCATCCCGGACTGCGCTTATGGATCTTCCTTGTCCGTCGCGTTTCGCGGGCTAGTGATCTCGTCGGAGGGTTTTGTTAGGGTTCGCCCATCCTCTCCGTCGATCGTATCCTCCGCGTGCGTGGTTGGATCGGGGAGTTCGAGTGTGCTATTTCGGGGTGTTGCTCCTGTTTATGTGATTTTATGGATATCTCATGTGGTGTGGCCTCTGGGGGTTTTTGGCCTAACATAGGTTGAAGTAAAAAGTGGGAAGTGTTGTGTTGGATCTCGGGGGGTTCTCGAAGTTTTAAGCATGGAGTATTGGGTGATGCTTGTCCTTGTTGGATGCTGGGATGCCCAGTTGGTATGGTTAATTAACGCTGTGGGGGTCATTTTGCATTGGAGTGTATGTGCTCCTTTTGGTTGTCTTGTTCTTATTTTTGTTTTTATCTTTCGGAACTCATGTTTTTACCCCAGCTCCTTGCTGATCTTTAATTGATGATTTGTCGTTTCAAAAAAAAAAATTGTTGCTAGGGACACCCATTAAGGCCATAATGCCCCATTTGTACAAATCTAAATGCCCCATTATGCCCTTAATGTCCAGTTAAGTATGGACACCTCATTTAACACATTTTTATTGGGATCGGCGTCAATGATTGGAGAGAGGTATGACCTAAATGCCCAGCTAAACCCTAAATGGGGCATTAAGGATCCTATAAATTTTCTAGCTTATTTTTAACCCTCTTTTGCTTCAAACTTGTATTTTATTTAAATTAAAAGTAAGTCTTTTCTAAAAGTTTATAAAATTTATTTAACTTTTTAGTAACTTATAAATATTAAAACGTTAATTGGTTATATTCGTTACTAAAAGTTTATAAACTTCTCTCGTGTACTAAAAATTTATAAAGTTTTTTTTTTCCGTAAACACGAATATAAACGATCGTATTGTCGTTTAAGTTTAATAACAAAAATAACAATAATAATAATAATAATAATAATTGTAAGTTCGAAATTCAGTGTATTGGACGAGATACGCATAAATAGTTGCATTTGAATGAAATGAACATGTGTACCTATATATGTATATATATGTATGTATGTATAATTATTTTTTATATGAACATATGTACCTATATATGTGTGTGTACGTATACTAGCATGTAAATGAGTTTATATACATCTAAATACTATAAAACGTTAAAAATGTAAAAACCTTAAGGCAGGGTTAAGGCCTTAATGCAGCATTACTGTCAAACGTAATGGTCCATTAAGCCCTTAATGCATCATTATGTTTCATTGTAATGCCAGATTTAGCTTTTTAATGGGGCATTTAGAAACTTAACGGCCCACTAAAAATCACAAGTTAAGTTCACATCGTTTATAAGTTTTCAAACCTTAAAATTAAATCTCTTGTTTTTTCACATATTTAAACATGGGAAAAAGACAAAAATGTCCAGATTGAAAATAAAAGTAATTAATATGCCCATTTGAAAGTCAACTGTCATATTATGCCCACATTTAGAGTCGCCACGACTGTCAGGAAGGGTCGCCACGACCCAACCAATTAAAATCCGACACGTGGTACCTTAGAAGTCGGCACGACCGTCAAACCCCCGACAACGACCGTTAAACAGCCGACAACGACCGTGCCACGTGTAAAAGGAAAAGTCGTCCCGACATTCCCTGACGGTCGTCTGACACGTGTCGGGGGTCGAGACGACCACCTATATATATATATATTTTTTTTTTAATTTACGGGGTCGTTGACCCAGCCCGTGGGGTCGTTGACCTTAACGGTCGCCACGACCGACATGTACGGTCGTTGACGATGACACGGGCTGACCGTTAATGACGGGGGTCATGTCATCGTCAACGACCGTACATGTCGGTCGTGGCGACCGTTAAGGTCAACGACCCCACGGGCTGGGTCAACGACCCCGTAAATTAAAAAAATATATATATATATAGGTGGTCGTCTCGACCCCCGACACGTGTCAGACGACCGTCAGGGAATGTCGGGACGACTTTTCCTTTTACACGTGGCACGGTCGTTGTCGGCTGTTTAACGGTCGTTGTCGGGGGTTTGACGGTCGTGCCGACTTTTAAGGTACCACGTGTCGGATTTTAATTGGTTGGGTCGTGGCGACCCTTCCTGGCAGTCGTGGCGACTCTAAATGTGGGCATAATATGACAGTTGACTTTCAAATGGGCATATTAATTACTTTTTTTTCAATCTGGACATTTTTGTCTTTTTCCCTTTAAACATTCACGTCTAACTCTAGAACGACTTATAGGAGTCTAGCACGGTTGAAGCGGTTCTTAAATAAGCCTTGTTAAATGGTGGATGTTGAAATGCTCAAACGGCAAACCCTATTGAATCACAAACTTTGTCATCCCATCTCGAACCATATTCACGTCAAAGTTCTAAATATTACCATAATCGCTCATTGTTGTTTCACTTTTAGCTCGTACTCCTTTCCATAACATTACAAAACTGTTGCATACGCTTCTCAGAGTCGAGTTTGAATCGGCGTTCATGAACTTATCATATTTCTTGCATTGAGATTTGTTAACACAGGTTGACATTTGACACCAACGGATGATTAAACATTTTCAGTGGTCAACTGTGACCTGGAAATTAAGATGGTTCTTAAGAGTATTTATGAGATTTGAAAGTATTGAGAGAGTTTTAGTGTTGTAATTAAATTTCTACATCAATTTCATGTTTATACTAAGCCACTCAAATTTGAACTCAAATTGTCCCGATACTATTGCCTAACAGTTGGAAACGATTGATTGGGCACAAAAGACGAGCATACTCAGATAAACCCGGTACAAATCGGGTATTGAACAGAGTACAAATCGATTTTCAGATTGTAATCGCGTACATAAAAAAACTCTAGAACCGATTAGGAATTGTCAGGTTCAACTGGTAACGAAACGGATATGGTGAAACTCGGATGTTGATCAGGTATGTGTCCAGGAAGCGACGGAGAAGACCTCACAAGTTAAGAGTTATGAAATCACTTTTTATAGCCTCGCATGTTTCTCACATGATTAAACTTAGCTAAAAGATTTAACAGAAGTTAGCTTAAAAGATGAAAAGTGAAATTGATTGTATACCTAAAGAGTAATAAATGATATTGATGTACTTCAAGCATAAAAATGTAACCTGAAATTACCTACATACGTAAAAGCTCTTTTGTAATTTAGTCTTATCTGGATCTTTAGTTATTTTAAGTTGAAATATACACATGATCAATCATTGTTTAACAATATAAACGAGATGGATACCACGCGCTTCATGACAGGTACCCTCTCTAAATACAAAAGCAAAAAGTCAAAATTCAATTTTAAAACTGTTTAAGGTCCAACCCAAATTACTATAGGACCAAATCCTTGAAAAAAAAAATAAACACATAATATTACTTGCATTTTTATGTTGAAGAGCGAATTTTTAATGATAATTACCTCAAACTTGCAGCCAACCATCAAAATAAACAAGACAGCTGGCGAAGTGGCTAGAAAAACACAACAAAATATTGAATATACACATGAAGACTCAATGAGAGTATTGAAGTGTTAATAGAATCATGATATAAATAACTATATATTATGACCCATGGTTGCTAAAATTCTTTGCCTCGTTGATAACGGATGTCGTGGTCCGTTTAAAACACCAAATTATAGGGTTATCGTATCCGAAGGGAATTCGTGAAAATGGTAATCTTAATAACTAACGAAATTAAACCTAAAATTGTCACTAAATTAAACTCAAACTAAAATTGATTGTGAATTGTGATTAGAGAATAGGCTAAATAAACTAAATTGACTAACTAACATGCATGTTGATTTGTAAAACTAATGAGAACAAAGGTAACTACTCTGGGATCCTAATTCACTATACAATATACACAAAGTAAAGTAGATGTGCAGAAATAATCATGCTACGAAACCAAGATAACTCAGATATGATGTACGGGGGCAAGAAACAGACGAATCCAGCCACTCCGCCACCAGAACCCTCATAGCCCTCCAACAAAAGGATCAGGCACGATGGTTACGAAATAGAGAATCGACTTGCCAACACGGAGCCCATCATAGCCATATATAACTTAAAGTCAACAAATCATCATAGCCATACGATGCACACATCAAAATTGAAAATGAAAATGGAAAGAGACACATATCAATTCTAATAACTCTGATGAATCTAGGCTTCGATAATGCCTACAAATGAGAATAAACAGCCATAACTGACCAGATCCAATAAACGATTTTACCACCGCAACGAATGTAATACCCTAGGCAAATCCCACATCAGTCATGGACATGAGAGATTACTGGTTCATAATGAACGCCATGCCTCTAATATCACCAACCTGTTTTAGGCGCTTTGGTTATGGATGAGAGGAGAACCTCACAGTTAAGCATGCTTGAGTGACAACAATCCAAGGATGGGTGATCTCCCTGGGAATTTTTCACCGGGGTAACCATATGTTACAAATGGTATCATAGCCAATCATTTGCCATTTGGGATGGTAGGGAAAACCTCATCAAGGATGGTGAGTCACCAGGGGTGTCAAGAAGGACACCTTAGGCAAACCTCACATCTCTGATTGGGATGATGTGACAAACCTCATTGAGGATGATGAGTCCAAAAGAGGGGTTGTTTGTAATATCGTATGCAAATCTCACATCGCTTGTGGACATGAGAGATTCCTGGTTCCTAATGAATGCCATGCCTCTAATATCACCAACGCATTTTTGGCGCTTTGGCTGTGGATGAGAAGAGAACCTTACAGTTAAGCATGCTCGAGTGACAGCAATCTAGGGTCGAGTGACCTTCCTGGGAAGTTTTCACCCGGGCAACGAGAAATAAAACCGTGAGCTTCTCGTGGGTAAGGCGGACAATATTAGTGGTATGCGGGGCCAGATGTTAAAACAAGGTAGATCCGCCCAGGTCGGTTGAACATATCGAAGAGTCACAAATCAGAGGTACATCCATAAACAAGGTCCTTTAACGCCAGCATATGAATCAACCAAGAAAATCAATGAATGTGGAGAAAGAAATAGGGTATAAGAAAGAGAGAAAGCATGTATGCGCGCTATGGGAAAGAGAAAAACTAAGAGCTTTGATATAAGAGAGATGAGGCAGATAGATCTAAATACAGGGTAGGGTTGTTAAACGGGTCATGTTCGCAAGTTGATGAGTCAACCGAACCCGAACCCAAAGAATCTGACACAAACCCGACCCCAAACCACACCAAAAATCTATGTCACACACATTAACCCGAACACGACTTGTTTGACTTGAATTTTTTTACTTTTTTTCTAAAACATATTAATTCTCTAAACTTTAAATTTTACACAAAAAATTACAAATATATATAAAATAATTATATTTTTAATAATAAAATCTCATGTTAATTTCTCTTTTTAGTTTTAACTTTGATAAAAAAAATTATAATGACAAATTCATTTATGACATAAAAGACATTTAAAAATATAAAGAATTAAATAAAGATTAAACAAGTCAACCTGTTAACCTGATGGGTTTGACCTGAATGCGACCCGTTTAGCTAAACAGGTTCGCGGGTTCGATCTGAAGTTGACCGAACCTGTTTATACTGAACCCAAACTTACAAATTTCGGGTTGGGTTCTTGTCGTGTTTCCAACTTATGTCAAAAATTCACATCCCTAATACAGAGTAACAATGAGAGAGAGAAAGAGAGAAAGGGAGATGAAACATGTAAAACAGCTAAAAACCCCTCAAACGTGTGTAACAATAAACTAATGACAATTGACCATGTGTTTTAAATGGTTACAACACTTTCCTTTTTGTTTTTTTTTTGAACGGCAAATTTAAATCACTGACGGAGATATTACACCACCCATCCTGATCATCTTCAATCCCCATCAGGAGAAAACTCACCACTGGTGAGAAAACCCTCTGGCCCAACTTATAACCTTCATTTTTTTTTTTTTTTGTTACAAACAAGTGGGACTTGACCCAAAACCTCTTGATAAGGGGTCATACATCAAACCGAAATTGCATACAAATCTTACAAAGGAATCGAAAATTTTTATTGAAGGAGAATAATAATACAACAGCAGCTAAACCAACTATTTAAACAAAACAATTGCATGCTTAACAAACTAATCTAACGGCTAATTAAAATCTAACCAAAAGTTTCACTTTCGATCCCTCAACTTTCTGTGGAATTACATTTCGATCCCAAAACTTAACATACTCCCCCCTAATTCCAAGAAATTGATAATCCAACATTAGCATCATGTAACAGAGGTCCAAGAACTTGATTACACTAATGTGTTGAACTCCCAATCCCATTGGAACTAAGCAGAAGCCAAATTTCAAAACAATTCAACTCAAAGCTCTAACAGTTTAACCTTCCTTGAAGTTAACAAGTCCAATTAACTTCTTCAAAACTGCAAACCTTCCTCTTGGTAATGCTTTGGTAAGCATATCTGCTTTCTGCAACTCACTTCTAACAAATTCTACTCGAATTTTGTTCTCTTCTATACACTCCCTTATGTAATGATATCTCAAATTGATGTGCTTTGACCTCCCATGAAAAACTGGATTTTTCATGAGAGCTATTGCTGATTTATTATCAACATTCAATACCACTTTTCCTTGATCATCTCCTGTTATTTCTTAAATCAGTCCTTTTAACCAAATTGCTTGACATGCTGCTGAAGTTGCTGCCATAAATTCAGCCTCACAACTTGACAAGGCAACTGTTTTCTGTTTTGAGGAATACCATGATATTGCTGACCCATTGAAGTAGAAAATATTTCCTGAAGTGCTTCTACCATCCTCAGTGTCCATAAGATGGTTACTATCTGAATAACCAATTAGTCCAACATTTTGATCTTTCTTATAACATAAACCATGATCCAAAGTACCTCTAATGTACCTAATCAAATGTTTTACAGCCTTCAAATGTGCCTCCCTAGGCTCTTGCATAAACCTGCTTACATATCCCACTGCAAAACATATATCAGGCCTGCTTTGAGTAAGGTATCTCAGTGATCCCACCAGTCTCCTATAATTTGTTGCATCCACCATCTCTCCACCCTCTTCTTTTGTCAACCTCAGGCTTGGTTCCATTGGAATCTGTGTAGCATTACACTCCTGTAGCCCTGCTATCTTTACAATCTTCTCTGCATATACTGATTGCTTTATGCTAATTCCTTCCTTGCTTTGGTCAACCTCCAAACCAAGATAGTAACTCAATAACCCCAAATCTGTCATCTCAAATTGAGACTGCATTTCTTGCTTGAACTTTGCCACTTCTACTGGATCACTACCTGTTACAAGTAAATCATCCACATATACACATAATATCAATTTTGACTTACCTTCCTTCCTATAGTAGACTGCCTGCTCATGTTTACATCTAACTAGCTTGAGGTCCTTCAAAACTTGATTCAACTTTGTGTTCCAGGCTCTAGGAGCCTGTTTAAGCCCATACAAAGCCTTTTCCAATTTGTAAACCTTGTTTTCTGACCCCTTCCTGATATACCCTTCAGGTTGCTTCACATAAACTGTCTCCTTTAGATCTCCATGTAAGAAAGCAGCCTTTACATCCAAGTGATACACCTTCCAGTCCATCTTTGCAGCATATGCCAACATTAGCCTAACAGTCTCTATCCTAGCAACAGGTGCAAACACCTCCTCAAAATCCACTCCAAACTGCTGTACATAACCTTTGGCAACCAGTCTAGCTTTATGTTTTGTGATTCTTCCCTTCTCATCCTTCTTGATCTTGAAGACCCACTTTAACCCAATAGCCTTGCTTCCTTCTGGTAATTCTGTTAATACCCAAGTCCTGTTCTTCTCAATGGACTTTATTTCCTCTTTCATGGCTTGCCTCCAGCATTCCTCTTTGACAGCTTCAGCAAAAACCACAGGTTCTTGATCCTGTGCCAACAGCAGCTCAACAAGTTCAAGTTCCTCCTGCCTCTGATTGCTTTGCCTTAGCCTATTATCTAAGACAAAATCTTTGAACTTCCCTGGTACATTACTTCTCCTGGTAGAAGTTCTTCTCTCAGCACCATCTTCACCACCACGAGATTGCCTGGAACTTTCCCCAACTTCTGTGTATGTTTCTGACTCCAAGTTTTCATTCTCTGAGTCACTTGAATGATCATCCTGTTGATGAGCTTGAACATTTATGTCCTGTTGTTGTTCTTGAAAAACCTCAGTTTCATCTTCAAAACTATCCCAACCTGGTACTATTGGACCCTGCACACTCTCTTCCTTTCTGACTATGCCTGATTCCCAATCCCAAGTTTTCTCTTCATCAAAAACAACATCCCTGCTCACAACTATTCTATCACTCTCAACATCATACATTCTGTTAGCTTTTGATCCCTCTTCTACCCCTAAGTAAACCATTGCTTTGCTTCTATCATCAAGCTTTTTGACACCAACCTGCAAATTCTTCACATATCCTATGCATCCAAACAACCTAAGATGTCCTAGCTTGGGTTTCTTTCCTTTCAAAACAGCATAAGGTGTGGTTTCTCCTAGATTTTTTGTAGGCAGCCTATTCAAAATATAAACTGAGTGTCTTACACCCTCTGCCCAAAATTCCTTAGGCACATGTGTAGCCTTCATAAAGCTTCTAGTCATATTCATAATACTCCTATTCCTTCTCTCCACCACCCCATTCTGTTGGGGTGAGTAAGGAGCTGTTAACAACCTTGAAATACCACTTTCCTCACAAAACTGTTGAAACTCTAATGAAGTAAATTCACCACCCCTATCAGACTTAAGTGCTTTAATTCTAAGCCCAAGTTGCAGCTCAACCCCTGATTTGAACTTCTTAAACACACTCAAAGCCTGATCCTTAGATTTCAACATAAACACCCACATAAACCGAGAACAATCATCAACAATTAACATGAAATACTTATTCCCAGCTTTTGTTGCAGGTGATATTGGGCCACATAGATCAACAGCAACAAGTTCTAAAAGTCTTTCTGCCCTATAGCTACTTGTTATAGGAAAAGATTGCCTTGTTTGCTTACCCACCAAACAAGCCTCACATAGCTGAGATGTGTGAGACAACTTAGGAACACCAATCACTAACTCCTTCTTAGCTACTTCTTCTAATGTCCTAAAATTCACATGTCCCAACCTCCCATGCCAAAGCCAAGCAGGGTCCTCTAAACTGGTCTTAAAGCACATAGGAGTTCCTGTTTTAAACCCTATCTTGTATAACCTATTAGGTGACCTTTCTACCTTCATCAATAATGACCCATCTTTTTCATATAGCCACAAGTGCTTATCTTTCATTCTAACCTCACACCCTCCCTCAGTAGCTTGTCCCAAGCTAAGAATACTACTCCTGAGGTGTGGGATATAATAAACCTGTGATAGCAGCCTCTGCTCCCCTGAACTACCCTCTAATATAACTGATGCGTAAAATTTGAATATATAAAAACGTGGTCAAGCTTTAAATGGTAATCACCAAGTAACCAAACTACACACCAGGGCAGTGAACCCGTCGTATGCAGTATAGTATTGGTAAGAACCGGATATCAATCCGTGGACGCGTATGTAGACTCCCGATACTGGATCTTTGCTAATATTTAACCGATGAAAATGATTTTGAGAAATAATTATGAAAACTAAAGTAATTAACTAAGCAGACAGAAAACAAGAAGATAACGAAAGCAAACTACAGAAAAAATCAATCAGAGAAAAGTATCACCTAGATAAGAATCATCTAAACCCAATAAGACCCCTAGTTTGACTAGTCAACACGATCACTATCCACTAACGATGAAAACCAAAATGAAATAGGACTATAGACACATCCTAATCACTAAGGTAATCCTAATTGAAGCTCGGATAGAAAAACTATGCAAAATTGCCCAATGGTCTAATCGCTTCGGTCAAAGCGGACTAAACGCACACGTAAAAGGAAACCACAAGAAATGACTCTCTAAATGGCACCTAAAACATGCAATGATTCTGAAATGAATAGCCTAGGACCTAGAAAACTCTAAACACGAATAAACGAGCTCGAATCTTATGGTCATAAGCACCCTAACTCACTAAACAATGCAAAGCTATTTCCTAGTACATGAAACGAATCGGTCAACTCTATCCCATATAGATGCACACAAAATCAGCCCCAAATCCATATCATATTATCATGTAGGAGGTCTCCGGATCATGCATTAATCAATAAACTTCAAAAAGTCAACCGACTAACAATAAGCTAATCAATAAACGGTTGTAGTTCTACAATCCACATCAATTAACTCACATAATATGATAAAAACAGAAGCTAAACATGCACACATGATCATCCAAATCAAAATCATTGAGCAAAATTACATTATCATGTCAAAAAGTCAAATGGGTCAAGAATCATCAAATCTAGGTGAAACAATATGAGGTCAGCCTAGATACATGCTCAACATCAATAAAAATCTAATCTTGGTAACATTCATCAGTAAGAAAAAGAATTTAAAAAGATGAAAAACAAGTACTAGATAAATATTCAAACCGAAAGCTTCAAAAATCTTCTAATTTGGCTCCAAAAAGCTTCAATCTTGACTCTTTAATCTTCTTCTATGATTCCAGATCTTGTTAGGTGTTTTTAGGGTTTTTTAGAGGTCAAAGAATGAAGAAAACGGCGCCTTCAAAGCTTAAATAGCGAAAAAATGAGGGCTGATGCGTTCTGGTCACGCACAGGTTACTGGGCTAGAAACTGGGCCTGGCTGAGAAGATTATAAAAGACTGTTAAGCCATAATCAAAACATCAGGGACAGTTGGCCTGGTGGCTTGGGGACTCGCTGGTTGACCTGGAGGTCAGGGGTTCGATCCCTGCCTCCAGCGAATTTTCCTTTTTCGCTGCTTGGCTGCTTCTACTCTTGATCTGGGCCTGCTGGGGTGGAGACTGCGCCAGTGATTGCTTATGTTCTGCTGGGCTGCTGCTGTTTCTGTTGTGGGCCGAGACAAACAAGGACTGGACTGGGCTGCTGCCTGCTGCTACACTTGTTATTATTATTATTTTTTTTCGTTTTTCTTCAATAACTTTCGCATATGAACTCCGATTCAACTCTCGTAAATTATGTTTTTCTTCTGAAATCATCGCGCACCATCCAACCACCTACACTTTAACAAATAAACACAACAATAAATATCACATTCTAATAATCTCAATTAAAATCCATTTCAAATGTGAAAATTATATATTTCTCAAATATTAAAAAAAAAAAACAATCAAAGATCAATAATTCAAATATTAAACAATTAAGCACCAATCTTGATAATTTTAATTTAAAAACTTATTTAAATGGGGGATTTTTATTATTTATTTTATGCGCTAGATGCTACGCATCAATAACAGAACCTCTACCCTCAATCTTTACTTTTGACCCATCCCCAAATGAAACATTTCCAGTTACATTTTTATCCAAGAAAGCAAAGTGAGAATCAATACCTGTCATATGGTTGGAAGCCCCATTGTCCAAATACCAAATCTCCTTCTCTGCCTTCCCTGAGTCATACTTTGATGGCACCGCTTTATGTTCATTCAGAAAGACATACTCCTTTACATCTGTTTCTCCTGACACAATCAATAGAGTGGGTTCATCATCTTCCAAAGTTGTAAGATTAACTTCTGGATCCTTCAGGTTCTGTTTATGGCAGTCACTAGCATAATGCCCAAATTTCTCACACTTAAAGCACTTGATCTTGCTTTTGTCCTTCTTGACTTTAGTATTATTTCTTGTACCCTTTCCATTTCCTCCTTTTTGCCACTCCTTTGTCTTGTATGTCTGTTTAGCCCCATCTTCTCCATTCTTTAAACTTGCAGCACTCTTTTCCCATTTCTTGTTCTTTTGTTTTGCTTCCTTATGTTTATTCTGCCAATCAGAATATGATAACAACAGTTGTTCCTCTCTTCCTGTTGAAACAGCCTTTTTCTTCATCCCGGTTCTTTCTTCAAAGGCTTTCAGCCTCCCAATGGCTTCTTGTAACAACATTGAATCTAAGTCAATGAACTGTTCAATAGAAGCCACTATGTGAACAAATCTTTCAGGAACAGAATCAAGTAGTTTTCTAACAAGAACAGAATCCTCTAATGTAGATCCCAAACTTGCAAATTGGCTTGATAAAGCCACTAACCTCCCTGCAAACTCATCTACATTTTCACTATCCTTCATCTTGAGAGCCTCATATTCACTCTTCAGTGTCTGCAACCTTGCCTTCTTAACTCTATCAACCCCTACATACCTTGTTTTGATTGAATTTCAAACTTCCTTCGCGGATTCCAAACTTGCAACCTGCAACACAAGATCTTCTGGTAGAGCCTGATACATGTAAGCTATCGCAACACTGTCTTTCTTTTCATCTATTACTGCTCCATCAACCGGTTGAACGACTTCCCAAAGTCCATGAACTTTGAAAATCGCCTTCATCTTCACAGACCAAATCGTGTAATTTGTGTGATTTAGCACCGGGCACTGCAACGGAACCGTGGTGTAATTTTCCCTCACTTGCCGATTTCCTCAAGTAACTGGATCTGTCATGGCTTGAAGTCGAATTTGCCCAGACGACGAGCGTGGAGACCTTCCTGGTGATGATCTTGGAGACCTCCGAGGGGAGATCAACAAGCGGTGAATTTTGCCCCAAATCAGACGAGGATCGAAATCCTCTTCGTGGAATTGAAGAACAACGAACAAAATCGGAGATCAAGAATCGAGAGCATGAATCGAGTGCTCTGATACCAAATCAAACCGAAATTGCATACAAATCTTACAAAGGAATCGAAAAATTTTATTGAAGGAGAATAATAATACAACAGCAGCTAAACCAACTATTTAAACAAAACAATTGCATGCTTAACAAACTAATCTAACGGCTAATTAAAATCTAACCAAAAGTTTCACTTTCGATCCCTCAACTTTCTGTGGAATTACATTTCGATCCCAAAACTTAACAATACACATTTCCACTAAACTAAGCTAGTGAGTGTTAATATATTTATATAATAAGTTTGCCGTTTAAGTTTTAACCACTCAAACATTATCTTTACTTTATTTTGATTGTATTTAGTTATAAATTCTAATAATCCCAAACTATAAAGAATAACAGAACTTAAATTGTTAGTAACGACTTGGAAGTTAAATTGTTAGTAACGACTAGGTTTAGTTCAGTTTAATTTTTTTTTTTTTATTTTGGTTCACAAGGTCAAAATTTGTTACTAACAATTTGTCTTACGACTTAGACCTAGAAACCATCGAAATTATAAGGTAAACGCCTAAGTTATTCTTTAAAAGATGTGTCATGATGATGATGGTTAAGTGAATCACCTTAAGAAGTATCACACAACTCAATTGTGGTACTTGAAGAATGTGTGTTTTCACTCATTCTTTTGTGCATACAAGTTGTTTGATTAAATGCCAACAAGAGAGAAACTATAGCAACACAATCAGTGGCTAAATATGTGCATTCTTCACGTCTTTCTTTGTCTTTTAATGACAAAATCTACAACATGTGTGAAAATTCTACTTTTTCAACTTGGTTTCACTCCGCAACCATGGTTACATCACTTTGTTTCGACAACTCCATTTTTGTTCCATCCACTTCTGCTTTGTAGTCAAAGTTTTTCGCGACTACCAGAAACAAAACGAAGTTCAAAAGGCACAAACCCGTGAAAAATGCGTAATAATAATCTAGGTGAGATTCGTTCAAATTGTCTAGGATCCAACCTTTATGACCATTCCGTTCTGTAACATGAGCGACAGTAGATAATATAAAGCTGCTAAGAAAATACCCGACACCAAGACCAGTTGTGAAATAAGCTGTACCAAGACTTTTCATTCCTTCAGGTGCTTGATCATAGAAAAACTCAAGTTTTCCGACTTCTAAGAAGTTATCAGCGATGCCCGTCAAGACAAATTGTGGAAGGAGGATGAATATGCTTAAGGGCACAATTTCCCCTTTCCCGGATATACCATGTTGTTTAGCGACATTTAGTCTCCGCCTTTCTACCAAACTAGCGATGATCATGATGATGACATGGAGGGCTATGCCGATTGCCATTCGTTGCAATAAAGTGATGCCTCGAGGATTTTTCGTGTACTTTTTAACCAATGGTATGAAGTAACGGTCGTATACAACAATGGTGATAAGCATGGAGATTGTTATAAATGCGGCTAGACAAGCCGGTGGGATATCAAAATGCGGTCCCATTGAGCGAACCAATGTGGTGCCTTGTTTGATGAAAAGTGTGTGAGTTTGGGCTATTAGTGTGTTAGGGATGAAAGTGGTGAACAAGATTGGGACCATTTTTAGCATTTGCTTCGTTTGCTCAACTTGAGTCACGGGACATAAATTCCATTTAGACACCGGTTCTTTGATCTTCACCGCGGCTTTGTCCAGAAATCTATATGAAAATAAAAAAAAAACGAATTTAACGAAGAACACAACCATTAAAATGAAAAGAAACATATCTCTACTTTTTATAGATGGACAAGCTAGACAAGTCAGGTAACAAGTCAAAAAGATAAAGTTGAAACGAGATATTTTTTAGTACGTGTTAGATTAGGTTTACTCATAAACTTTTTTTTCTTTATTTTTTTATAATTGATTTATAAAATAGACTTTAAGCAAGTTTTAACTCGTTCCCATATCCTACCCGTTTTAAATAAACAAAACCCAAATAAACAATAAATCTCTACCTTAATGACGATGAATGCTCAATTCTATGTTTTCCACCAGAATACTCATCCAAAGTCAACTCATAAAGCTCTTCTGGGTCAACAGGTATAACTAGCTTTCTCTTTCTCGCAGCGGCAACTAGTACTCTAACCATGTTAGTGAACGGGTTTTCGGTATTCGGCTTGTGCCTATAAATCGGGGTCCCGATGATAAACACAATTATGGCGACAAAAAGAGCCAATGTAGAGATAATATACCCTAAACCCCAACCCACATTATCTTGAATGTACACTAGGAATGTATTTGAGAAAAGGGTGCCAAAAAATATGCTAAACATCCACCAATTGAAGAAAGTGAGCTTTTGGGCTTTCTCATTGGGCTCAAAATCGTCGAATTGGTCTGCACCCATTGTAGAGATGTTGGGCTTGGTTCCACCTGTCCCAATTGCAACAATATAGAGCGCACAATAGAATATACCAACTTGAAATGGTGAGGCTCGTTTATCACAGTCTAAGTATGTCACATGTTTTCCACATGATGGGGGCTTTAGGGATGGTAGTGAAACCACAAGTGTCAATAAGCACATACCCTATTTGATATAGAAAAACAGAAAGAAGAAGAATAAGAAGCTTTAGTTTTATTAATAACACATAGAATTTATATCTATAACTTTTTGGTTAGATTGTATACCATTTATCAAAAATATGTTTGTTAGGAACAATAAGAAACTTTATATATGAACTTCATTACAAGAGGTTAAATAACGGGTTTGGGACATGAACCGGTACTAAAACAAAGTTGACAAGGACCAATTAGGAAGTGGACGCAAACGGATGGGTGAAACTGGTTTGTAACCCTGTACCTTGAAACATGTTAAACCCAACCCTAAACAAACCGGTTAAACCCAGATTCAAGTCGATCATACCTGATCAACACCCCTCAAGAACTGGGAACCCAAAATCGTTTGGTCAAAACCACAATTTCATCAACCTTAACCCATCTCCAACCAGTTTTAAACTCACACATGTTTGGACCCGAAATCAATTTATCCACCCCTATTACCTATTTGAATATTGAAATTGATTGTCTATATAAGTAGATTTCTATAGGAATTTTGTTATTAATTGTTTATTCAGTTACTTTTTTTTTTGTATTTAATCAAATAATTGACAAAGACAATTTTAACTCAAATTCTTAAAAACTAATGTAAAAGTTAATTTCATTCCCCTCAAACATATTATAATATAGTATGGATATGCTTAACTTGTCGTGCTTGGATTAAACGATTCTAAGTGTGTCTGGTTTATGATTAAAACTTTTACTTTTAACACTAAAAGATATAAATGGTGGTATTCGGGTTTAACTATTCAACATTCCACATACCATTGATTGACACAACTAGACATAATCATATATTTAGGCCTAGTGTAATGATTTCACCATATGTACAGAAAGCTGACATGGCCGACAGGGTACGACGAAAACGTTGCCTCTTTGTGGTGGTGCCCGCAAAATGGAATGGCTAGCGGGGTTGGACGCCACAAAAAGAAGAAAAAAAGAGGAGGTAATAAGGAGAAAGGTGAAGTGTGAGGAGAAGGTACTGGTGTGGCATTGCGACGTGAGTAGGAACACGTACCGCCCCCACCAACGGTGAGGGGTGCGGTTGTACGACGGTACGATGGATGTATTACGTTGGGTCTTACCATAAGATAAATAACGGAAGCTATCATAAAAGTCCAATATCGTCCCAGATATGTGTCGGCAATATATGCACCTAAAATAGGTGTCATCCACACGGTCCCAACCCAATTCGTGACATTGTTTGATGATTTTACTGTGCCTTCATGTAATTCTCTTGTGAGGTACAACACCAAATTTGTTGATATTCCATAGTATGCCATTCTTTCACACACTTCATATCCTGTAAATTAATTTATAAAATTGGTTTATGATAAATCAGGGGCCAAGGTTTCAATAGGAGTAGATTTTCTATCCCCGAGACAAAGGAAATGTATATCATCATCTAACACTCCCCGAGACCCACGTTAATATCTTTGTTGTAAGTAAGCTTTTACTAAATATGTTTGTTTGTTTGATCGTAAATTAACATATTCAACAAGTGAATCATAGTATGTATGAAGTTATCATTAAACTCACCGAGCATGAAGTAACACGCTCTCCATTTCCCGGTATTTGATCTCAGGACTGATTTACCCTTGAGATTTCTAGACCCGTCTTGTGTAAAGTCTTCTCCGATCAATCCCATCACGTACCAACACGAGAAAGTATGCGTGTTAATATGGGCCCCCGATCCGGCCTTCTTATAAATATTTTGTCTTCATCAACTTTACCAAACTATACCGAAACAATTTGGTATAAACAAACCTAAGTCATTGGTTTCGTTTTAGTTCACAAGCCTAATCTTTCTGTCATTTTCAATTTATTGGTTTCTTTTAGTTCAAATATCTTTGATGCCTGCCTAGGCTTTTTTTAATCATATTGACTTATGATAACTAGACTCAAGACCTCATTTCCTTTTCAATTTATTTGTTTGTTTTAGCTTATAGTTTTTACTTTAAATATTATTTTTATTTATTTTACTTCATTTCCTTTTAGAACAACAAACACGCTCTATTCATACTAACTAAAGATCGACCGCGCGTTGCTACGGTAATTTAGAAAAATATCTGAAAAAGTGAATAAAGTAGATAAAATATAGATTTATAAGGGTTATATAACTTTTGTATAAACACATCTCTCATAAATTCAAGATGTTATATTCCATATTTTTTACATTTAATTGTTTATGTCAATGCACTTAATATCTGTATTACATCTCATATTTAAAGTCAACGCGTCGTTTCAAATAAAGTGCTCCGTATCCAAGCACTTTCAGTATAAAATATATTTTTTTGGTTAAAATAGCCTATGTATTGACAATTTATTTGGTTCGTGGAAAATACAGGAAAAGAGTGAATATAGGTTTATAAGTGTATTAACCGCTTTTTAAAATTTCATTTACCGCTTATTCCATATTTTAAATTCTAGATGTTAAATTCCATATCTTTAACTTTACACAGACTCTTCTTCAGCAGCAGCTAACACCAGACGTCGTTTGGAATAAAGCTTTTTGTATCCAAACACTTTAAGGATCAAATATATATATATAATTTTTTTGTGTGTGTGTAAAATAGCCTATGTATTGATCATTTCCTTGATTCGCGTAAAAAAAGTGCTACCTAGTACACCTATAAACTTATCTTAATCATGGAAGGTTGCTTATGGGTTTTTTTGGCAGTCCCAATTAGCATCATATATGTTTTGATTTTACTTATCTATGAAGATTTCTGTTGGTTTTCGGCTTTGAAGCGCGTATCAGAATTGTTTTGGTTTTAGTTTGCTATGACTATTTCTACTATCTATACATGATAAAGTTGGATCTAATGTTGTTACTATGGTCGTTGTTGAATATTGATTAGGCTTTGGAGGTTATGATCTAAGCCATTCTATATGGTATATTGTATTCATGTAAATGGTTGTCCTTGAATCACCAAATCTAAGTTGTTATATCATTCGAAATCTAAATTGTTTTAAATACTTTCATTTTGTCCCTTTTCTACTTGATAAAATTTCTTTTGTAAGCACGTTAACATGTACCTTCATCAAATATTTAAATTTCCTATTTTGTAATTTAAATTGAACATAATGTAAGTTAACCTTTCCAAATTTCAAGCTTCCCTACTGTTGTATATTTAGAATCTATGAATTTATAAACCCAATTTGATGATATAATATATAAACATGAATTCACCAAGTAATGAGTTGATAAGTTCACTAATAACACACTTCTTGATTTTGGCTAACCAAAACATATGGAATAATTCAAATCAAATATTCTTCATCATTCTGGCAAACAAGTAATTTCTTGAAACCAAACTACCAAACAATGTGGGTTTACCTTAATATCATAATATATAAAGTTGTAGTGACATTAAAAACAATATAGACGAATATATGTAACCTTATGCAACAAAAAGATTTAACCCCGCGGCAAGACGCAGGCCAAAAAAACAAACCTGAAATGAGCCAACAAATAAGCCTTGAGTTAAGAACAATGAATCTACCTTTTTATATCAGGTCCCATCGGACTAAAAAAAATAAAGCATTTATTGGTTATTGAGATGACAAAGGTATGCATGATCAATAGTTTCATATCCAACATTAAACATGAAAACTTAAGCACAAATTCTAAAGCTTTACAATAAACAACTTTGTGGATATTCAATGCTATCTCCATGGTTTAGTCTCTGAGTGTTATTACTTATTACACACCAAAAGCTATGATCAGTAGCTACATGACAAACAGATCCAAATACATCATTAGACATGTATAGATATTAATATGAAATAATAGAATTAAAAAGGAAAAAAAAAAGAAGAAGTAAAAAATGGTTGTTTCAAGGAATTGAACTTGGGTTTTGGATTTAGGGGGGCAAATGCTAAACCAATTGGGCTATAATGAGTTTTGTTAAATATTTCTTACTATATATATATATATATTATAGATTTGGTTTTCTTTAGGAAAAGACAAAAAAATGGCATAATTCCATAAGTTGATTTCTCTATTGTATATTACCCTATATATACATATTACAACTAATAGTACAATTTCCAAAACAAAGGGTACAAGTCTATAAAGCATGCATTGTACTGCCTCTTATGCATTGTGTACAACCCCCTAAAGCATTTGGTTTAATAGCTACAGTGGCCTTCTACGGTTCGTGGGTCGCGGGTCATGGATTTGGGTCGGGTTTGCGGTACGTCTGACTTCCTTTTCCCTTTTCCCTTTTCCCGTATGCCTCCTGATTTCACTCAACCACCAAATCCCTCCAACCACGCCTCTGCTCTCCCAAAATCCCATCCCTCATATCGCTTTCTTTCTCATCTAATCAATTCTCTACATGTCTCTCTCTCATCGAAGAAAGCATACCGATTTGTGTTGGCGCCGTCGACCAAGCCATCGCCGATTTATGATGGTGGTTGAAGTTTTCCGTTCATCTACCCTTTAGTCGAACAAACTACAGCTGTGGATTCGAAGCCCTAATTCGTTATTGCGAGTCTTTGGCTTTGGGGTTCTTGGCACAAATGATTATTGGCTTTCTAGGGCTTTGATTATCAAGACTTAGGTATGGTTTGTTTTGGAGCGGCTTTGCAAAGGTACGTACGTTTTCTATTTGTTCTTGACAGTACTCACCTAAAGTCCTCACCTAAAGCACTATTTGTGTTTAAATTGCTGGCCTATGTTGGTGGAATTCAAATTGGGTAAAAGAAATGGGTCATAGCTAATGGGTCTTGGTAGGTGGTAAGTTTGCAGTTTTCTTCCTTATTTTATGTAACTTTGAGTATGAATCAGGGTGCGGCTTTTGATCAGTATTACTTGGTTTTGTGCTCTGGGTGTTCAATTGTGTAATATCATCTTTGATTTCGTTGTGTTGCGCATTTTAATTACCTATTTTGTGTTTTCATGTGCTTAGGATCTACCGGTGATAATATGGAATATGGATTTGCAAGTTGAAGAACATGCCCTGGTCTGAAGAACTTACCTGTTAGTCTTTTAGTTGGTCAAATGAAGTTAGTAAAATATTGTTTCAAGTCTAAATATCCGGAAGTGGAAGTTTTTGTAAGGCAAGTTTGTTGTGGTTTCTTACTATTTTGCATTTAATTAATCTAATTTGATGCTATTTGTTGGTTTTAATCCTATAATTTGTTTTCAGGTGAAAGATTTTGTCTTGCTTTGACTGTGGTTCTTCATGAGGTTTGTTGAAATCCTCTTGATCGTGAAGGGGGAAACAACATGGGCCTTTGATTATTTCTTAGAGTTTGACGATGAAGGTAAAAAAGACATCATGTCTGGTGAGATTTGTTGCACCTTAATAGTAAAGGTGAGGCACATTTGAATTTTGTTATAATATGTTGCTAGAATTTTTGTTTGCTTAATCTATGAGATATGTAGTGTTATAAAGTGATACAACTATTGGAAATGTTTCAGGTGATGTTGATTCATGTACTTTGAAAATAAAAAATAGGTCGTTTCTGTATATTGATATGGCCCTTTGTCATTTTCTTCAAATGTGTATTGTTAAATGTGTGCTACCAACAATAAAATGTTAAGACTTGGCTTCATATCTAGGTTTATTTATAAATTCTAATGTGACCTCTTATTACCAAAAACTGGAAAAGGGTTTGATTTTGTTTACCTTTCCTATCTCAGGTGCCTATTTTGGATGGCTTTTTAAGGAGCTTGATTTTGTTTGCCTTTAGGTTTCATATCAGGTATGGTTGTCTCGCAGAGCTTATGATTTAGCAATTATTTATGATTGATTTAAAGGTTTGTCTCTCTTCAGCTGATGTGTTGAGGTAACAATTCATTTTTTGTTTCTCTTTACCAATTTGTCTAAGAAAGTTGTAGTTTATGCAGAGCTTATGATTTTAGCAATTATTTATGATTGATTTAAAGGTTTGTCTCTCTTACTTTGAAATTGAATCTGTAATTTTTTTTAGATTTTTGTTTGGGTCTCATACTCAAGTTGATAGCAAAAGAGCTTTATTAAGTTATATACCCTTCACTATTTAAATAAGTTTTTAGACTGTTGACTGATTCCCCTAATGTTGAAAATGATAGCACCCTGTAAATGGTGTTCTGTTGATTAGCAAATTTTGACACATGTGAAGAAATTTGAACAAATTTTATTGAAATTGTAGTTTGAATTAGATGGTTTGATTATTTGAGCATATTTGATGTTGTGAATTTGTGGCTAACATATGATTTTTTTTTAATATCTAGACAACTTCAAAGATCAAATGGATGTAGACATAAAAAGACAGCAGGTTTTGAAAGCTTCTATGGCTAATAATCTTGATGCACTTGCAGAAATTTGCTAATATACAACATGTAATGCTAATGGTACAACTTTAAATGCAACATGTACCACTGGGAAAACTGTGCGGCTCTTATGAATTCAGCATTCCAAGACTTCTTATGTTTTACACGTAAGCTTTTATTGTACATCAGTTAGCATTAGCAAATTCTCATGATTTATAAAGTGTGTACAACCAGGTTCAGAAACAAAGGAATGGCGGTTGGTTAGAGGTTTTTCATTTTTCATTTTTTTAACGGAAAGAATCATGACAATATCCTAGGAGTGAAGCAAGACACATTTTTTATTTTACAAGACCATAAAGTAAAAGCATGGAGCGTGGCCTTGGAGGTTCAGTTGCAACAATTTAACGGTGATAGTCCGATTTGCCAGCAGTGCTCCAAATGACTCTTGCTTAAAAGCATCTTCTAGCGCGGTATGCTTCGTCTATAAATTTCCGGTCTCATACTTTGTTATAGGTTACTCAGTCACGCCTCTTTCTTGCTATGATGTAAGCAAACAAATTGAGCGTTGCCTAAACCACCGCTGCAAGTTTTTTTCTTGCTGAGGTTAGTTATCAAACTACTATTCTCTTTTGTCCTTTAAAGATCAATGTTACAAATTTATACTTATGCTATCTTGATTGTTATATCACCTACTGTTGTTTTTCTTTTTGATATTTGATAATAAAACATCAATATGGTCAAGTATTATATTGTAGTAGGCCATGCAATTTTCTAACCACCTAGCTAAATATCTTTTTTTTTTGCTTCTGACAGATATACAATATATGCTAACACTAAAATTTGCTTAAGCTACTATTTTTACTTGGTACGTTCTGTAACTACGGTTTATTAATCTTAGTTGGTGATTGCATAAATAAGAATTGTGTGTTTATATATATTTGAAAATGTGTGTGTTCGACCTTCGGCTAAGATTGAGGTTTTTATGTGTTGCATATCACCGCACAAAGAAAATAGGCTTCTACCGGCAACGCGCTAATATTCCAACTATCCTTTTGACTTCATCGCCGGTTTAAACCAATTATGGCTTGGCTAATCGGCCTTTTTAAATGGGACGGCTCCGCGGCAACGCGCGGGTCGTCCTACTTGTATATACAAAATGTTAAATTCTTTGATTGGACACGTAAGTAAATAAAACAAATAATATAACATTTAATGAAGATAGTATTAATGTTCTCAATATTGTGATATATAATTTAATAATAACATTTATTTATTGATTAAATATGAAAAGCCCATTAATAAAACTTAAAAACAATATTTATTATCAACAATAAGGGGCAAAAAAGAAAGTAAACAAGCAAATATACAAAATAACGTCTAATATACAAAATTATTACCCGGCAATGTAGCATTGTTTTGTTATCGATCATATATCTTCATCCGGTTCTTGCTCTATTTCATTGACTTCAGCGTTGTAGTCAAAGTTTTTCGCGACAGCAAGGAAGCAAAGGAAGTTTACGAAGCTCAATACTGCGTAAAACGCGTAAAAATTATCTAGGCGAGATACGTTAAGGTTGTTTAGGATCCAACCTTTGTGTCCATTCCTCTTTGTAACATTAGCTACAGTCGATAAGATGAAACTGCTAAGGAAAAACCCGACACCAATACTGGTTGTGAAATAAGCTGTCCCAAGACTTTTCATTCCTTCAGGCGCTTGATCATAGAAAAATTCGAGTTTTGCTACTTCCAAGAAACAATCAGCAACACCCAACAATGCGAATTGAGGAAGGAGAATGTATATTCTTAGAGGCACAATTTGCCCTAGTTTAAAAAGACCATGATCTTTAATTACGCTTAGTCGTTTTCTTTCAACGAGACTCGCGATGATCATGATGATGATATGGATGATTATTCCGACGGCCATTCTTTGCAACAACGTGATACCTCTCGGTTTTTTTGTGTACTTTCGAACTATGGGAACAAATAAGCGGTCGTAAACCGCAAGGCTAATAAGCATGGAGAGTGTAACGAAGACCGATAAACAAGCTGGTGGGATTTCGAAATGTGGCCCGATGGAACGGACCAACGTACTGCCTTGTTTGATGAAAAGTGTATGAGATTGGGCCATTAGTGTGCTAGGAATGAAAGTTGCACACAATATCGGGATCATTTTGACCATTTGCTTCGTCTGCTCAACTTGTGTCACCGGACATAACTTCCATTCGGAAGCCGGTTCTTCAACCTTCACCGCGGCTTTGTCAAGAAATCTATATGTTACGACATGAGGTTATGCATTCACATTCATTTAGCTAGATTCACAAATGTATATATACATGCAAAATTGTCAAATGGGCTTACCTTAATGAAGATGAATGATCAATTCTATACTTCCCGGGGCTAGCGTACTCGTTCAAACTCAACTCATAAAGCTCTTTCGGGTCGACCGGTACACTAGCATTCCACTTTCTTGCGCTTGCTACTAGTACCTTTGCCATTTGAGTAAACGGGCTCTCGGCTCTTGGTTTGTGTCTATAAACCGGTGTTCCGAACACGAATGCGATTATGGCGACAAGTAGAGCGAGTGTAGGGACACCGTACCCAAAACCCCAACCCACATTATCTTGAATGTACACTAGGAACGTGTTTGAAAAAAGGGTACCAAAGAAAACGCTAAACATCCACCAATTGAAGAAAATGAGCTTATGGGCTCGTTCCTTGGGCTCAAAATCGTCGAACTGATCCGCACCCATTGTGGAGATATTGGGCTTGGTTCCACCTGTCCCAATTGCAATAATGTAGAGTGCACAAAAGAAGATACCAATTTGAAAGGAAGATGCCCTTTTATCACAGTCTAGGTAGCTCACATGTTTACCACATGTTGGTGGCTTTAAGGATGGTAGCGAAACCACAAGAGTCAAGAAGCACATTCCCTGTTAAATAAAGAAATTGGTGTTGGTAAGAATAGAGGTGAATAAAATTGGTTTGGGTCTGAACCGGTTTGGCTTTGAAACCGGACTAGATTGAGTCTTAATTAAAATTTGATTTGGGTCAATATCAGTTTAGCTTTGAAACCGGTCTAGATTGAGTTAAACTTAGTTATAATTGGTTTGGGTTAGGCCCAAACCAATTTTAACCGTGTCTAAAGAGGTTCACCACTACACCGTGAGCGAGACTTTACCAATGAAGGAAAGTAGCTCAGAAAGGAGGGTGAATACCGCCCCTATTTTCAAGCCGATCGGGAGATAGGGAATCATCGGGGTGACTCCCATCCCTTATAATGGTGTCCGCATGAAAAAAAAAAGTGATTCCGACAATACTAAGACAACGGGTTCGGTCTAGAGATTACAAGAAAAAATGATAGTTTTAAATCTGAGTACCTGATCTGAATCGATCGTCAAAACGGTTTCACCTCAACTTGACTCCAACACGACTTTACTCATAGGGTCGAGATCAATTTTTAACCCTATATGATTATGTTATGAAGCTGGTTTCAACCCAGTTTGACTTGAACCGAACTGATATTAACCCGATTTCAAACTACAAGAGAAATCCGTTTTGAGTTTTGTTGATCCAAACTGAACCGACTTTGAAGAAAAAACCAAAACGTTGACATCTACTTCGGTTTAAATTATGAACAGTGTTTTGATATAGGAATCTACTATATAATAAATAAAAACTCTTAATACCACGTGTGATCCACATGTTCACTCTAAATAAAATTTATATCTCTCTCTTCTATTAAATACGAATTATCCGTCAAATTAAAAACTAATAATTAAATTATATAGATAAATATAGAAAATATAAGTGTTCTTATTCTAATAATTTTTTTAAAACTTATCTTATAATACAATAAGATTTTAATTATATCTTAATATAAAATATAATTTTGTAATTCTTAAATCTCCAGTAATTGTTATTTATAATTTTAAATATTATTTCTCTTATTTTACGAGTGTATGCTTAAAGAAGTTCCATTATTTCATATACGTTTACGTTTAATTATAATATTTTTTTTAAACATCTCATGTAATACACGAGTCACTATCACTAGCTATATAAATATACCAAAAGATAAATGAGTGAAGAAATCATGAAAGTCCAATATCGTCCAAGATATGTGTCGGCAATATATGCACCCAAAAGCGGAGCCAACCATGCGGTTCCCACCCAATTTGTAACATTGTTTGAGGCTTTCACGGTGCCTTGATGCAATTGTGTTGTTAAGTACAACACTAGATTTGTTGATATTCCATAGTATGCCATTCGTTCACAAATTTCATACCCTGCAAGTTAGTTCCACCAAATCAAATACTAGTTTCCAAGAATCCTTCTCGCTCTTAAAAGCAAAGATACAAACTGATTGTTTGGAACCTCTTAATAAAAAACATGTCTAAATCGCTAAGGGTTTGCCTTAAAAAATGTCTTACTCATCCAGCCCTCTACACAAATCTTATTCATCCAGCACCTAATGAAACAGATTGAACCAAACAACCCTTAAGTCTTAACCCATTGCTTTGTCGACTAGGGGGCCAGTGCCTTCCGTTTACAAGCCAGGGGCTTGTCGGTGATTAGAGTGTGCCTTCTTGCCCATATATGCCTTCAATTTTGAATTTTTCCCATTGTGAATAACGAGATGGGTGACCACCCCGCGCGTTGCTGCGGGGGTGACCACTATATGTAAGCATGAAAATGAGAAAAGGCAAAGTAAATATAGAGTAGTGCCTGTATATACAAAAGTGTTAAGTAATAACATACAAAGATCATTATGTGGTTTTGTCTTTCCGAATATGCTTTGTGGTTATGTGGTTTTGTTTTTAAAGTTTGCATTCAGTATCGTGTAAAGGTAAAACATGGGGTGATAAGTAAAGTGTTTTTCATGCTTGTACTTATTTAGGTGTTATGATATTAACATAAACCCATAAAAGAGCTATTTAGCTATCATTTTTATATGAAAAAAAAATGCTCTTTTCAGTAGCAAACTGTTCCCAAATAAATTTCTTTTTATAGATGATTACAAATTATCTCAACAATTTATCGTACGTCACTTATAATTATCCGGTCTATCTTACATTTTAGTTTTTGGTTAATCGTATTTTAAAATTCTTTTCAATATTTAAGTTTTACTTCTTTTCGAATACTTAAGTTTTCTTTTTCTTTCATTTTAATGAGTATAATATATAAATTAATTAAAATCAACATATATTTTGGAATTTTCAAAATAGAAAAAAAGACAGAATGTAAAATAAAATTACGGTAAAGGACAACTAATATGACCTTGGGAACACAATTTTTTTAACATCATCTTGGAAAGATACATAACAATTACTATCTTATAGCATGCGGTATACCCCCGTCAAGGGGGCGTTATCCCCTAGACGCCCGTGGAACACCGCCCCGCCCAGGGCGTTATCGGGGCGTGGTGAAGGCTGCGTTGTATGTTGCCGGGCGCTATTGTGTGAATTTGACCGTTCAACGGTCAAAAAATCGACCGTTGTATTTTTTTTTCCAAACATTTAAATCTCCTATATATAACCAAATCAACCCACTTCATATTTTATACCATTTCATCACTTCCACCTAAATTCTTTTAAAAATTCCAACTACAATTTATACAAAATGGAGGAGTGGACTTCTAGTGATTCATCCGAGTTTTCCGATTCATCCGACGACGGTGAAGAGATGATTATGCGAGCGGTGATTCAACGTGCTCAACGTCGATTGAATTCGGGAGCTAACCGTGTTCTTACTCGAAGGGCTCGTTTGAATCGTAACCGTGAGCGTGGTCACCAAATGCTATACGATGACTATTTTAGCGATACGTGCGTCTATCCCGAAGAGGCTTTCCATCAACGTTTCCGTATGAATCGGAGATTATTTTTACGCATCGTCGACGACTTGACAAGAGAAATGCCGTGGTTCACTCAACGATCCGACGCGAGGGGTAGGATTGGTTTCACCCCTCTACAAAAATGCACGGCGGCTTTTCGTATGATGGCGTACGGTGTTACCGGAGATTGCTTCGACGAGTATTTGCGTATGTCCGACCGAACGATGCGAGTTTGTGTGCAAAAATTTTGCAAAGGTAAATTTTTTATCATTTTGCTTAATTATAATTTTATTAATTTACTAATTTTTTATTTACATTTTGCTTAAATATAATTAGGTGTCGATCGTTTGTATAGTCGAAAATATCTTCGACATCCTACCGCAAGCGATATTAGACAACTATACGAATTTCATGAAAACAAATGGGGTTTTCCTGGAATGCTCGGTAGTGTAGATTGTACACATTGGGAGTGGAAGAATTGTCCAAACGCGTGGAGAGCACAGTTCATGCGGGGTGATCATAGTCATCCAACTATCATGCTTGAAGCCGTTGCTTCACATGATATGTGGATTTGGCATCAATTTTTTGGTGTCGCGGGTTCAAACAACGACATCAATGTTATGGACCGGTCACCTATTTTTGATGACATCGTTGAGGGACGTGAGCCCAACTCTTCATTTCAATTAAGAGGGTCGACATACAAACGTGGCTACTATTTGGGGGATGGGATTTACCCCGAATACTCCACGATTGTGAAAGGATTTACGAAGCCAATCGGCGATAGACGCAAAAAGTACACTTATCATCATAGGGCAGCTCGTTCTGACATCGAACGTGCTTTTGGTCGTTTAAAAGCAAAGTGGCATATCATTGCAAACCCTTCAAAATCATGGCACCAAGACAAAATTGCAAGGGTTATGAAGGGTTGTCTCATTTTACATAACATGATCCTCGAAGATGAAGAATGGGTGATTTGCGAGTGTAACGAAGCCGAATTGGATACGGTTTATCTCGAGATAAGTGAAGATGAAAAACGAGCAAGACGTCAAGAAATTAGAAACAGAGAAGTTCACATCCAATTGAAGAATGATTTGATCGACGAAATCAACGAGCGTTTCGGCTAGTTTTTTTTTTCGTCTAGTGTTTTTTTATTTACTTTCATCATGTATTTTTCATTTTGTATTTTCTAATTTTAATTAAATAAAGGTTAGTATTTCTATTTTTAATTAAATTGCAAAAAAAAATAATAATAATAAAATAATCCATAACATGGGGGGATAACATGGGAGTATACCCCTCCCATGTTATGTATGCATGTTATCCAGTCAGCGCCTACGTGGCGGATAACATGCCTCCATAACATGGAGGTATACCCCATGCTATTATGATCTTGAAAATATGAGTTTATTTTCCAGTCTTCTCTTTTGTAAACACTTTAATAACATCAAAAACATAAAAAAGACACAGATCACATGTTTCTCAAACTAAAATAAAAAATGAACTTTCGGAATCTTTATGTTTATAAAACTAAGCCTTTCTAAATCTTTATGTTTCTCAACTAAATGTTTCAGAAAAATAAAATAAAAATGAACTTTGTAAAGTCTTGGTGCACACATAAATCTTTATGTTTGCAAACACTTTTTTACTCATTTCAACCAAATTTAGGGGGTGTTTGAGAACTGGGATTGATTATTTAACCATGTTAGTTCTTATGCCTATGTAACCAAGAAGAGTCACTTTAAAATGAACTCAAAAACACAGAGAAAACATAAGAAACAAAACACTCAAATTTGAAAAAAAGATTAAGATTAAATACGACTCAGATCTGAGTGAGGTTGCGTTTAACGCCTTACCGATCACCAGAAAAACATCATAGCCACAAAGATAACATAAGCAACATATTCTTTCAAATTCTTCCTTTAGTCAACACCAAAATCACTGATTGTTTGAACCTCGGATGTATAGTCAAGAGAAAAACCAAGTCAGTAAGTGAGCAACCATTTACATGATTATAAGCCATATCATTTTATGCATACCAAACCGTTACAACATCATCAAAATCATCAATTCCTGCTGATACACACCATGGAAACCAAATCAGACCCAAAACCATCACAACCATAAAGGCTCAAGCAAGCTCAGAACCAAAAGGTTCATCATAGCCTAAGAACATAAACTCTTAAGAGAGATAAACACTCCTTCAAGAAACCTCAGTTGGAGATGCAAGGTCTTAACAATCGGACCACAAAAACAATTAATTAAACGCAACATTAAAGGAGAACATATGGCATCAACAGTTCTCAAATGTGAGACTTACACGATAACTGAAATGATAAATAAGGTAATCACCATCACCGCCGTAAAAGGCTACGGAGCACAAAAACCCCCAAATCGCCGCTACCTCAACGTTAAGAGAATCAACGTGAGAAAAACCCCTAACTGTAAAAAACGGAGCGACAGTCAAAAGAATATGACAGATCCGTAGAAAACCAACCAACGGTGCAAAGAGCAACACATATCAAAGCTTTCATATTTAGATCGGACGGCAAGGCAAACAGCCGCCGGTTTAACGGAGCAACACCACGTCTCAACGGACAGCAGCTGTCGCTTCAACGTCAAGACCGGCGATCGGCGTCGTCATCAGCAACAAACTTGCGAAATGTGACCACCGGATTTCTAGAGAGAGAAAAGTGACCGGTTGTTCTTAGAGAGATGGGGTTGCTTGTGTAGATGGGTTATAAGAGAGAGAAGAAATGTTTAGAAGTTATAAGAGAGAGGGAAAGAGTACACGTGAAAGGGGGAGAGAAAGAAACCTCACGCGTGGCATATGGGCTGTGTACTCATCAACAACCGCCCAAAACACCCTATTAAAATAAAACATCAAAGAAACTTTATTTATAAATATAACAAGGTTGAAGGGGTGTAAACTGTCAAAACCACAAAATCCTGTGGTCAAACTATAAGAAACAAAAAGTTTCTTATTCACCATCAATTTGCATTGTATATTTTATAAATCAATCACAGAGGTGAAAACAAGCTTAGACAAGCTTTAGCTTTAGCTCATCTAAGCTTGAACCCGACTCGTTTCGAGCTTTATACCAAAAGTATTATTACTATGCTAAACCAATATAACCAAAAAACTAAAAGGTATCATAAATATATAAAGATATCACAACACTTACCTATCATGTAGTAACACGCTCTCCATCTCCCGGTGGTTGATCTTCGGGCATGTCTACCTTTAAGATCAATAGTCCCATCTTGCGTAAAATTCTGTTCGACTCCCTTCTCATATTCCATCGCACAAAAAGAGCAAGAGCGAAAACGAGATGTGTGTATGCTAATGCATGTTCGGCTTTTATAAACATCTATGGTCTTGGAAAATTGCCAAATTATATCGAAACAAAGACAATCTTGTTTTTAACGATTCCTTTTAGTCATTTCCCCATGTCATACATCATACAAGAGAACTATAATGTCATTTTCATTGGTTTCTTTTAATTGGAATTTGCTAAATTGTCCATCGTGCCTACATTTTGTTTTGGATCATGTTACCATACGGATTCATGGGGGAGAGATGCTGATTAAGAATCGTTAAGAAGGATTAAAACATTGATGTGAAAGAAAAAAAAAATGAATTTTGGATAGAGAGACTATATATATAAAATATTTTCTATGGGCAAATTTTTTTTTTATGCATTTTTAAGAGATTAAGGGGTTGAAATGGTTATTTTAAAATTATATATTTTTTTTCTACAGTTATTTTCTAGATAGTAGTTTAAAATTTGGATTTCAAATAAAAAATATAGTGATTAATTGAGAATTGGGTTCCGTAAAAATCTTATATACCTTTTTCAGCGTTTATTTTCTATAGTTAACGCCATCCATAATGGTGTGAAAGTTTATGACACGTGGGATGTGGTGTAAAAGTAAGATAAAGTGGTGTAATAAGTAAGTGATATTGTGTATTGTGGTTAATTGATTTGTAATTAATTCATTGGTTGTTTAAAACAAAAACGGGCAACACCCGTAAGTAGAACCACGGTGGAAAGAAAAATGCCCAAGGAGGGACGGTGTTGGCTGGCATTTTCCGATGTTGATGGCAAAAATGCCCCCCCCCCCCCCTCATGGGGCATTACGGAAGGCCTAATTATTTTTATGTTTTCATTGCTTGAGTTTTATATTTTCTAATTTTTATTTGTTTTCGTTTTATTTATTTTTCTACCTTTAACTAACCGAGTTAGACTGAGCCGTTAAACTGGACTCGAACAAACCAAACTTACTAGTGTACCATTGAAATGGACCAACGATAGTCTTTGGCAACCCGGCCGAAAAAGCTTTTAGGGCATGTAGCCCAAATCGATCGATTTGCGCGTCAAGAACGGGATGACACGTATTTTGCGCGTCAAGAAGCTTCTTGACATGGCCTTTCTTGACGCGCAAATGCGCGTCATCTGACCCCTTTCTTGACACGCATTGCACGTCAAGAAAGACATTTTTTGTAGTAGTGCGAAATAGATACAATGTTTAGTGACCTAATTACAGTAACTTAAAACACATATTCAAGAACTTTAAAGACTAATAAATAAATTTCAACACTCCCCCTAGTCTTTGACTTCTTCAATTCTTTATGCGTGATCAAGCTTCAATGATGGTGATGTTGTCACCATCGACATGAAGGATTCTTTCGATCTCAAGTCCATCACTTTCGTCTTCATCTTGAACTTACTTCTTGTCTTTTTCTTTATCTTCAAATGGTTCTTCCTCACTTGATATCTCTACGAACTCCTTCTCTTAATCAACCTCCTTGCTTGCATTTGGTCCACAACCTAATGGAAAGTCTTTAGTAGCACTCACTTTTCTTCTCTTCCACTTGGGTTTGACAATCTCTTGCTCCTTTTCAACATTCACGATTGTTGATCAGACATTTTGAAGAAGAAATGACTATCGTGAGCTGAGGATCACAGGGAGAAGAATGGACTTGAAGCAAAAACTAAGATTACGTTTGCTGCCAATTCTTGTAGTTAGCAGTTGGAATATTAAATCAAACAACAAAGCTTTATTTGAAAGGAAAACGACTAAACAGATAAGAAAATAAACAGAGAAATAAACTCGGGACAGGACAGCGGCGCAACGGCACACCGCCCTGTCTAGGGTTTGAACACAATGGTGACGACTACACTACAGTTTAGATCGTTTAGACTTTGATACCATAACCTACATTTTAAACAATATTCAATACTCACCACATATCATTAAAAACCTATTTTTGGTCCACCAATTCATACGTGATAATAATGTTTAAACTGAATTTGACTTGTTTGGTTTTTTTTTTTGAAGGACCTTCGGAGTGGACAAATAATTTCCCGCCACAATAGCTCCGGTGACCTCTACAAGTCTGGCACTCCACATCAAACTTGTCCTGTTTTTGCTTCCAAAATAAACCCATCGAGATGGCACAATTGCGTTGGCCACCCCAGTGCTCCTGTTTTGGATTTTCTTACTCGTAATTCTATTATTTCATGTAATAAAAATCCTACGGTTTGTGACTCATGTCAATTATCGAACAGTAAACGGCTTCCGTTTTATGAATCTAATATCTAATACTCTAATACGAAGTTCTTAAGTTTTCGCTGCAAAATCCAACAGTTTTATCGCCTCAATCTGACGTCATTTTTCACCGTACTAATTGTTCAACCTAATTTTCATATACATGATTGTGCACTATAACGTGAGTCATAATGAGAATGTGTTAAAGTGATTACTGTTTTTTAGATGCAACAAATAAATATCAAGTATCAAGAATTTTATTCGTAGTCAGGTCGTGTTTCAGCTGCAACACTAGTATAAGTTAAATATAAAAGACCATAATTATAAAACTAAAGCAATATTTATGATTAACAATAAACATGATAAGTTTAATACGAGGTTCTTAACAGACGTGGTTTATCTTTTAAGCTACCAATCCCAAATCATTACCCGGTGACATGACTTTGAACTGTGATTTTTCCTTCAACTCTTGCTCGATTTCATTGACTTCAGCATTGTAGTCAAAGTTTTTGGCGACAACAAGGAATAAGAGAAAGTTAATGAAGCTCAAAACCGCATAAAACGCGTAATAATAATCTAGGTGAGATACGTTAAGGTTGTTTAGGATCCAACCATTGTGTCCGTTCCCTTTTGTAACGTTAGCCACGGTCGACAAGATGAAACTGCTAAGAAAATACCCGACACCAAAACTAGTCGTGAAGTAAGCTGTCCCAAGACTTTTCATTCCTTCGGGCGCTTGATCATAGAAAAACTCGAGTTTTCCTACGTCCAAGAAACAATCCGCAATACCCAACAATGCGAATTGAGGAAGGAGAATGTATATTCTTAGAGGCACAATTTGCCCTAGTTTATATAGACTGTGATCTTTAGCGACACTTAGCCGTCGCCTTTCTACGAAACTAGCAACGATCATGGTGATGATATGGATGATTATTCCAATGGCCATTCTTTGCAGCAAAGTGATACCTCTCGGGTTTTTTGTGTACTTTCGAACCAAGGGAACGAATAAGCGATCATAAATCGCAAGGCTAATAAGCATGGAGAGTGTAACGAAGACCGATAAACAAGCTGGTGGGATTTCGAAATGTGGCCCGATGGACCGGACCAACGTAGTGCCTTGTTTGATGAAAAGTGTATGACTTTGGGCCATTAATGTGCTAGGAATAAAAGTTGCACACAATATCGGGATCATTTTCACCATTTGCTTCGTCTGTTCGACTTGTGTCACCGGACATAACTTCCATTCAGAAGCCGGTTCTTCAACCTTCACCGCGGCTTTATCAAGAAACCTATCCGTTATGATACTTATAAAGGTTATGCATTCACATTCATCTAGATTAATCACAAATGTATAGATACAAAATGGTCAAATGGGCTTACCTTAATGAACATGAATGATTAATTCTATGCTTCCCGCGACTAGCATACTCGTCCAAACTCAACTCATAAAGCTCTTTCGGGTCCATAGGTACACTTGCATTCCACTTTCTAGCACTTGCAACTAGTACCTTGGCCATTCGAGTAAACGCGCTTTCGGCTCTTGGTTTGTGTCTATAAACCGGTGTTCCAACCACAAATGCTATTATGGCGACAAGTAGAGCGAGTGTAGGCACACCGTATCCTAAACCCCAACCCACATTATCTTGAATGTACACTAGAAACGTGTTTGAAAAAAGGGTGCCCACGAGAATGCTGAACATCCACCAGTTGAAGAACGTGAGCTTATGGGCCCGTTCTTTGGGCTCAAAATCATCGAACTGGTCCGCACCCATTGTGGAGATATTGGGCTTGGTTCCACCTGTCCCAATTGCAATAATGTAGAGTGCACAATAGAAGATACCAATTTGGAAGGATGAGGCCGGTTTATTGCAGTCTTGGTAACTCACGTGTTCCCCACATGTGGGTGGCTTTAGGGATGGTAATGAAACCACGAGAGTCAATAAGCACATACCCTGTTAAATAACAATAGAGGGTGTAAATAAGAATAAATACATAAAAAAAAAGTCCATAGTTATTTTGTAATAATGCCAACTTCATGTTGTAACATGTGTGAAAACCATATGATACCACCTATAAAATGTTTAGGTATAGGAATAATACCGAAAAATAAATGAGCGAAGAAATCAAGGAAGTCCAGTATCGTCCAAGGTATGTATCAGCAATATATGCACCCAAAAGCGGTGTCATCCACACAGTTCCGACCCAGTTTGTGACATTGTTTGATGATTTGACAGTGCCTTCGTGTAATTCTCTTGTCAAGTACAAAACTAGATTTGTTGATATTCCGTAGTATGCCATTCTTTCACACACTTCATAACCTGCAAAATAAGCAATAAACAAAATAACCCGTATTTATTAAAGCGTATCATATTAAAGATGTTACGTACGACACTTACCTAGCATGTAATAGCACGCTCTCCATCTCCCGGTATTTGATCTTAGGACAGGTTTACCCTTAAGATCAATAGTCCCATCTTGTGTACAATTTTGCTGGACTCTTTTCTCGTATTCCATCCCACAATGAAAGTTGGAACGAAATTGAGATGTGCCTATGATAATGCATGTTAATTAGGGTTTTTATAAACGTCTATTATGTTCTTGATTTTGACTGCCTTTACCAACTCCTTTTACTCATTTTCCAAGGTAAGTATAATATCATCTATAATTTGGTTTCTTTATATTACATAACTCACGATTATTATTATATTAGTAATTAGTATTTGTACTTATTTTTATGATGTGTATCTTCTATACTTATATAGGATCTTATAGTTATAGAATTGGTTTTAACCGTGATTTGTATTCCATTATAATCCGGTATATAGGTTATAATATTTTTATTTTATATGTAAATATAGAAGATCAATTTACCTCCTAAAATATAATTACATTACAATTTCACATACATTAATACAATAATAATAACCGTGAGTTATATACATACTTTCAATTGGAATTTTACTATAGGAAAAATTATCAGAATGGCCGTTGACCACCCTTAAAAGTGATATAATGGTCATTGACTTAGCTGATTTCAAAAATGTCAGACCAATAAAAACCCGTCTCATCATTCTTTTTGTTAAAAGTTCGTCATCCACTTGTTATTTTAAAAAATAATTCACCACATCACAAGTAAATTCGCTTATAACATTCGTCCCAAATTTTAATTAAAAAAAAAAAAGAGAAAGTGGAATTTTGAAAACAGCTAACAAAAATATCTAATATTTCATACAGGGGCGGACCTAGGTTAACCGCATGGGGTTCGGCCGACCCCATGAATTTTTTATTTTTGTTGTTGTATATATGATTTCATCTCATCAACCGACCCCCAAGAAATTCTATCAACGACCCCATGAATTTTTTTACTAACGTGAATGTTGAGTTAAGAAATATATATAGAGTTGCAGGTTTTAGAAAATGAGTTTGAGAAGATGAGTAGATGAATACGAAGAAGATGAAGTAGACTATTATTCTTTATTATATATTATTATTATTATTATTTTAATATTGTAGGTTTTGCCTTCCCAAAACAACATGACAAGTTAAACTATTAAATAATAATAGTATAATACTCATAACTTTAAAGTACTCATGACTTTAAGTATACTCGAAAAACTATTTTTTTATATTTTTAGTTTATAATTGGATACACTGTAAAAGTAAGTGTATGTATTTTAACTACTAAAAGTATTTGAATTTGTTATTATTTAAATAATTATTTTAGGATTTAAGTTTTAAGAGTATTTTAATTTTTTTATAAAATTTTTCTATATATTGTTTTGAAATATTTATCTTACCTTTTTAATTTGGTTAATAGGATCTATAAGATGTCGAGTTCTTTCTAATCTATTAGTATCTTTAAAATATTATTTATAAATAATATGTATATTTATAAAGAGTCTCAAACTATAGACGTGAAACGAATAGATTTAGCTTTTAAAATGTTATGATCGATGCTCAGTTTCGAAAAGCTATAAATATATTTTTAACCGTACGTTTGTGTATATTGTTAATATTAATGTAATGTCTCCATCGTAACACGTGCATTATCACTCTGGCCCGACCCGAACCAACTCTTAGTCTGTCAAAAAAATTAATATTTAGCGATAGATAAGCAACCCATAAAATTTCCGACCCCTATAAAAAAAATCTAGGTTCGTCACTGATTTCATAATGAAAATAGCGAATAAAGCCGGCGAGTTTTCAAATGAATTCATTTTTAATATTTTGACTTTTATTCCTTTGATTAATTAAGCACACACACACACACACATATATATATATATATATATATATATTTAATAACATTTTAAACAATCTAAATAAACAATGCTTTATAATTTTTTTCTAAACATTTTAATCTAAGTTTTATTAAAAACGGAGTTGTTTTTTAAAAAATAATTAACTCCCTGTTTTGGTCAAAAATTACCGAAGCAATTTAGTGATTGTTGAGGCTAGATTATGAGGCTTGTAATATTAAATAAGTTGGGCTGGGCTTAAAGGGTTTAATTTGAATCATAGGCTAGTTTGATTATTGTATTTAGGCTAGTTTATGATTGGGCTTGGGTTTACTATCGGGTTTATGATTCAAAAGGGGCCCAATAGTAAACCCAATGGTGGTCTATATATAGACCACTTGACCTCCTCATTTAGGGTTGCCAGTTTACGATTTAGAGAGGAGGAGCCAAGGTGTTTACGATCACTAAGTGTTCACGATCGTAAACCCGAGAGAGAGGAGTTTACGATTACTATTTTGTACCCAACAAGTTTTCTTGTGTGCAAAGTATAAGGTTTTATTGCGTTTAATCATCGTATTCTTGTGTTCTCTTCATCTTTACTCTTGAATCAATCGCATTTGAGGATTCCGCACTCATTTGTGGTTATATATCGTGTTATCGGTTTGATCTCGGACCTACAATTCGTATCAGAGCCAAGAATCATTAATTCGAGGCTCACACGATATTGATTCAAGTAGTTTTCTGGGTTAAAGTGCTGGTTTTTGAAGATTTGAAGGTGTTTGGAGTGTTTACGATTGATCTTGCTGCTGTTCATCGTGTTTACGAGTGATTTTCTGGGTTTCTTTGGTGTTTACGACTGCCTGATTTGAAGATCTTCATCAGATTCAGGTTTACGAGTTCAAGATCCCATTTTTATCGTGTTTACGATCCGGAGATTTAAGTTTACAATTGTACTTGATCGTAATTGGTGTTTACGACAATGTATTACCGGAAACGAGAATCGTAATCGGAGTTTACGATAAATTTTCATCGGAATCGAGTGTTTACGATCCATCACGATCGGATACGCTGTTTACGATTAAGAAATATCGGAAACAAGTTTACGACTGAAGGTGTTTACGATCCATAGGAGATTACGATCGTAAACAGGGTTTACGATCGGAAACTCATTTGCGGCAAAAAGTCATTTTTTCACACTTTCACGGAAACGGACGTAACTTTTGACTCGTTTGGAGTTAGAGGCTCAAATTTGAACACGACGTTCGTGACACCGAGCCCAAAATTACCCCGGACTAACGTCCAGGGGAGCTCGTTTGGACCCCCAAATTCCACTCCGAAGGCCTCCGTTTTTCAGTTTTAAGTTTTTGACACTATTCTTTGAATAATACTTTTGCCAATTCTGCCGTTTTTGCCGATTTTTCTAAATTTTCAGAAGCTGCATATCTAATTAAGAAAATGAGTTCAGTGGTTGAAGAAAATAATTTGGTTGAGAACAAGGATGATTTCGCAGCTGAAGTTGACAATACTGAGATATGCCCCAATCCTACTTGTGCTCGTATAATTCCTGGACTCAGACAAATTTGTAAAAATTACCAGTCAGAATTGTTTGAGATAAAGTGCGAGAGGAGTTCTTTTAAGGGTAGATGGCAAAAGAATGAGGAGAAGGTAAAAGCTCAGAAACTAGATATTGTGAAATATTAAAAGCTAGCAACGGAGAAGTCTATTTTATATGATCAGGCTAAGATTGAGATTGGTGAGCTAAAGAAGCAATTGGATGAACTGCAACAAAAATATAACGAGCTGCAGGTCAAGTATGATTGCAATCAGGAAAGAAATAAGCGAATGCTCGATGCTGGAAAGGAATTGTCACATGCCGTTGTGACCAGCCAAGTTGGGAAAGATAAAACTGGGTGTGGGTCAGAAAAGTCTGATAAATCTCTATCTGCAAACAACCTTATTCCTCCACCAGTTCCCAGAGACATTATAGGAATACTTCTTAGTGAGGAGCAAGTTCAACGAACCAAGTCTGATTATAAAGAAGCTGCTCCTCCTATTGATAGTGTCTTGGTTGGAACCACACCATTAACTCAAGAAGAAATTGATAACGAGGCAAACATGACATATGGTGAAGGGAGAATAGAGGACGTATCAAGAGATGATGCTGAGTGCCAGGAGTATAACAGATGTCATAGCTCCAAGTCTACTGATGCTGGGATAGTGTTGAAACCATACCCTAAAATTGAAACCCCATGCTTCAAAGTAATTGACGAAGTCAAAAGGGAAAAGGTGATCTTGACGACACGGCCTGAGGGGAAGATCTTTATGACATCTGGATCAATGTTTGACCAAGAACCAGATGAAGGATATGAATTACCGTCCTTCTCCTCCAAGTTCAAGGGTATAACCGATGGAGTGATAAGTGAACCTAAAGATGAGAGGCCAAAGATCACCATCAAACATCCAAGCATGAAACCAACAACTGGAGTGAAGAATGAAAAACTCAAGGGAGTAGCTGTGTCTCCCATTTCTTCAGTTGGATCATGCAGTTGCCGATGTAATTGCAAGAATGATGCTTCAACATCAGAAAATCCAGAGAGCACAAAGACAATGAGGACAGGTTCTACTCAGGCTTCAAGGAACCAGCAGAAAGTCAAATCTGGAGCTGCAGACAAGACAAGGAAGCAGACACAAGGCAAACCAGCTCCATATCAGCCACCAAAGTCAAATGGGTACACGTCTGACTTCTATCTAAAGAAGCAGACTTGCTTTAATTGTGGCATCGCTGGTCATATTGCTAGGAACTGTCTTTATCGCCCCTATGAACCCTATTTTCCAAAAAGTCAAAGGGTTTCATCTCAGGAGTCTGTAAAGTCTAAGCCAATGATGGTGCAAACACCTAAGGCAAAGAAGACTGTTGCTCCTAAGGTTAAACCCTCTGATCAACATTGGGGCGCTGCCAAAGCTGAAAGAAAATCTTTAAATCAAAAGAACAGCTTTCCAAGTTACCAAAATTTCCAAAAACAGGTGAAGAAACAGTTTTCAAAACAACCAAAGTCTGATAACCCAAGGTTACCCCTCCCAAGGTAACTAAAAATGTTTTGAAAAATGATTCTAAAATGCAGAAGGTTGAAATACCTAAAGTCACAACTCAAAAGGTGACTAAAACAAAAACTGTTTTGAAAAGTGAATCTAAAACAAAGAAGGTTGAAATACCTAAGGTCACAACTCCAAAGGTGACTAAAACAAATGTTAAATCACCTGGAATTTGGAAACCAAAAATCAAGGCAGTTCCATCACAACTTCCTGATTTCTCAAAGGGGATGTTCTTACAAGAAGTATCCTTTATTGATTCCTCAGGTGTACCTAGAAAAACAATGGCCTGGGTACCAATGGCTAACTAATCTCTCACTCTGTACAGGAACGATCATGGAGGATTATCACTAACGTTTTTTTTTAATTACTAATTTGTTTGTTGATAAGTGATTGTTCCAGGCACAGTTTAGGAGACGTATCTTCATGTCATGTCAAGTAATCTATAAATGGAATGTATGTCTCATTGAGAGGTAAAAGGTTAAATTCAGCATGAAAGGTACTGTTCTTAACTTGGTTGTTGATTTGATGAAGCGGCAAAGGGTGTTTTGAGTCAAACCAAATTTCATAAAATTTTCACTTGGTGATTGATTGTTGAAGTGTTTGACTTCAAATGCAATGAAGTGTGCATGTCTTGAAACCCAATTTTCTAAAATTTTCAAATCAATACTTTGAAAGTTAGCTTGGCCAGACATCTTCAAAATTTTGTGTTTTGTTCTTTTAAGTGTGTTTGTGTGTTTTATTTTTTATTAAAAAATAAAAAAAAAATTGAAAAATGATGTTCACAAGATTGTGACATTAAAAATAAAAAAGCAAGGGGAAGAAATGTAAAGATGAAGAAAAAGTTGACCCCTCAAAAATAGTGTGCTTTTCAATTTTTAATTGTTTGTGTCTTGTTTTTGAGAAGTTTAGGGGAAGTAAAATGAATGACCAGGTTGGAGATGGCTGACACGCGTAAGGCGGAAGTGAAAGGCAAGCTCCACGGTGATATGCTCGGTAGGCTCGACCTAATCGTATGACCACCAATGTAAGTGCAATGAACTTAAAAGATATATATGTTTAGTTTCCCATCCCAGGTTGCATGGTTTAAAAGACTGAGTCCCGACAAAAATGGGTTGAGAGTGGTAATTACCTAGTATTCACTCTCTCACACGCCATGTATCTGCTGTTATGACTACACCACAGAAAAAGAAAAAGAAAAGGAAATGAAAAAGAAATTAAAAAAAAATGAAAAAGAAAAGAGAATAAATAATCACTCAGTTGGTCTTCTTTGCGTGCTTAACGGCCGACCTGATCACCAACTGATGGTTAATGAATTAAGTGGTAGTCATAACGGTGTTGCATGGTTCCTCAAGCTGGGGGTTTGTGAATCCTCAATAAACTCTGAGGTTGGGTAGGTTTTGCTGTGTACGCTTGGGTGTGGGGATAATTAAACATGATGGTAATATTGTACTATATTAAACATGACGCATTCGGTCGGGATTAAACGGGTTTGAGTTTAAAGTGAACAAACATACCGGCAATCACCTGGACTAGTTGAGTAACTGAAGCTGAAAAGGGTTCCTCAGTCAGATTCATACGGTTTGATCCCTTGTAAACTTTCTCATGTTTGGTTTGGTAAGTATTTGTTTTTTTATCTTTCGTGTGTGAGTCGTTAAGTTCTTTTTGGTGTGTTTTCGTCTTGGCCAAGTTGATTTGAGAAGTCAAAATATGTTTTTCAAGGGTTTTAATGCATGACAATATGCCCCCGACAGATCTTGCCAAATTTTTAGGGGAAGGAGTATGGGATAATAAGTATTATCCGAAGGGAACTCGAGGATGATACTTATTATCTAATGGAAAAGACTTCCTCCGTCAGATCTTGACAAATTTTTAGGGGAAGGAGGGAGGATAATAAGTATTATCCGAAAAGACTTCCATAATACATAGTATCCGAAGGGAACTCGAGGATGATATGTATTATCTCAGGGGAAGTCCTTAGCTGAGGGGAAGTTAGCAGCTAAGGGGAAGTCTTTAAAGGTCTTAGGTTCAGGGGAAGTTTTATAGAAAACCCGTAATCTATATTAGGGTTTTTGGTTAAAATTATGTTAATTTGAATCAACTGAACAGATGATAATTACCTCCTAACCCAAAGACCAGTCATCAAATGTCTGGTGGAGTATATTTTTTCAAATGAGTGTCAGACATGTTGATGATAGAAAGATGTTGCTGCTGCTGCTCAAGTTAAAGAACCAGCCGGACAAGACTTTCATCTGAATAAGCAACTGTTCAGGGAAAGTTGTTGGTGTCTTTACAAGTATCCAAAAGCTTCAAAAGTTTTTCAAAGACAATGCTCACAAGTTTAGGGGAAGCTGAAGATTTCAAGTCAATCTTTGAAAAAGAAAATGATACAGAGAGCAGTAAGAGTTCATGAAGATCCAAGTTCAACAATCAAATTCTTCAAAGTTAGGGGTTTTCAAAATTTCAACCCTCTAATTTTTGAAGATTCAAGACAATTACCGAAGATTCAGCAAGAACCAATTCATTCATGAGAAGCAAGTCAATGAGAATCCTCCATCTCATTAACTTGTTCATTTCAAGAAGTCAAGTTGATGCTGATCAAGAGGAAGTCCCAAGTGCCCGTCATGAAACCTAATGAAGATTTCTGCGGAAAGAATCTTCATCAACATCTTTGCCAGCCAGTCAAGAAGAAGAATTTCAGAGATTGAAGACATTTAATATCACAAGCGTAGGGGAAGATTGTTGAGGCTAGATTATGAGGCTTGTAATATTAAATAAGTTGGGTTGGGCTTAGAGGGTTTAATTTGAATCATAGGCTAGTTTGGTTATTGTATTTAGGCTAGTTTATGATTGGGCTTGGGTTTACTATTGGGTTTATGATTCAAAAGGGGCCCAATAGTAAACTCAATGGTGGTCTATATAGACCACTTGACCTCCTCATTTAGGGTTGCCAGTTTACGATTTAGAGAGGAGGAGCCAAGGTGTTTACGATCACTAAGTGTTCATGATCGTAAACCCGAGAGAGGAGTTTACGATTACTGTTTTGTACCCGACAAGTTTTCTTGTGTGCAAAGTATAAGGTTTTATTGCGTTTAATCATCGTATTCTTGTGTTCTCTTCATCTTTACTCTTGAATCAATCGCATTTGAGGATTCCGCACTCATTTGTGGTTATATATCGTGTTGTCGGTTTGATCTCGGACCTACAGTGATCAAACTTAGAATGTGAGGTAGTGTGCTTGATCAGTTTGGTAAAGGAAATGGTGAAATATGAACGATGACACAATGATGTAACGAGGGAAAAATCCAAAGATCTTGTGAGTATCCTGAAGGATCTCGGCAAAAAAACATCGGGAGCCGGCTTGAAGAGGCTGCTATTTAATGGTTTTATTGAATATGAAGAAAAATTACAAGTGTTGAGCAAGAGTGATTAGATATTGCTAAGTGTCACAGTTGTTTGCTATCAGAGCGAGTTCTTGTGAGTTGTGTGTTCTGGTTCTGTTTTTAAGCCTTCGACGGAGAAAACATTCTGGTTCAGGGAGTGGAAGCTGAATTCCGCCTGGTGGCATAGAGCTCATCCACAACCTGAAATCAAAACAGTAGAAATTCAGAAATAAATAGGTCCTAAAGTACAAAAAAAGGAAAATCAACTTAGTACGTGTGTGATTAATACACTTCTTAGGTTGATGTACATTCTATATTTAAGAAGAAAAAGAAAGTACATTATAGTATATTTATATTATTATATTTAAAGAAGAAAATAATAAGTATATACTAATAGTGGTTAGACCGCCAACTCGAATTTTTCTCAAAAATCCTTGTTTTGTAACCCTGGCAACGGCGCCAAAAAGCTTGTGTGAGTGTGGTATATATATAAAAATATAGCAATTTTAGTGACACCTTGAGTGCATAAGCTTATAAATTTATAAAACACGGTACTATTTCACCATATTCAAGGGCAAGTGCACCAATCGTGAAGCAGTATAGTATGTGTAAGATTTCGAGGTCATCCATGAATACAAGGTAAATGTAGGCTTTTGGTACTTTGTCTTTGATGAAACCTAACCACGTTTCTTTTAAAGATGGTGAGTTTAATATAATATATATATATATTATCCTATATATACAAAACACGACTACATTGTACAATTCTTAAAACATGTACTACTACTTCTTTTGCTTTTTGTACAAATCATAATTAGACCCATGGTACAATTTCTTATACATAACCCTTTGTACCAGATAATGTATGCATGATGTACATCTGGTAGAGCATGGTTTTTAGCTGAGGGTTCAACTTAGAAAGCAGGATGTACAAATACCCAAAATTCCTTTTCTCCAATAGCTTGATGTTGAGGTACGCAGTACGCTATCTGATTCATGTTTTCAGATCTACTAGAATATAACGATTATTTTCTTATACCTTCTGATTCGAATTCTAGGTTTTGGTATAGTTGATTTTATTTTTAGTGGCTCCATTTCCCTCCTTAGATCGCAGGAAGGATTCTTTCTAGGTTTTAGTATTCTCACTGTTCTACCTTCTACATATTACTCATTGTTTACCAATGATGTTACTATTATTTTGTACCGTAGCAGCCCACGAACTACAGCAGATTGCTTTTTTGTTGGATTTCAAAAGATTATCACACATGTTAATAAATAATAAGACTACTAGTCAGTGACCCGGGTAAATACCCGAGGCTGTGAAATAAAAAAAATTATACGAAGTAAAAGATGAACATAAATTGAAAAAAAAAATTAAACTGAATAATATATAAAGCTAAAGAGCCGATAAATATTCAATAATATTAAATTTATAAGTTTGAAAAAAGAGACTTGAATAATATCTAAAATTAAGATTATGATTTAGATTCTGAAACCCTTTTTGCTCTTCACTCTTGATAGAGATAAGATACGTTTACTCTTCAGATACCTGCCTATCAAATAAAAATGACACTAAATCCCTGCTTTACAAAAACTAAGTTATTTTTAAACTACTGGTTTCATTGCAGTGGTAAGATTGCAGTGATAAGAACGTGGGATGAAAATAAAAGTCTTCTTACCTTTGAAATACTAAGATGATAATAAAAAGTAAATGAGAAGAAATCAACATTGAAGAAGTGCAGAAAAAAGTTGAATGGTACATTAGGCCTTTATCTATACATTTATTTTGTTAAAGTCCATAAACATATACCATGCTATAACCTCAATCGGTTTCACACAAACAATCATGATGTATATAAATATTCAAAAAAGAATTACCTCCATGGGTTTCATAGAAACAATCATGATGTATATAAATCTTCAAAAGGAAGAATATTAAAAAAAATCCATTTACTTATGTTGTAGATAAGAGCAAAGTGCCGGACCATGAATCCATTTACTTATGTATGAGTCAATTTGGGTAATATTTTCTCTAGAAGGTCAAAGGGGTGAATAAAAAGGATTAGCATAAAACAAATATGATCAAATGAACAAAATGAGCTGAAAATAGCCAAAAGTTTATTTATAATGCATAAAAGCTTCTAAATCATTTTAATTATAAAAACAGATTATTAGTGGAATTAGAAAGAAAAAAAAACTCAACTTACTTCATTCATTTCCCTTTTAGATAAAATTCTTACTCAACCCATTAGGGATAAAACCATAACCCAAATTAAAAAGTAATGAGGTCAATATCACCTTTTAGATAACTTTCTTACTTGCATTCCTTCTGCACACCAATTCCAGCCCCAATATCACCTTCTTCAAGCATCCTAACTTTGTTTGCTCATCACTAATTGCTAATGTTATCTTTCTTGTTCTTTTTTTTTTTGCCAGCTTAGTAAACTGCATAGGTTAAAAAATTGTGTAAGTGTACATTAACATAAAGTCTAAAACAATAAAGATAACCTAGAAAGATTTACCTTTATAAAACATCAATCTGTTACTAATTATATGAATCCGTTAGAGCATTTACTTATTCGAAGATGAAAAAAGTTATAAAGTCTTTTATAGGATTATCTTAAACACTATTTAAAAGATGAGTGACAAATTTAGGATATCTTCTAGACAACAATTTGATTGTTTTAAAATTAGTTAGTGGCAAATAATTAAGAAACAGTATCATAGATTCACACATGAAACAAATTGAGATCAGATCTACAACACAATGAAAACAAAACAAAGGTAATTTCATAATGAGTCAACAATAGCAGCATACTCGATCAGAAAGATCTTTCTCTTACTCATTTTATTCTTTGAGCATTTCCCTCTCTTCAGCTTTAAAGTCCATTGCTTTCACTCTTTCAGTTGTTTCATTCTTCTATTTTACCTTTCATCTAAAAGAGTCCAGCAAATCTAAAGCAAAACAAAAAATCACTATACCTCAGGCAGTCGTTAAACGAAGCAATTCTCAGGCTTAAATTTCGGTCAATCTTCGAAGAAGAGGAGATTTCCCTTGCGGAACCATCTCTATTCAACAATTTCTTCATCCTTTGGATCAGGAGTTTAAAATTTCCTTTGATTTAACAAAATAACAGATTTATAAGCGTAAGGATTAAAGAAGATGAAATACCAAAGAGGAGTTCGAGAAAAAACCGATCATGTAGCTCTCGATGGGAGATTTGAGATGAAGACTTCAGTAGAAGAAACAGTATATCAAATGAAAATGTAGATAAAGATGAAACCATAAGACAAATCACGATGTAATTTCTGCATATAATCCTATCATAATCAAAGAAATAATAATACTTCAATTCGAAGAACATTAAAGATAAAACCATACCTGGATCTGGAAAACGTGAACCTGAAGTACTTCGATTCGTTTACCTCCGACTTCTACAACAATCAGGGCAGCGGCGGAGAGTCTGTTACAGGCTCATCGATTTGAAGAAGACAGCGCTTCTTGGTAATTAGGGTTCCGTACGGGAGAAAAGGGGAAAAAGGCACCGACTCTACTCCAGTTGTCTGATTTTATATTACGGGTTTTGAAGATTCGGATAGCTCCATCGGATCAAAAAGATCCGCGTGTAACTAATCGATTATTACCTGTATGTTTTGTAAACGAATTGTTGAGAGTTGCTAAGAATTTGACACATAGGCAAAATCCTATGTGGCTTGATTTGAAAAGAAGTAGAATCCTAGGTGGCACACCTTAAAATGTGCCACCAGTTCCTTAAAAACTTGTGTTTAATAGGTATATATATATATATATATATATATATATATATATATATATATATATATAGATTGCGCTTTGTTCTGAACCGAAACTCAATCTTTTTGTTAATTCAATAGAATCTTTGATTTGGGGGGAAAATCCACTTTAGCAACTGCACTATTTTGTTTTAAAATGGAACAAAGGACTAATTTGTAATTGACATTATATGGATGAAGACTTGAAGCCATTTAGTAAATTAATCTATGTTAAGAATACTACTATTTTTCTTAATTGTTTGTTAGAATCTCACGTGTCCTTTTAAAGATTAGAAAAATTATTTCAGTTTCTTTCTTCTGATGTTTTTGTTGCAGGTAGATTTTTTGCCTCCTCTCAAGATACTTTATACATTGAATTTTATGTATCTGTTATGGTATATTGATTTTTAGCTTAAGCTTTGGTGATTCTTTGTGTCTATATTGACGGGTTTCTCTTTGTTCTTTGTTGTGTTTTTGTTGGCATTAATTGCACTTAAGAAGAGGACCATAGGCAAAGAGCCGCAATAAAGAAAAAAATGTCTTAGAAGAAGCTTTTAAAGTGCAGGGCAGCAACAAGACGAAAGGCAAAAAGCCTCAGCCCTCAATAAAGAAAAAATATCTTAGAAAAAACTTTTGAGGTGCACATCAGCAGGCTGCTGACAAAATCTTTTCTTTTTGGTTTTTAAGATGCAGATTTGTATATGTAACTAAGTCATAAGGAGGAATATCTATCAGAATAACACGCATCTTGCATCCGTTCAATTTGGTAATATATTTTTGCCTCTGTTATCTTTCATTCGTGCAAGTTTTTATGATTCTCTTTTGTGTGGCTTTGTAGTAGGAGGTGCTTCTGGTTGTTTTATGCTCATTTGCTTGCGATTGAAGGTAATTTGGGCGATTTCTCATGATCTAATCATTTAGAGGTATTGTAATCACTTGTTCTTATCGAGGGCTGGCTTTCTAATCTCATGAGAAATTGTTCGTGTTTCAGGTTCAAGTTCTTCTCATTGTCATGTTTCACATCTATCACTTTCATTTCATATTTTTTTATAGCTCTTTAAAATATTTTGGTTTCTAATCTGAACCAAATGATGTTTGGTACTTTTAATTTTTTGGCTGATGTGTCTTAAAATTGTAGTAGGTTCTTTTTAATGTTGTTTGGTCCCTTGGTCATTTTACTATGGTTCAAGCACAATAGTAACGTAATGTTTGTTTTTTCTTATGTATTTTAATTTAGGTTATAGTTATAGCGGTTCCTTACGAGACTTTTAATTTTGTTCAAGCCTATATTGCTTACCTTCTTTTTGGGTATTAACTCTTATTATTTGTAATTGTGTTTCTAATTTTAGAAAATCCAAGGTTTCTTTTCAATCTATCTATATAATAAACATGAGTTTTTAAAGTCCATGTGGCACAATTTTAGGTATGCTACATTGGATTTGCTTACTTGTCAATTCCTCATAATTTAGAACAAAAAAATTACACTAAATTAAATTCTTTCCATAAAAAAATTATCAATATTTTTATTTACAATACCAAAATTTTATTCGTCATATCTCCTTTATTTTCCAACAAAAATTCGATCCGTAAATTGCTTTGGATTCGTGACAGAAAACCTAATAAAACTAGATCCATATTGCTTAGGTTTTGATCAACGAATCGGACGTTTATTCTAAGACTTTCATTAATTCCAACAGATAAGCGGATTGCTTTCAGATTTCAAAGAAGATAATTTTTAATTCCGTTTTCTTTTTGTAATGACCATAAAAAAACTAAGGTCAATCGCTGTCTAGAGTTTGGCTGTTTTTAAAGAACCCGGTATTCTTCTATGGCCAGTTGTACGCTGCTCTATTAAGAGTGTAAAGCAAAAAAAGTCTTAAAATCTTAATTTTAGATAAGATGGTTGCTAGACGAATGTAACCAAAAACATTGTATTCAAATCTTTTTTTTCAAACTTGTAAATTTAATATTACTGAATATTTATCGGCTCTTTAGCTTTATGTATTATTCAGTTCAATTTATTTTTTCAATTTAGGTTCATCTTTTATTTTGCATAAATCTTTTTATATCATAACCTCGGGTATTTACCGGGTCACTAACTAGTTTTTCATATATTTAAGAGTTAAAATAAGGAGAAACAATCTATCATTTATTTAAGAGTTAAAATAAGGATAAATAAATGAAGACCTTTAATAAATCGGTCTAATAAATGGGTCTGAATTTAATTGATAATTCCTTAATTCAAATTCTTTATTAATTTATAAAATATGAAGTTTGCTTGAAGTTTTATAAGTAAATATCATTATTTGTTGCTCATGTGATATTTTCGTGTTCAGGTATAATTTGTTGTCTATCTCTCTTGTTGTCTTTTTTGAGTTTTAGAGGTTAGTTTTCATCTTTATTAAGACTTTTTATGTTGGCTTTATGTTGTGTAGTTGTCATCTTTGTTTCACAGGTTGGTTTTCATCAGGTTGAACATGTAATTCTAGAGGAGAATATGATAGCTTATGATTTGTCACAACTGGTAAGACTGAAATAGAAATATAAATTAAAGAAGGGGACGATTATGGATTAAGTGGAAAACGGTTAATGGGATTGTGATCTATGTAGGCCATGCCTTTTGGTTACCTGGTTAATCTCCTCAATTTTGGAAAGGATGATTTGTAGTCAATTTGGTGTTCGTGTTAAAAGGTCCAAGTTTTACCACACTCAAGTCAGACTGCTTCGTCCCAAGCATATATACATGCTTCTTTGTTTTGGAGTATCTTGTGCTTAGTTAAAAGATGTGCCACTTATATTAATATCTCGATGTATCGTTACTTTGTTAAATTAGACGTGTTCAACATGCGAAGGCTCCGCCGCTAAGTGCGGGTTGTCCAACTTGTATATATATATATAGAAGAAACAAAGATAAAGTTGGGGTTCTAGTATATTCAGTTGAAGATAGTATTACTTGGGGGACTTATCAATGGCGAAGTTAGCATATTGTTTGATTATGACTTTCCTTAAGATTATTACTCGCCAGATGAGAAGGACCGCTTTTCAGCCTGGAATCTTGTCTTACGTCCCTTTCGATCTCCTTGTAAAGATCTCGAGAGGACCGCTTTGGGAGTAATAAACAAAGTAAGCGTAAATGCAATATAGTTGTAGGGCCCGATGGGTTGTCGGCGTTGTTACACTTGAATACGTTGTCATGAACCAGCAGGGAAACAACCCACGCATCAGATTATTTTATTATGAGAAAAAATATCTTTTTAAGGGACTAAGGTCCGTCTCCTCCATACATCGCTTTCGCGCAATATGAGCGGTCGTAACCAGAGTCAAGTTCACTATCACGTATCTCACTGACTTCCGTGAAGTAACAAAATATTACTAACCCTTATCCTAACCAATAACTCCAGGCCGTAGTTAGCGTGAAAGTCGTGTTTGTTTACTTAGACATAAAGATCACGAACGTATTACTTTGCATGGGGTGCAAGTCACCGTTAGGATCATGCATCGTCCTCCAGTCGGGTGTCACAAGTCCGACTGCTGAGCTTTCGACTCCTAAAATGGTCTATAATATACAAGGCACGTTTGTTTAAAAGAATTAAAAATACACTTTCGATAAAAAGAGTTACAATAAAGTCATTTGTACTTAACTTAAGGTAAGTTCATAAACTTATTTTTACCAACCTGCCAGAGACTTGTTTTTTCCCAAGTAAGTGTAAGAATTTAGCCAAGCATAAGCATGACTTTAATGATTTGCTTAAGAGAATATGGGAGATTAATAGACAAATACAAATCAAATTCTACTTACCATAAAGTTCTTACAATCTTGACGAATAACTAGAACACCGAAAACAAGAGCTTAAAAGATGATATAAAGTAAGTGTGTGTGTGTGAAGCTGAGCGAAAAGCTTGTTCATATGAGAGCTTGAAGCTGAATTTTATAGGAAAAAAATCAGCATTGAGCACGAGCCGTGCCTGGCAGGGTACGGGTGGTGCCTGGCAGGGGAGTTGGCTTCTAATGCGTTTGTAAGAGGCATGGGCTCTGGCTGGCAGTGGGCACGGGTCGGGTGCTACAGAGGTCAGGGGCACGGGTCGTGTTGGCTCGGGAGCACGGGTCGTGTGTGGCAGGGACGAAAGCAAACTATCTCTAGGCTTTACTGGAGGGGGCACTGGCCGTGTCTGGGAGGCACGGGCTGTGCCTGAGGCCAGAATTTCGGAACTTGACATATTTCTTCGTGTTTTCTTCACTTTTTCGTTTTGTGATTTAAAAACTAGAAGAAAAAAAAACATTATTACGTTGTTTCAGTGATAGTTAGTTAGTTTTAGTCCATTTTGTGGAGAATATTTGGGTATAGAATATATATAATTTGGTGTATATCACTAGTAGAAATGCATGATCGTGCTCGAACTATGATTAATTCGTTAGGCTACTTCAAAATGGGAACGAAACTAAAATTGTTAAAACATTATATGAGAATGATAATAATCCATGTCTCATATTTAACGAGTGCTCGCAACAGAAGATTTCACTGTTTCTCGCACCGAATCTTACGATTGTTCTTTCCAACATTCATAACATCAATGATCAAATATTTAGTAATACTTCACACTCTAATCCCGCTCAGTGACCTCTTTGCCACTGTTGGTGACGTACGCGCGTTAAGCTTCATTTGTCATTTTCGTACACGCAGTTCGCGTGTAACCATCCGAACAGACTTTCTAGTGAATATTAACATATGTGGTAATATGTTTGTCACCATCATCACTCGACTCAACACCATTACGATAACGTCCGGTTATCTGGTACGTTAACATTTTAAACAACATACTTTGTCGTATCTATCCGAACTCAACTTTTGTCTTCCACGATGTCTCAAATTTCATAACGATCTGTTAGAACTCCTCTAAAAACTTGTCCACACATCGTTTATATGAATTGGGCCTTTGTTGGGCCGTAAAATTCTTAATGGGCCTAACTGGACCTACCGTCCACTCTGATTCATCAGAATGTTTTAGGTGTTACACTTAGGCATCAAAGTTATCCAGAAACGTCATGGCATCTCCATCAAACAAAGCTCCTATGCTACAAAAATTATGAAACAACTTGGACTTTGGGAGTGCAATGTCAATCAATTTCCAATGGAACATGGTTTAAAGTTGTCAAAGGAGGATCAAGGAACCGAGATGGATCCTATGGAATACCGAAAGATTGTTGGTAGTCTACGGTATCTCACACGCACGAGACCGAACCTTAGCTTTTTTGCCGGATATGTGAGTCGGTACATGCAATGGCCAAACTACGACTCATAAACAAGTTGTGAAGCATATATTAAGGTACTTAAAATGAAGCATTAATTGGGGAATTACAAATCTAACGATAGGAGATGATATCTTGAACGGTTATAGTGATGGTAGTTATTCGGTGGACATTGATGACAAACGAAGTACAACAGGAATGGTCTTTTACTATGATAGTGCACCGGTGACTTGAAATTCTCAAAAATAAGCCACGGTTGCATTGTCTTCGTGTGAGGCTGAGTTCATGGCGGCTACATGGGATGCTTATTAAGCATTGTGGCTTTGGGGTTTACTATCAGAGTTAACCGAAAAGGAGGAACAAATTGTGACGTTGAAGGTGGATAACTCGTCAGCAATTACTCTCATGAAAAACCCAATTTTTCATGGAAAAATTAAGCACATACACACTCGGTTTCACTTTATAAGGGAATGCATTGGGCGGGACCAAATTAAGGTGGAGCATGTGAGTGGGGATCTTCAAAGAGCCGATATCTTAACCAAGGCACTGCCTCGAGTAAAGTTTGGCAAGATGAGGAACCTCATTGAAATTACAAGCTTAGGAGGGTGATTAAAGGACATAATTTTATAATTATAGGGACTAATGTTGCTATAGTTACAAGGTTGAGGGGTTATTTTGAGTTAGTTTTTAAATCCTAATTTGTGTCTAATAGGAAGTTTTATTGGTTTAGGATACTTAAGCATCAAGATATGGTTACTCTATAAATAAGGTTCTCTTATAAACCCTAAACACAATTATCAATAAAGATTTCAAGTTTAGACTCAATATTTTTTGTTGTTTGATATCGATTAACAGACTTAATAGTGAACATGTCAAAAGATGTTAGTCAACACTATACTAGTGATTAGTGAATATGTTTTAAGTGTTTCTATTGAATAAGGAACAAGTGAGTACTTATAAAAGTCGTCAAAGTATGCTAAGAAAAAAAGGAAACATTAGGATGAATTAAAAACCGATGCATAAGGCTTTCATGTACACAAAGTTTGATAGTATTGGTCCACTTGATGTATACAAATGAAAGTAGACGAGCAAATATACAAATAAGAACGGGTTCTTCTGAGATTTTGAGTGTCATTTAATCTAACAATCCCTAATTCCATAGGCAGGCATCGAACTAACTATAAAATCGTTACCCGACAACGTAACTTTGTTCTGTGATCTTTCCAATGTCTTCCTTGGATTCTTGCTCGATTTCGTTGATTTCAGCATTGTAGTCAAAGTTTTTAGCCACGACAAGGAAGAAGAGGAAGTTAACAAAGCTCAAAACCGCGTAAAACGCATAATAATAATCTAGGTGAGATACGTTAAGGTTGTTTAGGATCCAACCGTTGTGTCCGTTCCTTTTGGTAACATCTGCCACAGTTGATAAGATGAAACTGCTAAGAAAATACCCGACACCAAGACTAGTCGTGAAGTAAGCTGTCCCAAGACTTTTCATTCCTTCAGGCGCTTGGTCATAGAAAAACTCGAGCTTTGCTACTTCCAAGAAACAATCGGCAACACCCATCAACGCGAATTGTGGAAGGAGAATGTATATTCTTAGAGGCACGATCTGCCCTAGTTTAAACAAACCATGATCTTTAGCGACGCTTAGTCGTCGCCTTTCTACGAAACTAGCAACCATCATGGTGATGATATGGATGATTATTCCAATGGTCATTCTTTGCAACAAAGTGATACCTCTCGGGTTCTTTGTGTACTTTCGAACCAAGGGAACGAATAAGCGGCTGTAAACCACAAGGCTAATAAGCATGGAGATTGTAACGAAAACTGATAAACAAGCTGGCGGGATTTCAAAATGTGGCCCGATGGATCGGACCAACGTGGTGCCTTGTTTGATGAAAAGTGTGTGACTTTGGGCCATTAATGTGCTAGGAATGAAAGTTGCACACAATATCGGGATCATTTTGACCATTTGCTTCGTCTGCTCGACTTGTGTCACCGGACATAACCTCCATTCAGAACTCGGTTCTTTAACCTTCACCGCGGCTTTGTCAAGAAATCTATATGTTACGCCATTTTATAGAGGTTATGCATTCACATTCATTTAGATTAATCACAAATGTATATATACAAAAATGGGTTACCTTAATGAAGATGAATGATCAATTCTATACTTCCCGGGACTAGCGTACTCGTCCAAAGTCAACTCATAAAGCTCTTTCGGGTCGACAGGCACATTTGCATTCCACTTTCTTGCACTCGCTACTAATACCTTTGCCATTCTGGTAAACGGGCTCTCGGCTCTTGGTTTGTGTCTATAAACCGGTGTTCCGAACACAAATGCGATTATGGCCACAAACAGAGCGAGTGTAGGGATACCGTACCCTAGACCCCAACCCACATTATCTTGAATGTACACTAGAAACGTATTTGAAAAAAGGGTGCCAAAGAAAATGCTGAACATCCACCAGTTGAAGAAAGTTAGCTTACGGGCCCATTCCTTGGGCTCAAAATCATCGAACTGGTCCGCGCCCATTGTGGAGATATTGGGCTTGGTTCCGCCTGTCCCAATTGCAATGATGTAGAGTGCACAATAGAAGATACCAATTTGGAAAGATGAGGCCCGTTTAGTGCAGTCTAGGTAACTCACGTGTTTCCCACATGTGGGTGGCCTTAGGGATGGTATTGAAACCACGAGAGTCAATAAGCACATACCCTGTTATATAACAAAAGGAGTTGTAAATAAGAAGGTAGGCCTTACCACCTGAGGCCCAAAATATAGAAAGGAATTGGGCTTAACGCCTATATCACTATAACAAAAAGATTGGTAATTAATAATAGAACAAAAGACTATGGTTATTACCCATATAATGTTATTCGGCAAGTTTAGTAGTGACAATGGCAATACTTCATATCAGACCCATAACACAATTAAATCCTACCTAAGGATAGGAAGTGAATGTTTATAAACAAAGTCCTAGTACTATATAATTATACCATATGACTTTATGATATAGATGATATGAGAAGATAAAAAAAAGGTCATCCAGGTCGTATGGTCTTGTTACCGACGTGTGTGATTACATTTGTCACTTCATATGGGTTGTATGATTGTGTGAACATCATGTCATACAACCCTTCACACAATCATACAACCCGTACCGTATGACATGTGTGAAAACTTCATATGTTTTATACGACCATATCATACATATGACATGTAAGTGGTGTGTGAATAATATGGGTGTTGTTTATTTTCTTCGACCATGTCATACGACCCATATCATGCGTGAAAACATCTGAAACACCAAAATATACATATGTATATACACACACATATATACCAGAAAATAAATGAGTGAAGCAATCATGAAAGTCCAGTATCGCCCAAGATATGTGTCCGCAATATATGCACCCAAAAGAGGTGTCATCCACACAGTTCCAACCCAGTTTGTGACATTGTTTGACGATTTCACGGTGCCTTCATGTAATTCTCTTGTTAGGTACAAAACTAGATTTGTTGATATTCCATAGTATGCCATTCTTTCACACACTTCATACCCTACAAATTAACGAAATAAACAATCTTAACTTGAATTAAAACGTATCATACATATATCAAAGATGTTACGACACTTACCAAGCATGTAATAACACGCTCCCCATCTCCCGGTATTTGATCTTAGGACAGGTCTACCCTTAAGATCTGTGGTCCCGTCTTGTGTAAAATTTTGTTCGACTCCCTTCTCGTATTCCATGGCACAAAAAGTACTAGAAAGAAATGGAGGTGTACGCATGCTAATTCATGTTAGGGTTTTTATAAACTTCTATATATGTTTTTGGTTTTGATCGCATTTAACAATTCGTTTTAGTCATCTTTCAGGGTAAGTATAATATCATTTGTTTTGGTTTCTTTTAGTTGGAATCTACTAAATTGCCCTCATCTGTCATCCATACCTTTGGATCATGTTACCAGCAAATCCGGCAACACCAGATCCCCTTGGTTACTGTTTACTAAGAAGACATGACAAATTTGTTTTGAAACAAATGGATTATTGGTTATAGTTAATTTAAGCTCACTGAATTCAAAATTTTATAATAAACAGTTTTCAAGAAAGACGTTGCTAGAGCATCACACCATGTTCTTCATCTCTAATTCTATAATTTAACTAAAAATCGTCAATTTAATAAATTTATTTCCCATTTTCTAAAACCTCACGTCTCATTTCCTATATATCCCTATTTCAAATAATCAATATTATTTCTTACTTTGTATTACTTTTTATTATTTATTATCTCTCTTCTACGCACCGTTCATAAGAATATGAGGTATGATGAATAGTATAAATATAAATATGGGGTTTATGTTTAGCTTTCCACATAATATGGGATATTGGGTATGGCGATAGAAACTCACTACGTCAAAAAGTGGCTTTGGCCACGGTTTTTTTGATAACGCATAGCCACTGTTTTGAAAAAAGCGTGGACAAAGGTAAGAAATTCTCGTTTTAGCCACACATATTTTGTACCCGTGGCCAAATATATAGCCTTTGGACCCTTTTAGCCACGTATTTTTTTGTTTATGTGACAACAACAATCAGGTGCAGTGGCTTTAGCCACTGTTTTACAAAAACATGTGGCACTTATTTGTCACACTTAAAAAAGAGTGGCGAAATGCACCAAACGGCCACGGAATTTTTATGATTTTTTATTCGTGTGACCAAAAAGGAATGTATGACCACGCTTAAATAATGTTGTGTGACGGAAGAGTAGATTTTATTACTTAGTAAATTAAAAGAAAACAAAACTATTTATGCGTGGCTAAATGTGAGCAATGGCCACGCTTTTTACTTAGTTATGTAGCTAAAAGCTAGTACATATGGTCACTGTTATTAGGTTGTGTGACTAAATATTAGATGACTAATGGTCACGGTAGGTTGTGAGTGACAAAAATCTATTACCTATGGCTACATATATTAACCGTGACTAAATGGTAGGTTGTGAGTGACAAAAATCTATTTTATGGTCACGGTAATATTAAACGCGTGACGAAAAAGAGAAGATTTGTTTCCCTCTAAAACAACGCGCTTTTTTCAATTGTACCAATTAATTCGAGCGGGTTAAAATCTGCTACCCTATATATCATCATCATTGTTATTTTCCTTTTTACCGCCATCCCTTTCTTGATCTCAAATTCTCTACACCAATTCGTTTACACCAATTCTTGTATCAAATGGCTGATAATCAACGCTCCCTTAAATACTGGTATGTGAAGCATAACCGTATTTTTTTGGTTTACAGTAACAGGAGAAGAAGATCCTTCAAGTCCCACAAATATGTGATTAAACACAATGATGAGAACATCCTGAAGCAACTCCATGCGCAAAAGATTCCTAATTGTTTTGCCTACCATGTTGAGACAGCGAAATTATTTCGTGTCCTTGATACAAAATTCAATGAACCCGAAGAAGAAGATGAAGAAGAAGATGTAGAAGATGATGAAGAAGATCATGAAGAAGCAGATGAAGCAGATGAAGCAGATGAAGAAGATGAAGAAGATGAAGAAGATGATGATGATGATGATCATGATGATGACGATGCAAGTTCAGGATACATATCCGAAGATTGCAGTGATCCGGATGATTAATCAGGGTTTAGTTTAATTATGAACAAATTAAGAACAATGTTTTATATGTTTATTTTTAGTTATGATATTAGTAGTTATAATTGAATATATGATGGTTATATATGTTTATCATGTTTGATTATCTTGTGATATGGCCACTCATATTAAACATTGGTTGCGTGACAAATTATGACAAATGGTCACGGTATATTAATTTTAGGTGGCTAAAAGAAGAATACCAACAGTGTACGGCGCTTGTAATCATTACTATTTCATTTACTTTATCTTTCAAATCTCCATCTACCACGCCCCTCGAGTATCGATATTAGCTATCTCTGTATCAGTTTTCATCATCATCTCCACCATGACCCTTTTCTCCCAGTCTTTCTCTCTCTGTTTTTCGTCCATCATCGACGGCAAAAAATGTGGAATTGGCGTCATCCGTATGTGGAAAACGGTAAGTTATCATCTTCACCACTGAAATTCGATTGAAATTTTCATCTCAGATTTGGTAATTTTTTCTTGTGCAGGGAAAGATTGCACTCTGTATCTCCTGCGAGCAGATTTTAAGTTATTGTGGAAACCATGGAGACGAGGAGTCTCTAATGGTTCATACAAATGCTTTACTGAGAGCAGATTTTAAGTTATTGTGTAATTTTATAACAGTCAGCAGTAAGGGCACATGTTGAGGTTTGCAGGACTTGTATTCTTCAGGTGCTTCTCTCCCTTTTGGTCCCACGTGCCTGATTTTTCTTCGGCCACTTCTTCTCCCTTTTGGCCCCATGAACCCGATTTATCTTCAGCCACTTCTTCACCATTTTCAGTTGATCATAAGCAATTGCATGTGAGAAAGCAAAGAGGGACTTGTTCTCTCTTTTCACTTGATCAGAAGCAAGTGCATGTGAGCAGCAAAGAGGGATTTTTCTTCAGTCGCTTCTTCTCCCTTTTAAGTTAGTAGTTTTTCAGTTGTAATTTTATAGATCAATGTATTAATGGAATCATACCCTTTGGATTATGTATGTAATTGTGTTTGTTAAAGCAGCAGTTGATTTTGTTTGTTTATTTTTGACTTTTATTGACTCTGGTTTGGTCAAAGAGAGAAGACCTGCAGGCACAATCAAAAAAAGGAAACACTTGACTCAAAATTAAGATCCATAATATATATTCCAGAATACATAAAGAAAAAAAACAAATATTGTTGATACTGTAGTTTGCTAAGATTCAAAAACATTACAATGATGATCAATTAACCGTTGTTTTTTCGTAGAATTAGAGTTTATCAGGTCAAAAAGGGTGCAACATTTTTACCATTCCCAGTAGATGGTAAAACAACGCTTTCGGAGGTTGAAAATAAATATATTATTGCATGGCCGATGAACCGAATGATCCTTCATTCTAATAACAAGTCAGATAGATCACAGCCGGTTGATCATTCTACGGTGCAAAAAGTATTGGAACAACCACAGGTAATTACTACATTAATTAATCGTATCCGCTAATTAATTAATTTTATATATATATTATATATATCTGATCGGTTTTATTTGTCATGTTTCCAGGTAAATAATGATCGGAAAAAGATGCCGAAAGTGTACGTAACACCAAACCAGCTGAAGAATCAAAATGTGATAAATAGAAAAATCACACGGCACCAGCAGAAGCAGCTAATCAGCACGGACAAGAAATTATAATTAATTATTATAGAAATTAAACTTTGATTAGCTAGTGTCGTATGTTATCTTTTTGAACAGCGTCATGATTAGTGTATGTACATTAATTTTTAATTATAATATATGATTTTTAAGGTTTCTCTATACTAATTAATTAATATATAATTAATTATAATTAAGAAAATATATGTGACCATATATATAATACCAAAGGCCACACTTTTTATATTTTAACGTGGCCGTTGCCACCATTTGGCCACGCTTATTGGGACAAATTATCTGATTTCAACTACCCTTTGGCCACTTTTTTTTTTCCAATTATATGTGGCTAAAACACAAATATACGTGACCATATAATACCAAAGGTCACGCTTTTTATATCTTAACGTGGTCGTTGCCACCATTTGGCCACGCGTATTGGGACAAAATATCTGATTTCAACTACCCTTTAGCCACTTTTTTTTTTCAAATATATGTGGCTAAAACACAAATATACGTGACCATATAATACCAAAGGCCACGCTTTTTATATTTTAATGTGGTAGTTGCCACCCTTTGACCACGCTTATTGGGATAAAATTTATGATTTCAGCAACCCATTTGGCCACGTTTTTTCATATCATATGTGGCTAAAACACAAATATACGTGACCATATAATACCAAAGGCCACGCTATTCATATTTTAACGTGGCGGTTGCCACCCTTTGGCCACGCGTATTGGGACAAAAATTATAATTTCAGCAACCCATTTGGCCACGTTTTTTATAACATATGTGGCTAAAACACAAATATACGTGACCATATAATACCAAAGGCCACGCTTTTGATATTTTAACGTGGCCGTTGCCACCCTTTGGCCACGCGTACTGTGACAAAATGTATGATTTCAGCAACCATTTGGCCACGTATTTTTATAATGTATGTGGCTAAAACACGAATATACGTGACCATAAAATACCAAAGGCCACGTTAACCAAACACATGTGGCCGTTGGAACCCTTTCGCCACGCTTTTCTGAAGAATTGTTTGATTACAACAAAAAATATTGGTACCCTTTAGCCACGCTTATAGGTGGCTTCAGCCACTGATATTGTAACGTGGCCGTAGGGTACATATGGTCACGGCACCTATGGTGTCGTTTGGAATGGAAAAAAAAAACGTGACAAAACACCTTTTGTCACGGTTTTTTTCCGTGGCCAAATATGAATTTTGACGTAGTGACTTAGTTTAGAAGTAAAAGTAGATAAAGTTAGTCATTTTCTTTAAATTTTAGAGATGAAGATATAAATGAGAAATGCTTTCAGGGCCGGTGAAAGCAGTAGTCTAAAAAAAAGTTTTGTACATTTTATGATGGTGAATTTAGAATTTTAGTTTTTCTTTTCTTTAACAGTATAATATTAAATTTTAGTGACAAAATTAATATGGGGATGGGCAACTTTAATCCTACAAACTATAAGAAACTATAAGAGGTAAGAACCAATATTTAAGTGTCATATGAACTATATTGACGATTAGGCATAAGGGAGCTTAGTAATTTGATTTTTTCTAATAAATACTAATTTTATCAACTTTTAAGAACTAAAACTATTATATACTTTACAATTTCTTCTTTATAAAGTTACACTATAAAATCTATATCTATCTATATATATAATAAAAGAAAAGTTTTTGGCACCACAATTTGCCATGTGGCACCACCACATTCATCCTCAATAATTTTTCCCGCCAATTCTCTTAATTATGGAAGTGATTTATATTTCCAATTTTTTATTTATTGCATTCTAAATTATTTAATAACCAATTATTTAATTACTAAAGATATAAAAATACATAATTCCCGCCAATAGACATTCACACTCTTAATTATGGAAGTGATTCGTATTTCTACTATAAAAAGTTATGGATATATATATCCAACTTTTTATTTATTGCCTTCTAAATTATTTAATAATCAGTTTTTGGCACCACAATTTGCCATGTGGCACCACCACATTCATCCTCAATAATTTTTCCCGCCAATTCTCCTAATTATGGAAGTGATTTATATTTCCAATTTTTTATTTATTGCATTCTAAATTATTTAATAACCAATTATTTAATTACTAAAGATATAAAAATAAATAATTGTCGTAGATTATGATGGTATTTATAGTTTTTTTTAAAGCCACCCGTGTAGCACACGGGATAAAAAACTAGTAAAACAATATTTATCTTTAGTACGTGCACAATATTGCTATATTATAGCATAACATTTAGATATATTTTTTAAATATAGCAATATTATACATATATTAACAATAAAAAAATACATGATTTTATGTATAATGTATATAAAAAAGATAAAAAGAATATAAAAGTTATTTAGTTAATAAATTATAATGTGTTAGATATGTGCATAATTTGCTAAAAATTATAAGAATTTTAGACTTTTGATTAAAGAAAATAATGTTTGAGTCTTTGAGATACAAAACAGAAAAAAAGAGACCCATGTTTATTTTTGGAAAAAGGCATGATTGTTAACTTTTATCCGATATGAATCTTTTTCTCTTAAAGGCATGGGCTATATCCACCCAAACCTTTTACTAAATCCACCAAAAAGCTTCGGTCGTTTCGGATGAAACGATCGTTCGGCGATCGTTTCGGATGAAACGGCCGATAAAAAGGGGGGCCCCCTGAATTTTAAGGTTTTGTCGTTGCGACACGTGGCGGCCGTTTTAAATGAAACGACCTTGAAACGACCGTTTGGAGCGAAACGATCGTAGGGAAAGGGTGAATTTAGTAAAACCTTGGGTGTCTATATAAGCACTCTTTTTAAACTGCAGTATAAGATCGAGAATTTTTTAATCTTTAATTTGTGTTTAGTATTGTTTACATACCCTTTTAAAATCACAATGGGCAAAATTGTGTTGTTTTACCATGAGACAATACGTAACAAAGAGGTTACGACCCTATAAATTCACAGCCCACATCACTCCCTATAGTGTCATATCCCCGTACACTGCTCACTCTCTCTCATTATCTTCTTTGTCCTCTTTTTTTTTTACAATAAACATAGAATTGTTCAAGTACTCCGTACGGAGTAACTAAATAGCAAAAAGTAACTGTCAGCTGGCCCAACCCAGCCACACGAAGCCCTTAAACGCACCCAAGTTATCTCCATTTTCGAAGAAAACTCACTCGCCCGAAGGCCCACTAGTGGTAAAACCCGGTCGCTCTCGAGATCGAACCGGAGACTACAAGATCATGCTCTTCCTTAATAGAGTCCTCATGCCTCAAAACAATATTGCAGCAAAGTGCAAAGATAGAATTTGGGTCACTTGAACACCAGGTGATCATCTTTGTCACTCCAACAACAAACGTGGCCTTTGTCCTCTTCTATGTGTGGTGTTTGATCATCGTAATTTCGCTGCTTTGTTAACTTTTTGTGCGGCAAGACCATTACAGTCAGCCTTATAGCAAAAATTATGATTTATGTATATGGTGTTTTACCATTATAGTATAAAGGTGTTATAAGTGTGCTTTTATCATTATAACTCTGGTAACATTATTAAAAAGTTTTATGAGATTCGATTGTAAGGGTGAGGTTATTGTTAGTAGTTTATTTTGAATAAGAATCATAAAAATGAATCATAGCAATTAGATCTTCAATTAAATGAAGATCTATGGTACAAAATTTTCGTCGATATAATTATAAGAAAAACTAAAGAAAACAATAGATAGAAGGTATTTTTGACCTTTTATCAAATCCCCCCCCCCCCCCCATTTTTTAAACATTTATAACTTTTAGATACGATATTATTTTTTTAAAAAAATTTACACCATAAAAACGAGCGTTTTTTATCTTTAAAACGCGTACAGTGTTGTTATATATAAAATTAATTTTTTTTACTCTTTCGATTGTATCAAAATGTTTAGATCATTGTGTCATTGTGTCAAATGCTTAGATCATTGTGTCATATTATGTAAAATATATTCAGATAATTGTGTCATATTGTGTCAAAATGTTCATATCATTGTTTCATATGGTGCTAAAAACCGAAAGAGTATTTAATTTTATATATAGCAACACTATATATATATTTGACACGACGACACAATGACACAATAATCTGAACATTCTGACACAATGACACAATGATCTGAACATTGTGTCAAAAATCGAAAGAGTAATTTTTTTTATATAGCAACATTATACGCGTTTTAAAAATACAAAAATGCTCGTTTTTATGGTGTAATTTTTTTAAAAAATAATGTCGTATGTGAAAGTTATGAATGTTTAAAAAAATATGAAGGAAATAGATAAAAAGTCAACAAAAGTGGCTAAGACTAAAATATTCCCCTTCTTTCTTTATTAGATCAAGAGTCAATGACTGAATTTCTTCTTATCCTTCTTACCCAAAACAAACTTCTAACTTCTTCCTCGATTGTAAACCAACACATTTAAATGATAAAAAAACACACACATATATATAGTGGGAACAATCATGCTGACATGTATAATTTCACAATTTTATATACATAATTATGCGACATATATAATCATGCAATATTTACGTACTATATAGTAAACTTTTCAAAAATAAGTCTTTTTAAAAAAAAAGTAATAATACCGTACTCAAATTAAAGAAAATAAAATGTTAAATTCCTACAATAACTAATAAAATAATTAAATATATAACAGTCGCATACGTTTAGAAGTAAGAGCATTCATAGCAGAGCCCCTATAGTTATGTGAGTGGAAACCCTAAAAGTTGTGATTTGGTTGTTAGTAGCTGTGAGTAAAGGAGAGAGAAAAACATAGTTCTCACCCCTATATTTGATGAAAAAACTGATAATTTGTAAAATTTGATGGTTGATGTGAGTAAAAAAAGAGAAAAGTAATGATAAAATAATAAATTATAAAAATGAAGATACTGAATAAAAATAGATAAAATGTATATCTTTTCTTTTTGTCCTTTTCTACTGTCCATTTATTACTACCTTTATCGACTTCTCTCATTCTGCATCATTTTTAAATATATATGATCCGGCCACTATATGTACCACCTTAAAAAGCGTCAAACACATTAGACTATTTGTAGTGGTTTGAGAGTGAGGTGGGGGATTATGCGATATTTGACAGATGACGTGAAAATGGAGGGTTATGAAGTAAAGGGTGTAGTGGGGGGTTATGAGGATGGAAGAACCAATAGTAAAAAAAGCAAAAAGAAAAAAAAAATGAGATGGAGGAGGCGTTATGTAGGTGACGCCCATAAACAATTTGGCTAACATAACGCCTAAGAGGGTGGTGGAGAGGCACCATAGAGGGGTTATGTTAGCAATTTCAATACCCATGACGCCACACTGCGGATGACCTTATAAACAAGTTATAAAGAATTTGCACGAGACGTGTAAGAGCATTCACAGCCCATTCCCTATAATGGTTGTGAGGGTAAACCTTAAAATTTAAGGTGTAGTTTTGGGTGATTGTGAGTAGAGAAGAGATAAATATTTAAGGAAAATCTGGGGAATCCCTATATTTGAGGAAAAATCTGGTGAATCTTTAAAATTTAAGGTTTGAAGAAAAAGAAAAAGTAATGATAAAGATATAAAAAAATATTTTTTTTATTGTGGTTGTAAATGAAACAGAGAGAAAAAGTAATAATAAATATATAAATTATAGGGATAAACATGTCAAAATAAAATTTAAACATTTTTCTTGATTGATGCGTCATGCGTGGTAGATAAGAATAAACCATGGGACTCGTATTCGATGGCTACATTTGATTACTGATTTATCAACATTAGTTTTAAATATTACATTTTTCCATTTATAATATTTTGATTACGACCTACAACGACACTAACAAAAATTATTCACGAAGATATTTGACAAGGCCTAAAATGAGAATCAACATAGATCATCGGGCCGAATCTTCATTTTTTTTGTTTACAATTGATTGTCACTTTCAAGTATAATTCACCAAACACATTTAATTACTGGTTTAATATTAAAAAATCTTAAATACATAGACCTTAATTGGGGTTGTAGCCCAATGGAAAGAGACAAAGTCTCTGTGGTAGAGACCAAGGTTCAAACCTTGGCAATGAAGAAAAATTATTGAAGAATAAAAAAAATATGCCATTCAAAAAAAAAATACATAGACCTTAATATAATAAATATTATATAAAATGATCTGATTAAGATAATAAATTAATAATGTAGTCGTTCTAATAACTACTGATATCGTTCCAAGAAAAAGAAAAAAAAAAACCTATTGATAAATAAATCATCCATTTCATTTAGCCATGAGATACCTGCTCGGCTGCTCCTGTGTCATACTTTCCATTCAATAATGGCAATAATTAATATTATATTGACTTGGGGTTATGTTTAATTGTCAAAACAGGTAAAAGGAAGTTTTAAAATGAAAATAGGTAAAATGGATTAAAAGGATATGGTTCTAATACATTTTATTCAAATATGTACAGTGTTATCGATATACAAATTTCATAACTGTATTCCGCACAATAATTTATCAAAATCTTTTCAAATATTTTAAAAACCGGTTTTAAAGTTAAACCGGAAAAGTTTTCGGGACCGGTTGGACCGGTTAGACCGGCAGATTCAACCGGTTAGGAGATTTTAATATATATTTTTATAAAAATGCTAATAAACTTGTACACTTCAACAAATATACTTAAAATACAAATTTTAATCCACTCAAAAATAATACCAAATGGGTATTCCACAAGAAAATATAAGTTTTAAAGTTCACAAATAATAAAAAAATAACAATAAAGTATACACATATAATAAAAATAATTTTAAAAAAAATAAGAAAATTGGTTAAACTAAACCGGTTTAACCAGGAAAAACCGGTCAAAACCGGAAAAATTGGCCGGCTCGAATCTCGTAAAAAACCGTGAAAAAGCCGGATATAAAAAAACCGGAAACCCCAAAAAAATCCTGTTGGAACCTGTTCGAACCGGTTTTTAAAACACTTAATCTTTTAATAAAACTGCACAAAACTGTTACGGGTCAACCCCTCAACCCAACCTGTTTGGACCCTAATACAAAATTACATGTTTTGACCCGCCCGCCTATTTGCTAGTCGCTACCTTTAAGAATTCAGTAATGAAACTTTAAGCATAAAACAGAATCAATCTAATGGAATGAAGAAAAACAAGTTTTCAACTTTAACCAATAAATTTACGTACCCATTTGGTCAGACTTGAATTCTTGCAATACACGTCCAAGGATTACACTCTTGATTGGGTTTCTTGTCTTCAAACTTCATCACTTTGTACTTTCCTGCAAAAAACAAAGAGAAGATAACATGGGAATAATTATTCCATTAGCTAAGGACCCTAACAGCTAATTTCCCCGAATGAAAACGAGGATCGGAAATAAGAACCAAATCAACTAGAACATATTTGAGTTAAACACTACAAATCAAGGAAAGAAGCTTATAATGCAAATACAACTACAGAAGATAAACACTACTGAAACATACTACCAAAGATTCAAGCAATCCAACCAGTTTTGAGTTTGTTGTCATCAAGAAAACCAAAAGCTTTTCAAGAATCTGATCTCCAGCCGGCATTAGAGTAACCAGGCTGCCCGTTATACGGGCCCGTCAGATGCCCTTGTTGATCTCCGCCACTTGCCGCCATGCTATTTGCAGCACCACCTGGCCCAGATCGGCTGCCAGCTGCTCCATACCCACCAGTATTTGTATTGTATCCATCACTAGTACCATAACCGCTATACCCATAACCTTGGTTCCCATAGCTAGAACCGCCACTTGGAGATTGACCAACCGGTGCTGGAACCGCACCACCACCACCAGCAGTATTCCAAAGAACATTAGCCCCATAGCCCACATTTGCACCATAGCCTGCACTGCCATAGCCAGGAGTCTGACCGACCCATGGGCTTTTTAATGCATTTGGACTGCTACCTACATTAGGGTTCCCGTATGCTCCTGCAGGACCACCATAACCACCGACGCCATAACTTCCATAACCACCATAACCAGCACCACCATTTGGTGCACCAAAACCATAACTTGGTTGACCATATCCTGAATACGCAGGGTAACCGCCACCAGAGTTTTGCTGCATGAATCTATTACCATCCATTTGACTATCAAATGATCCAGCATTGTTACTTTGATATCCACCACCACGGCCACCGCCGCCACCACCTGGATTAGCATCTTTAGGGAGTGCTCGTTTAACCTCCACTAGCTTATTGTTCAGCTCATGGAAAGTCTTTTGAAGGACTCCATCAACCGCGTCTTCTGTGTCAAAAGAAATGAAACCAAATCCACGAGGTCTGTTGGTATTTTGGTCAAACATAATTACTACATCAGTTACATCTCCATAACTTTCAAAATACTGGCGGAACTGTTCTTCTGTTAATGTGGAAGGCAATCCACCAACAAATATCTTTTTGGTTCTGTAATTTCCTGATCCTCCAGAGCTTCTGCTAGCATTATTTGCAGGCCTAGATGCTTGCTGTTCTTCTCTGGATAAAGCCCTCTTAGCTTCCACCTGCAAATAAATTCCACATAAGCATTTCATAATCTTTTTTGGTCAAATGTAGAGAAAACAGACAGATTTATGGTGCTACCTTTTAAGCACTAACATATTCATATAAGAGACAATCATATAAGTATTTACACATAGCATACAATCACGTAGCCCCTACAGGTGAACAGGGCTCGATTCGGCTATAAGCCAAAACAGAACCTATAACCAATAGGTTCAGTTACAAACAGTTCAAATATTGGGAAAGGTGGTTCAGTTCATTTGGTTAACCGCTGAATCTGGGAGAGGGTTAATTCAAGCCCATTTTAGTAATTCAGCTAATAAAACCAATCAGGTTTTGGGCCAAATAAGAAAGCAACAAGCCTAATTTTACAAAGGGGGAGGGGCTGGACCGCTGGTGATATATTACTTACAAAAGTTGTAACAAAACTTTTCTGAAAGATAGTATATTATTTACAGAAAATTAGAAAACATAAGACTAAGTTTTAGTTCGGTTCGGTTCGGTTTAGTAACTAATACAAATATAACCATAACCGGAGCATAAAACTCAGTGATAATAAAACCATAACAAACCTTCTCAACTGGTTCAGTTATTCGGTTTTCGGCTCATCCATACATCACATATCAAATGGATACTAACCAATACTACAATATTACAATTCAATTAGTAATTAGAAAAATTGGAGATAGAAGCGACAGAATTTGACCTAATTGAGATGTTCATGAAGCTCTTAGGCTCTACCATCAATTAGTAATAAAAAACAGTACCCCTTCCAGAAATATAGCTTTGACTTTGGATGCTGATATGAAGATCATTGACATTTTAAACACAAATGGAAATCAACGTTTAAAAATCACATCTAGGGCACTTGAATTGGTTGTATACTAGAAGCAAATTTCTGATTTTGGAAACGAATCGTAAAGCATTAAACCCAAGGGGCTTTACGAATTCAAAGTTCAAACCTAATTGTAGAAACTTATACCTAATCCCAAACAATTAAATAGCAGTTATCAAGTGGAAAGCTGAAATCACTATTCCACTATTCGAATCAATTGAAAAGCAATAAACAAATAAACAATCAGTAATTTCTTACATTTCGGCCATCAATGGCGTGCCTATCTTGAAGAACAGAATCAAGAACAGACGGATCTGAGAAGACAACAAAACCGAATCCACGTGGACGTCCGGTGATCTTATCGCGCATGATAACAGTCTGAGATACGTCGCCGTATTTGCCGAAGTAATCGCTTAACCTTTCTTCGGTGGTGTCCCATGCTATTCCGCCTAAAAACAGCTTCCCTTCGTCTGAATCCATTGATTTTCTCACACAGAAACAAGCAGCTCACTTTGAGCGAGCGAGTGAGTGAGTGTGTGTGTGTGTGCGTGATTTCAGAATCTAGGGTTTGGAAGGGCTTGAAGTGGCCGTTTGGGAATTTGGGATCGAATGAGGAGGAACCTACGTCATGATTTTGACTAAGACGACATCGTTTCGTTGTTAATGGAATAACGATGGAATATATATTGGAATGTACGTGTGTATCAAAATGACTACATTTTCCTTAGAAAGGTAATTTGATACTAAAAATAGAGTAAACGACACTTCATTTTCGTTAAAAAAAAAAGGAAAAATAGGTTGTCTCTAAAGTTTAAAATTTGTAATTTACGTGTGATATAGGAAACTATCCGGTTTTCTTTTTATTTAATGGATAGTTTACGGTTTGTTAAGGTGATCATCACGTGTGTATCATGTGAGGGGTAAAATAGTCTTTAACTCAAGCAGGGACTAAAAATGTTAAAACTGAAACAACATATATTTCTCTCTCACATAAGGGTGAACAAAAACCGTTCTGATCGACGAACCAAATCGGACCGTACCGTGAAACATTTTATCAGGTCGGTTCTTGGTTCTCTCATTTACCCTTTTTGGATTCCAGTTTGGTTCCTGTCCAACCCATTAATGAACCATGCTCAAAGGGCATTTTCATCATTTGAAATGTCCTAAAATTATTTTAGACGCGTACAAATAAAGAAGCATAGGTACAAAACTTTAATCCATACTCTTGAATTGGTAGCCAGAACAAATTCAAACTTAAACATACGTCAGTGGAAAATTTTAAAAATCAAATTCTTTCTAAAATCTACCTGCATAGTACAACCACCACCCCCCAAGTTTGTAGTTCTTTAAGTCTGGCGCATCCTTTTTTAGTTTTAGTTTCTCAGATTTGAGTTCCTTATGTCGAACACATGCCTTCTTTGTTTGAAATTCTCAGCAAATTTGGTAATTTCTCCTCTTTTGCTCATCATTCGTCTACCCAAAAGAGGCAAATTTTGTTGCATCGTTCGTCTAACTAGAAGAGGCATCACTTCGTGCCGCTTTCAATATGTATGATTTTCTAAACTCTACTCTTTTTATATATGTTCATCACATACTCTTTAGCATTTCGAAAGTATTTAGGGTTTTATCTTGTCAAATTAACACTGCTTATTTCTCTTGCCACTTGCGATGATCTAATTAGGTATATCTTTTATGAAAGAAGCCACTTGAGAACGCTTATGTTCAATTTGAAAGGTGTTAATTGAATTTGATGAACCTGGAAGGTTGTCTGAGAGGATTTGAAAGTTGTGTTGTTTGGTAAACAAGTGTTTATTGTGAACTTGTTTTTTTGCTCATAAGTTACTGAAAAAAAATTCGAGTTTCGATTGTATTGAAATCGATGATTCTGAGGATGTTCAATCTGGTATCTTAATCAGATTTTGCACGCTATAAGTAAAATCCGTAGAATCTTAACATTTCAGAATCTAGGGTTCTTTTTTCTTACATATGTGTTTGTGTTCAGGCTTTGTTAGAAAGTTCTTGTTCTCCAGGAGTACGTGCCTTGTGTAAACGACTATTTTAATAACCACAACGTCTTCCATATGACATGTATACTACTCTTTATTGATAAATTGCTGATATGAACTTCCACCTTAATATATATTTGTAATTACATTTTTTTTGGTGTAGGCTTTTAAAGAGGTTCACAATGAAGTTCAAGGGCAGGGTTGCTTGCCGCACTTTGTGATAAATCTTAAGAAAGGTGGAAGTGAGAAATTGAGCGATGAAGCCATTGTTGACCCTAAACAATTTGATTCATTTACCCTAACCATTTCATTTAGCCCTAAGATTTTTCCACTGTGAACGCAGTTGACTTACTAGGATGAGCTATTGCGTGATAAAATAGTTTCCAGGTCATTTCCTTTTTCCCTTTTTTATTTCGCTTTTGATTTTGGATTATTTTTTTGTTATTCTAAAAAAGGGATGCATTAATTATATATCTACGTATTATTTAATTTGATATCCCAACAATTTATGATTGTTTTTACACATTCATATTTATGTTATTGATACTCATATGATTTTTGGTTGTTGAGTCTTTCTTTGTAGACATTGTGTGTGTTTTGTACTAGGATTAGAATTCTACCTACAAATGTTCACACGGTCGAGCAGATTGAAAGCTTTACTAAGTTATCGTATTCACTTATTACTATTAATTACTAAATATGTTAACCTCACAATCATTTCATGACAATGTTTTTTTTGTTGGATTATATAAGATATATAGGTATGTGAGTACTATATAAAATATATAGGTATGTGAGTACTATTTGTGACACTTTAGAAATTAAACTACACTTTTTGAATATGTTTGCACTATTCGTAAGTTAATAATCTTTTTATTTGTTGTATGAAAAGGTATGGAAGGAGGGAATTACTTTAACAGGTGATGAATACATGCTCATATGCGCTCTTGAAATATGTTTTTTTTGTTTTTTTATATTTAGTGTGACACATCTTTTATGTAGTTATGTTTAACTGGGGGTGGATTCCGGGGGTGTGGCATTAATATGATGGATTCCGATTTTGTGTGTGCGGTTGATCGCTTACGTATTTCACTTCCTGTTCTAACAAGGACACCGCCCCTCTAAATCTCAGGATACTTTGGCAAGTGCCTTTTTAGCAAGATTGTCCAGAGTTTGGAAGTGGAATTTGCCCTATCTCCCCGTCAAAAAGCTGTGTCTGCATGTCTTTGTGCCCATCGCGCCCAAGATTTCTTGACATTCATTCTCATCGAAGGTTTGGGCCAACATATGTTAGCTGTGGAGTATTGGACTATCCTCAAGTACAAGCTCATGATCCCTATCTTCCTCGATGATGAGCCTTGCCCAGTGTGCCGCAAAGCTTGTTTGGACACTTTTGGCGAGCATGATGTCCATTGTAAGAAATTTCTCGGGTTTAAATGCAGACATGATTGGGTTAGGGTGTTTAGTTTGATGTTCTGAAACGAGCGGGGATCTCGGCTAAAAAGGAGGACCCTGTGAACTTTCTGATGGATCCACTTGAGGGGAGGTCTACTTTACGGCCTATTGATGTTCTAGTGTTTGGCTGGGGCGGCGGGGGGGGGGGGGGGGACACGCTTGTGTTGACCTCACTAGTGTGTCCTCTCTCGTTGGGCTCAGGGACAATGGGTTCACTGCAGGGCAAGCGGCATTAAGGATAGAATCCGACAAGGTTGCTAAACACGAGAAAGCCTGTCTTAACTATTAACATGTGTTTATCCCATTTTCCTTTGACACTTATGGGTTCCTTGCCCCGGAGGCGGTTGAATTTCTGCGCATGATTCAACAGGTCGTGCATTGTAATTTGTTGTCTCCTAAGGCTCAAAACTTTGTTTTCAGTAGAATTGGGTTCGCTATCCAAAAGGGGATTGCGACGCAGCTTGTTGCCCGGTTACCCCCCCCCCCCCCCCCCCCACACACACACACACTTCTTTGTAAATTCCTTTTAGTTTAATGGAGATTCTTTATATAAAAAAAAGTTTAACTGGGATATGTAAATACTTGGTGATTGAGGGACTAAATGATGCAAAAATAGATAAAAAGAATATAAATATCATCTTTTGTTTATATAATTCGTCTTCTTTTTATTTAAAAAGATTTTGTTGAAATTAATTTGTGTTTGAAATAGACACTAAGAAATGGTTTGTTGGAAAGGCTATGATGAAATCCCAAAGGGAGGCGTACTTAAGGCGGCGTTCTCATAAAAAGCAGAAAACCAAAAGTTTCAAATTTGTTTGTGAGAAATCTTGCGATATTTGTGACCGAAAACGACACTAAACAAGTGTTTGGTGCTTTTGGTAACGTCACTTTTGTTAAAGTGATATGTTATAGACATGGTTTTAGTAGAGGTATGGCATACATTAGCTTCTCCAAACCATAAGAAGCAAAGAAAGTTATGGCTTATTTGAACGGTAATTAACTTGATTAACAGTTTAACATCTTGTTTAATCGTTTCATATCTTGGGTTTTATGATCCCTAACTTAATATTGGTTCAATTTCCACATGATGTTTTTACAATGAGAAGTATATGGATGTGTCTTTGGCTCTGCATAAAGAAGAATGTGCTAAACACTTGTAGACTCTTTTAGTCTTATAGTTTAGGGTCCCCTTTGGTTATAAGGTACCAAAATTACACAAGTTGAAGCAAAAGAAGGTTCAGAAAGATGTAGCAAATGAAGCGAGCAGTTATGAATCTTCTGATGATGATCTTGGTAACCACTTCGCTTTAATAACTTTGCATCAACTCACATTTTTTACAAGTTCATTACCAGATGGTATAAACTGAATTGTAAGCATCAACATCATCCAGTATTATATCACATTCCATAATTTCTTACTTTTAATCATTCTTCTTAAGTGGAAATGATGTTACTGATGTTTAGAATGATTTTGTAGGCACGTTCAAGTACTGGTGGGTACAATCTAATTTCAATAACTACTTTACGTAAGTAGTTATTTTAAAGTTTCTTTAAAATATGTTGCATATATACCATACAAAACAAAGAATCCAAATGTAAAATTAAGTAATATCCCCTTGCATTTCACCTTCCAATCGGTTTTTTCTTAGATGATGAATTGGTGGCCATAGTCCGTCATGATTGTTATATAATAAGAGTGAAGTGTTCGGAACTACACTAAAAATACTATAAAAACCTAGACCTAAACCTAGACCTAGACACACCTAATTTTACCGAAAATACCTGAACTAGACCGAACCCTAAGGCAAGTGTACCTGTCGGATTGTAGCTAAGGCAAGACCGGGAATATCGAACCCTAGAGACACTTGATAGACAAAACTAACCTAGGACCTAAGGTGTGACAACCGCAACTTCCCAAGTTAACTCCGTTAACTTTTTCCGTTAGTCCCGTTAGTTCCGTTAGCGAACCCGAGACCCGTTATTTGAATGATTTAGTATTTATATATGATTACTTGTAAATTGACTTTAGTAACTTGTTTCGTAAACTTATTTCGTGACTTTATGTGTTAATTATGAAAATTTGCATCTTTATGCGAAACCGGGTTTTGTGTGTAAATTTGGATTTTTGTGTACAAATGATTAAATTTATGTAACCCGACTAAATCGTACATGCTATATGATTTAAAAACACTTAGAAACATTTTTAGATTTTTTACTCTACAACTTTTAGTTAAAAACCCACTTAAATGAGTTTTTATGCCTTATATGCTTAAAATGAAACTTGAGGGGCTTAAATGGTAATTTACACTTAATGAAAATCTGCACAGAGACTCAACCTCCACCCCCATTTCACGTTCATCTTCACTCTCTCTCTCCCTCTTCACGATTCACGCACACACCCACATACACACTTGCAAAAATTCGCGAAATCAAGCATCTAGGAGCAAGATTCGGAGTTGGGAAGCTAAATCAAGCTACAAGAACACTCAAGCAAGCTTCTTCTTCCTCCCCTCTCTTCCTACCTACGATTTCTACCTCAAACTTGTAAGCCCTAACTTTTGAAATCCGAAATTGGTAGTTGCATGTGTGTTCTTTAGTGTTTGAATGCTAAATGGTGAGCTATTATGCTCCAAATTCATGTGATAAGTTGAGATATGCTATATGTCTAATTGGGGACAGATTTGGGTTCGGATTTAGGGCTGGAATTTGGGTTAAATTTCTGCTATGTGAGTGTTCTTGAAGTTGTTATGTAGACAAGCATGAAAACTAGGTGTATGTGCTTATAATGCTAGCCTTATGTTCAAATTTTGCTATGTTCTTGGTATGACCTTGTTCACTACAGAAATTACATGTTGAAATGGTTATAATTGTATTAGTAGGTGTTGGATGACCAAATTGTTGCTTAAAGTTTGAAAACCGAAATTTTTTCAAACTATAAAGTATGGACAGATTCGTCCAGATTTTTAGGCCAACTTGCAGAGGTCATAACTCACTCAATTTTTATCGAAATCAGTTGATTTTTTTCCCTAGTAAAGTAGGATGTCTTAGCTTTACAACGGCTACTCGCACACTTTCTAAAACCTCCGTTTGGTCATCCAAAACACAGCTGCAAGTTAGGTGTGCAAAGCTGTCTTTTTCTGTGAAAAGTAAACTTTTCAAATTGGTTGAGCATGCTAATCTTGTTTTATTGACGAGTTTGCTATTTGTAAATGATGTTTATATATTAAAAGTAAGATCTGGAAGGTTTGGTTAATGAACTCTAAGTTTTGAATAAGTTATGCAAATTTTAAACCTACTTTGACTATTTTGCAAAAAGCTGAAAATTGCCAACTCCCGATGCGCATAACTTTCTCGTTACTTAACTTTTTAAGTTGATTCTTTTTGCAACATTCCCTAAATGTTAAGTAGTCCATGCCTGCAAAATTTTAAAACTTAACTCCAAGTATGGAGCAAATTAGGCACGCCACCAAATGGTGTGTCAAAGACAATAATGTTGATTTTTGCCAACTTCTAACACGCATAACTTTCTCATTTCTTAACATTTTTACTTTATTCTTTTTGCAACATTTCCTAAATGATGTGTAGTATATGTGTGTAAAATTTAAAGAGTTAACTCCAAGTAATGTGGATTTTAGCTATGTCACTAGTTAGGTGCTTGAAGTTTGACTTTCTGGGTCAACTTTGACTTAAGTTGCAATTACTTGATTTTCTCCCAAGTTGGGACTTGTATGTGCATTATGTGACTTGTATGATCGCATGAAACATGTTTAGATGCTTATATGCTATTTTCGTCTTACAGACAACCTCTAACTCGGTTAGACCATATTTACCCACAATAGGTCGTTCATAGCCAATCTTTAAAGCCAAGTGCCGCGTACCAGTGCACCCTAAGGTGAGTTTCACTTACTATTTTTGTTGCATCCGGTAAGGGATGGCAACACACGGTAAAGATATTTCTTTACTTGAGTAGTTATCCCACATATATCACATGTTTCACTGAATTGCTTTTAATATCAAAAGTCCTTACTTATCGGACCATTAATATAGAATAGCGAGGTAATGTTGAGTAGTACTACTGGGGATTGACACCCCCGCTTAGCGGTGCACAGGATGCACCTTCCCGACTGGCGATCGGACTGAGACCAATATTAGCCTAGGACTACCGTGATCGGGAAAGACACGGGGAAGGCAAATTACATAGGTAAATACCTATCAAATACATTGTCAGCTTTGGTTTCGAACGTTCAGGTGAACATAAGCATAGGCTAGCTACCTACTGATACGGATAATACTTGCAACTTGTATAACTAGAGTATGAATTGACTCCTTACTATTCATATGCATTTTTGGTCTACGTGGTGTTGCGTAGACTGTTTTAGTGAACTCACCAGCCTTTTTGCTGACACTTGATTGTTGATTACTTTACAGGTTGCTTGGAGGATCATGGATGGCACGGGCGTTGGCAATACTTACCATTTTGTGAAACCCTTTCGGAAATTATATTTCAGATACATTAGTAATCACTTTTGCTAAACAACTTTGTAAACTTTTAATGCTTCCGCTGATTCTGTGAATTGTAAACTCTGATTTATTAAATGTAATACATGACTAGTTTACCCTTTAACTATGGTTTGGTTGTAACTAAAGACTTGGATCCTGGTCTGGTTCACATCCCACACGGTTATACTCCGTTAGTGGAAATTGGGGGTGTGACATAAGGAATGGAAATACTGAGAAATTTGATTTGGTTTTTGGATTGAATTAAGATTTAACTAACTTTAACTAAACAACGAGCAAACAGACGAACACAGGAAAACCTAAAGACAACTGTCAGAAACAGGGAGAGATACCACCTAGACTCGGAATCCTAATCACTAATGACAACTTCAATCGGTTATGACTAATCTGATGGTGGCTAGTTCACCTTTTAAGTCCTTCCTAGCTACACTTCTAACGCTCGAACAGGAGTTCACCTTTTGGGTACTTCCTACCTCAATTAGACCTAACCACCTCTGAACCTAATCTCGGGCACCTTAGACCTAACAGGAGCTACCAATAATCACCACGACCGACACGGAATAACAAGCTAATCAAAACCCTAGGACACTTCCTTTTGAGATAATGCAACCCTAGAACTTTAACCAACCCAACTACCCGACAATTCTTTACCTTTTGAGTTTTAGAAAGAGCAGCACATTACAATCAAATAATCAATCAACAATCAATGCAACAGTTCAAGGTGACCTTAAACTACACTTTAGCAATTAACCCTAAAGTCAACTACTTTAGTTAATCTACCTAAACCGAAAGACATTCGCGGGTAAATCATGCATCAATAACCAATAAACAATCTGATCATAATACACAAGTGCATCAAACATGGCAACAATTGGAATTAAATAAAAGTGCAACATCAATCAATAAGTCAAAACCGAATAAAAGTCATCAAAAGATCAAAGTCATCACAATGAGTCTAGGTGGCACTACAAGTTTAGCCAATAATCATGTCAAGTACAGAAATCATAATCAAGTTCAAAGCTTTAAGCCCTATCTTGATCAAATCTAAGAATCAAAGAAGAATAGATGAACCGGTTAATGATGTTGGATGAAGAATCGATCCACCGTTGAATTCCCCTTGATTCCTAGCTTCCTCTGCTCTTGAAATCGCCCTCAGTCGCTCTCCAATTCGTCTGCCAGTCGAGAATGACGAATTGGAACCCTAAAATCGAATTTATATCAATTAAGCAAGATTTGCGGGTTCTGAGGCTGTAGGCGTATCGCCTACTGCCTCCATTCTCCCAGGCGATACGCTTGGGACTTGCTACGCGACAGTTTAGTCGATCAAACCGACTTACGACCTCTGTTGACCACCTGGTTTCTCGCGTATCGCCTGCAAAACCTCTCTCCCCAGGCGATACGCCTGGGGACTCCTTTTCAGCACTTCTTCTTTATTTCCTCTTGTTTTAATCCTCCACTTCGCTCTAGCTTCCTTGATGCCACATGACTTTATTAGAATCCTACAAAAACATATAAAACACATAGATAAAGACTCAAGGACTCAACTTAACTAAAAACAACTAAAACTAATAGAAACCGACTCAAATTGACTCAATTATATAAAGAAAAGACCCCGGAAATGAGATGTGTTTGCAACACATCAAAGAGTCATATTTTTTATTGTTAATTTAGGTAGTTGCTTCAGAAAAGACTGTTGGCATTTTGTTTTTTTTATTAAAAATGTTGTTTCGTCTGCCTCTGACCCTCAATCAACTGCTGCAACAGATCCAACAGAAAGCCACTTCCAGTTCTGCCTCTGACCTAGGGGTGTTCAGATTTCGAATCTGATTCGAAGAACTCGAAATTCGGTTCGACTCGATTCGAAAAACAGCACTTCGAAATTCGGTTCGAAATTTCAAGTTCGAATTCGATTCGATTCGACGTCTAATATCGAATTTCGAATCGAATTAGAATTTGAGATTTTCAGTTCGATTCGATTCGAAATTCGAATTAAAAATAATTATATATATATATATATATATATTTATATATATATATATAATATTCATAAAAATATTTTGAATTACTTTAACTTATTATAATTCACGTCCTATTTTAAAAGTTTTAAAATTTTAAATCTTTAAAAGTTTATTAGTTTTATACTTATATAGATTTGTATTTCTTACTATAATAATAATTTAAGTTTAGTTGTTTTGAAAATAAAATTAAAACATGTTTTTTTGGTTCAATTTAAAATGAGTCTATTAGGATTCAATTCGTATTTGATTCGTGTTCGATTCGTATTCGATTCGAATTCAAAAATTGAATACGAATCGAATCGAATTTCGAATTGGATTTCTATTTGCGAATTCGAATTCGATTCGACTCGACGAATCTATTTCGAATTCGAATCGAATTTCGAATCCAGGTTTTAAAAATTGAAATTCGAATAATTCGATTCGAATTACTCGAGTATTCGAAATTCGATTCGTTGAACACCCCTACTCTGACCCTCTATCAATTGCTACAGCAAATCCAACAGAAAGCCATTATTTCGAAGGAAACTGATTATCATTTGATTATTTGATTGATCTCATTATAAGTTTATAACTTTAGGATTATTTAATGATTTCATACCATAATCTTCAATTTAACATAATATTAGATGTCTTATCCTTTAGTTGAATGTTCAGATTGTCTAGGATTTTACTTATTTGAAACTAAGGTTGGTTGCATGGGAGCTCATGCAGTATTTTTATTGATCATGGTCAAGGGGAAGCTTTTAAGGGGCTAGACTGAGGCCCGGTCCGGTTCGTTTTTTCGCTCCGTAGTGTAAATTTTATACTCGTTCGGTATAAAAAAAATTTATATACTTAATTCGGTCCTATCCGCCTTTGGTCCGACCCCATCCCCATTTTGACCCAAATTTCGCCCCTGATCATGGCCAGTCCATTTTTTAGAAATTAATTATAACCGTTAGAGATCTATTTGTAATCAAACTAACCATCATGGTTAAATTTTTTCTCATATATTGAGAAATGTCATTGTATCTAAGGTTGGTAAATCCTGGAAAAAAGAAAAAAAAAACAGGTTTTAAGGTAGCCTATATGACCCGTTTTTTTAAACATGTGAACTTGAACATTTTTAAATATATGACAAGGCAAACATGACTCGTTAAATAAACGGGTCGACATGTTAAACCGTTTCAAGGTTTCTCAAATGTTAATATTTAAGTTTATATATTTTGTTTTTTTTAAACTTTCAGCTCTACATAAACTTCTAAAAATCGTTTAGTATCCTCTTTAATCAAACTTTATTTTCAACAATTTTATTTTATTAGTTCTAAATACATTTTTCTAATACTTTTCATTTCTTACTTTTTATCGGATTACATATGTAAACCTTAGTTTATTAAATATTGATCAGAATGAGAGAAAAAAAAGTCATTATAAAAAAGTTTCCATTTAAGTATATTAGTTATTTGTTTATATTGTTACTAAGTTGTTATGTATTACTTACTAGGTTAGTAACCCGTGTACTACACGGGCTCAATATAGATTTATAATATTAGATAAAAAAATATATATATAATAATCAAGAAATTTAAAAAGAATTTAAAAATTATGATTGATATAAAATTCTTATAATATATTAAACAATAATTTAATACATTTAAGAAATTTATTATGTTTGAAAAGTTGTCGATTACTTTCAAAAAAGACTAAAATTATTGAGTAATTAATCACATCTAAATTAATTTTATCAAAATTTTAAAATAAAATTTTAGTTTTGAAAAAATTGGTAACTAATCTTAATTAATTATTTACTAAATTGGTAATTCAATGTGAGTTTGACATGTGGCAATAATGATGTGGACACTTTATAAATGAGACATGTGGCATAAATTTTATTGCTTTATTAGTATTAAGATAGTTATAAATAAGGGAAAAAGACGAAAATGCCCAAGTTGACAAAAAGTTGTACCATTTTGCCCATGAGTTTTTCATTGTCTCCAAAATGCCCATGTGTGCACGGTCGTCCCAACCGTATCAAGGGTCGCCACGACCCGAGGAACCAAAACGCGACACGTTGTGTTCAGGGGTCGCCACGACCGTTTTTTTTTTTTGCACGGTCGTTTTTTTTTTTGCACGGTCGTTTTAATCAACATTTAAGCAATGCAACTCCTCGTTCCAACTACCCCCGTCAACCGTCCCAACTAACCACCCCACGAATTAATTACATGCAAACCCTAACCCTAACCCTATATATGGACCTCAACGACGTCAACTTCGTCCCCACCATTAATCCTAACCTTAACCAACTCGTCACCCTTCGTCTCCACAATAACCTTAACCCAAAAACAACGAAAGATGTCGTCGTGGACCGAAAGAGAAAGAATGTGTCTTGCACAAGCTTTCGCGGAGGTCAAGACAGCGATGGAAGTAGATCTACCGCCGCCCGAATTTTGGAGGAGGGTGAAAAACCAGTTCCACCTCCTATACGGTTCGTCTACTGAAATCCGAACCCAAGACGAGCTCTGGTCAAAGATGGTGTCCATGCAGTTCAAAACGGACTGTTTCAAGCTCTTATACAACCAAAATAAAGATAAGGTACGTGATGAAGACGAGAAGTTGGATTTTATAGAGATCGAATTCTTGGTTGAATATGGCCACGACTTAAAGTTGAGGAATTTATGGCCTATCTTGAAAGACTTCAACTTGGAATGGTAGTTTTAGGGTTTATTGTAATGTTATGTTATTTGCTAGTGTTTATGTAATTGTTGGGTAACACCCCCAACAAAATTTTGTTGCTTAATTTATAATATTAATATTAAGGTAAAAAATAAAAACAAAAATAAAGTTAAAAAATAAAAATAAAAGTTACAAAGTTACAAAAATATTACAAAGTCCTAAAAAGTTACGTGTGGGGTCGTGGCGACCCCTGAGTATCCACGTGGCGCGTTTGATGACCCCTGAACACCACGTGTCGCGTTTTAGTTTGTCGGGTCGTGACGACCCTTTATACGGTCGGGACGAGCGTTCAAACCTGGGCATTTTGGGGACATTGACTTTCAAATGGGCAAAATGGTACCATTTTTATTTCACTTGGTCATTTTCGTCTTTTTCACTATAAATAAACATAAAATGAGTTGACTTGAAACACAATTCGAACACAAAATGAATTTAAGTGGGTCTATACGACACGACACAAATACTTATATGAGATGGGTTAGTGTTGAAGAATGTATATTAATCACATCGTAATTTGAGGATGATTTGAAGCGAGTGTAAAATATGCACCCATAATAGAGATAATAGTGGTATTATTTTTTTTCTTCTTATTTACCTACATTTATCACGTCGGTGACTCTTGGTCGGTCTCATCACTGCTAGTAGACCAATGTAAAGGCACCGCCGAGGCTTTGGAAATATCAGCTTTACGTTATAAACAAGTATCGAGCTGGTTGATTATCGTTACCGTCGCATTGTGCGGGTTCCTACTAGTATAAAAAACTACAAATATAACATAGATGTAATCTGATGTACCGCATATAAGATTGGATTCATTAAAACAACAAATTCTCTAAAAACATCCTATGCCATCCATCTTCTATTTAATGAATGAGATTTAATTGAAAAAATAAAATTAAAAGGGGGTGGGGGGGGTATTTAAAAAAAAAAGAGACAACCACTTTTAACTTTCTTTTTTCAAATTTGCCCAATTTTTTTTATGTCCCTCACTTTTTCATAGTTCGCTATTTTTTTAAAACTACATCATAAAATCGAGTATTTTTTCTCTATAATTTAAATATGAATTTTATAATACAACACTTTTATTTTTTAATTTCAAACTAACCCTTTTTTGTATTGTTATACCGTCAATTAAAACTTTTATGCTTGATAATAAAAGAAAATTTTACCTATATACATTTATAAATTTTTGTGAATAGTACCTTGAATGGTGTTTTCATCGTTTAAGTTTTTCCTTTTTGTCTTTTAGCCGATTTTTCTGTTTCTTTTTTGTTTCTGTTTTTGTTTGTTTCTTTTTCTATCTTTTCAAGAATTTGTTAGATTCGCTTTTAATTTTAACACTTGGCTCATATGTATGATGTTCACTTTTGATTTTAACATTGAGTTCATACGTTCGATACTTTTTCATTCTCTTTAGATCACTTTAATTGTTTTGTATATCCGCATATACCAGACCACAACGCGTAACAAGGCACGCTAATTGCCATCTAGTGTAGTACAAACAATCAAGTACATTCAGAAAAAAAATATATATACACGCTAAGTTGAAAAGAAAAAGAAAACCATAACTTGAAAACCAAACAAAAAAATACACGCTAAGTTGAATAGTACTCCTTTTCCTTTTCCATTTTGTCAAATGCACACCTTTGGAATACCTTTTAATTTTGCTGATTATTACAAGGATCTAAAATAGAATCACTTTCATATATGAATGATAGATTCAATGGAAATGTAATGAAAAATTGACATATTTAAATTATACTCCTAATGTTACAGTTTATATAGAAAACAGGGAACATCTAATATAATGTGTAGGGGTGTTCAAAAATATCCGAATCCGAATCCGAATCTGAAATATCCGAAATATCCGAAGTCAAAATATCCGAAATTTCGGATAGTTGATTTTCACACGAGCTCTTTTCATGAATTTTGGTCAAATATAAAAAATAGAAAAAAAGGACATCTAATATTCTAATGTGTACCACATGAGGTCATTTCATGAATTTTGGTCAAGTATAAACAACGGGCTCAATAAGTAAATATTGACGATTCGTATTTGATTTTGTATTATTGGGCAGTGAAACTTAGCAACAACAAAATTAGAATAATGAAATATAATAAATGAAGGACGAAATTTGTAATGTACTCTCTATTTAGAAATGTTTGAAGATGTTTACAATCTCAGCTCTAGGCTCTAATTTAAAACCCTTTTCTTGCATAGTTCTTAATAAGTAAACATTGACGATTCTGATTGATTTTGTATAAGGTAATGAAACTTAGAAACAACAAAATTAGAATAATGAAAATGAAGAGCGAAAAGGGTGGAGTAGTTGCATAAATCCCCACTTAACTATTATACTAATAATACTAATAGTAAGCAACCCGTGCGTTGCTACTTGTTACGGCTGGCAATCATTTACAACACGGTATTCGTTTGTGTATTTAAAAGATACTTTGTGTTTAAAGTATTTTTACATTATATATGTAAATCATTAAAATTCAGTTATCATTAAGTAGATTGTTTGAATATTATTTCTCCACTAATAGATATTTAATTTCTTGTTTAATAGAGTATTGTACCCTCGTAAACTCTTAATATTTTAAGTATATGATAAGTTTGTCCGACTTATATGTATTAAAATATAGTATAGATAAAACAAAGTTAACATTATTACGAATAGCGACCTTGTATTATTGGGCTGCATGATTTCAATAATTGGATGTCACGTGACAAAATCTTATTACAATTTTTTCATATCTCCAACTTTTAGAAGTCTATTTGATCCTTAAAATTACTAAGGATAGATTCCGATTTTAATTAATGATGTGTAAATTTTTAGAAGTCTATTAAATTATTGGAATATTTTAAGAATCTATTTAAAATTATTTATTGATCCTTAGTATTTTTAGATGTATATTAATTCAACCTTTTTTATAATTTCAATCATAAAACTTCATGATCAAGGATACATTCTGATTTAAAGACGTGATGTGTAAATTTTTACAATTGTATTAAATTATTTAAGTATTTTAAAAATCTATTTTAAAATGATTTATTGATCCTTCTTATTTTTAGATGTATATTAATTAAATTTTTTTTTTGAAATTTCAATCATCAAATCAATATTAATGATGCATTCCGAGGGGAAAGATCTATAGAAAACCAATAATTATCCAGAAAACCAAAAAACCAACCTTTTTTTCTCTATAACTTCTTCATATATTAATATTTTTTAAAAATAATTTCACCAAAAATTCTATAATTTTATTAGCTTTATTTATGGGAAAAAAAATTAAAAAATAAAAAGTTTAGTGATTTTTTATTATTGCATCATGCAATAGTATCAATAGTATTGCATAATGCATTATAATTAAAACTACTTAAAACAAGAGACTTAACTTAAATATGAATGTGGTTTATGCGAATAATGTAAAAAACAAAGAATTGACATTCATAAACCAATTTTATATTATTGTTGCATAGTGCAATATTAATTTCAAGCTAAAATTCGAATTTTATTTTATTTTTAAAAAAAAACTCGAAAACGTTTTTAAAGTTTTTTCTTTTTCCAATATTCTTAAAATCTTGAAAGAAACATATAAAAAAAGTTTAAAAAAAATAATTTTTTTCCTTGGTTTTTTGGTTTTTTATAAAATATTGGTTTTCTATAGAACCCAACCCTGCATTCCGATTTCAAATGATGATAAATAAAATTTTAAGAAGTCTATTAAATTATTTAAGTAATTTAAGAAACTATATTAAATTGATTTATTGATCCTTAGTATTTTTAGATATATATTAATTCAATTTTTTTTAAAATTTGAATCGTCAAATCAATATCTAAAATACATTCCTATTTCAAATGATGATGTGTAAATTTTAAGAAGTCTATTAAATTATTTAAGTAATTTAAGAAACTATTTTAAAATAATTTATCGATCCTTAGTTTTTTTTAGATGTATATTAACCAAATTTTTTTTAAATTTGAATCATCAAATCAATATCTAAAATACATTCGGATTTGAAAGGTTTTGATATGTAAATTTTAAGAAGTCTATTAAATTATTTAAGTATTTTAAGAAACTATTTTAAAATGATTTATTGATAAAAAAAATTTCCGAAAATAAGTTAATAGACTTCTTAAAATTATTTATAATTTTAGTCATCAAATCAATATAAAACTTACATTTCGATTTTAAATGATTCTTTTTTTCTGAAAATAAGTTCCGTCCATCTATATATATTATCGAAATTTGATGATTGTAGTTCACAATTCTCAATTCCATATTTTCATATCAAGTTTTTTATCTACCTATAATGTAAGTTTCTTTCTCCTTTTTCCCATTATTTATATTTTACAATGTTTATTCTTTGATCATTGATCGTATATGAGGTTTTTAACACTGTTATTTATATTTTTTCAGCTTCAATGGCAAGTCAGACCTATCACCTCATCAAAGATATGAACGTGAGGCGTGAGAATTTTGTTCTCAAGCTTCGTGTTTTGAGGGTTTGGAGGAGACTCGATAAAAAAGATAAAACTAAAACGTACTCGATTGAGATGGTTATGTCTGATGAAGAGGTACCAGTTTATTTTTTTTAAATGTTTATCATCATAAGTGGAATATATTTTATATTTAACTATTATTTTTAAATTTAAAAATTTTGTTGCAGGGTGAAAGAGTACAATCTAATTGTCTGGTAAAATGGTATAGCCGTTTTGAAAGGTTCTTCAATGAGGGCGAGGTTCTGGTGATCAGGAAACCAACATTGGGCGAGAATAAGGGCCAGGTCAAGGTCATTCGTAATCCCATCAAGGTCTGTATGAACTACAACACTGAGATTCAGCGTTGTGACAGTTGGAGTGGACCATTGGATGTTTTTGAGTTCGCCGACCTTCAGAATATAATTGACATGGAGATCGATAAGACTGTAACTATTGGTAATATTGTAATTCAAATGTTTTAAATATTTCGTTTATCTGTTAATTTTTTTTATTGATTTTTTCTTACGTCCTAATCGTTTCAGATATCATTGGAATTGTTACTGGTTCTAATCCTCCGGTTACCTTTGGTGATAAAGGAGAAAAGATAAGGATTAACTTCTCCATCCAGGACGTTAAGTAAGTTTATTTAATATTCTTATTTAGTATTATATTTTAATTTTATTTTAAGTTATAAAATTAAATAAAAAAAAGTAAACGGATACATAAAATTTCGAAAATCAACTTTCAATTTATAAATTTACATATTTAAAGTTGATTTAATATTTTTATTTAATATTATTTTTTAATTTGAGTTGAATTTTTGAAAATTAAATATACTTAGTAAACGGCTACATAAATTTTAGTAATTATTGATATCAGTATATCATCAATGTTAATTTGATGATATGCTTCTTATTTTAATTATAATTTTCTAATTTACGAAAATCTACTTTTGTAAATTTATAAATTTACATATTTAAAGTTGATTTAATATTTTTATTTAATATTATTTTTTAATTTGACTTGAAGTATTCAAATAAAAAAATAAAAAAACGACTACATAAATTTTCGAAGTTATTGACATCAGTATATCATCAATGTTAATTCGATTATATGTTCTTTTTTAATATAAATTTAATTTCTTAATTTACGAAAATCAACTTTGCATTTATATATTTACATATTTAAGATGATATATATAAATTACATAATCATCATCTATGAATTATTAAAAACAACAGACTGAATACGACATCTGCTTCCATAAGAAACAAACATTAACAATTAAAAACATAATATAAAACATCTACCTATCTATTAAACAAAACATATCAAGTGTATTTGGCACTCAATAAGGTTATCCACATATACACTTGATGAGGTGTCACTCTCTCACAACTAAAAAAGCTGATGTGTCATTTTTATGTTTTTAAAAAAAAAATTCAGGAAAAATAGTAAAAAACTCGCGGGTTCAAGTCAGACCGTATAGGTATCCGTATTTTTTCGACCCGCATATTTAAAGTTATACCAAACTCACTCCCTTGTATCAAGCAAAATCTAGGGTTTTCTCTCCCCCTCTCTCGGACCGCCGATCCACCGCCGCTCAATTCATCTTCGCCGAATCAACCTTCAATCCAGTGAGTTGTGTTCTTCAAGTTAAGTTACGATCTCAAGTTTCTCTCTCGATACGGCTCATGATTCGTATCATTATCGATTAGGGTTTTAGAACCGGTTTCCACATGTTTGTCATTAGGTTTCAGTCTATTGTATCATGTGATCTATGTGTCCTTAATGTCGGTTAATTCTGATCAGAGATCTATTGTTATAGGTTTTGTATGAAGTTGATGTTAATTCCAATTTTTAGATCAAAATATAGATATTCCGATTTAGACGAGATTTTTACCGTATGGAAGTTGTTTGTTGATTAAATTCAAAAGTGTAAATCTATCTTCTCAAATTTGTAATTATTATTGATTTTTTTTATTATTATTGAATATTGTTTTACCGATAAGAATTTTTTGGATAGTATATATATCTATATTATTTTTTTACGTTTTAGACCCGGGTATTTACCCGGGTAAGTGGCTAGTATTCTAATATGTACCACATGAGGTCTTTTCATGAATTTTGGTCAAGTATAAACAACAGGCTCAATAAGTAAATATTGACGATTCGTATTTGATTTTGTATTATTGGGCAGTGAAACTTAGCAACAACAAAATTAGAATAATGAAATATAATAAATACACACCACTAGTTAGCCTAGTGGCAAAGGTGTATGACCTCTTAAGAGGAGGTCTTGGGTTCAAGTCCCACTTGTAACAAAAAAAAATAAAAATGGGGGTTACAAGTTGGGCCAGGGGGTTTTCTCACCAGTGTGAGTTTCCTCCTGATGGGGATTGGAGATGATCGGGTGGGTGGTGTAATGTCCCCGTCAGTGATCCAAATTTGCCGTTCAAAAAAAAAAAAAAAAATGAAATATAATAAATGAAGGACAAAATTCGTAATTTACTCTCTATTTAGAAATGTTTGAAGATGTTTACAATCTCAGCTCTAGGCTCTAATTTAAAACCGTTTTCTTGCATAGTTCTTAGTAAGTAAACATTGACGATTATGATTGATTTTGTATAAGGTAATGAAACTTAGAAACAACAAAATTAGAATAATGAAAATGAAGAGCGAAAAGGGTGGAGTAGTTGCATAAATCCCCACTTAACTATTATATATACTAATAATACTAATAGTAAGCAACCCGTGCGTTGCTACTTGCTACGGCTGGCAATCATTTACAACACAGTATTCGTTTGTGTATTTAAAAGATACTTTGTGTTTAAAGTATTTTTACATTACATATGTAAATCATTAAAATTCAGTTATCATTAAGTAAATTGTTTGAATTTTATTTCTCCACTAATAGATATTTAATTTCTTGTTTAATAGAGTATTGTACCCTCGTAAACTCTTAACATTTTAAGGTGCTGTTTGGTTCGTCTGTTTCATTTGTTACTGAATGAATAAGCTGTCTGTATGGTAAAGAAGTGCTGAATCAGTAAGATGCTGAATCATTATATGCTATTTGTTTGGAAATCTGAATGACTGTATAGAATAACTAAAAAACAGCCCTTAAAACAACCCTCAATAAACAGATTCATGTATGAACAACCCTCAATAAACACCCCACAATAAATAGATTCATGTATAAACCCTAAATAGGGTTCTCTAACAAAAATCAAACATAAACACATTCATGTGTAGCAAATCAGTGATATAATCCATACAAAAGCAATGATATCATCAAACACATGGATAATCAAACGATATTTAAGTAAAAAAAAAGTTAGGGTTTACCTTTTTTGAGAAGGGGGCGGCGCAAGCAGAGGTGATTGCGGACGGAGAGGATGATGCGGACGGAGGAGAGGCGTCGTAGGAGGAAGTCGCGGTGGAGGAGGAGCGCCGACGGGCGGCGCCGGAGGCGGGCGGCGCGGAGGCAGGGTGGGCGGAGGCGCTTCAGTGGAGGAGAACCAGGGGAGGTCGCATCGTGTTTTTTTTTTTCCTTTGTGTTTTGCTGTATCATAAAGGATGAAATATGGGGCTGGATGATTAAGTTAAAATTGTCTAATTCGGTAAGACATTTTTCCCCAACCAAACAGTCTTTCCGATTAAGACATTTTTTAAAAAGACATTTTATCCCATTAAGATGCTATATAGCATCAACCAAACAGCCCCTAAGTATATGATAAGTTTGTCCGACTTATATGTATTAAAATATAGTATAGATAAAACAAAGTTAACATTATTATGAATAGCGACCTTGTATTATTGGGCTGCATGATTTCAATAGTTGGATGTCACGTGACAAAATCTTATTACAATTTTTTTGGTTTTGTTTTTTTGTTTAACGTTTTTGCGCACTCATTTTCGATTTACATTCTTTATGCTTTTTATTGTTTAATATTGTTGCGCAATCATTTTTGTTTTTATTTTTTTACATTGCATTTTACAAATGCAAATGATTTTCTATACCCTCGACAGCACAACTATAGATAAATATAGTTAAAAATTAAAACGAAACAAAAAGCATACAATAAATCACATTAACAATCATCACACTGCATTTAAAAATCCACTCTATTTAGGTTCTTTGTAGTGGTAACTTTTTTACTTTTCCTTTGTAATACATTCTTTTTTTTTACTTTTTTTTAATACATTCATCACACTTTTTCGACCTCACACTTTTTATTTTTAATATTAAAGAAACATAAAATACACTTTATTTAAAAGTTACATTAAATAAAACGTAGTCCTTGTCTTCGTATTCGTTTTCATCTTTGTCTTCATCTTCTTTTGGAATGTCATCACAAACCACGTCGATGTGTTCAATCAAATCCCGTTTGAGACCCTCGTGTGTATCGCGTTTATGAATCTCGAAAATATTTGCGTCAATCATCTCTTGTGAAATTTGAATGTAAAGCTAGCCATTTGAAGGGGAGAGGCCCACACCAACGGTCGATTTCAGAGAAAAAGGAAAGGAAAGCGTGCAGTGAGTATTGGCTGCAGGGCGGTCAAAAACCACAACCCTATCCGGAGACACCTAGTGTAGCCGCGCAGCTTAATGCCACATCAGCACGTCGTGTTATGTGGCTCAACCAGTACAAACACCCTTACAAATGAAATATATATTATATCTAGGAATTGTTGGAAAAATGTGTGTGAATGAGATGTCAATCTCAAATGAATTTGGCTATCCCACATTGGTGTGGGAACAAAGGTTGAGTTGGTTTATAAGGACCATATTTCCAAGCTTTGTCAAAGCTTTGGATGTGTTTTACTCTGGCTCCTACACGTGTGCAGAGGGTGCAGAAAGTGGTCCGATGGGTCAAAAGTCCAAGGCGTGCCCGCGCGACCTGCGGACACGAATGCAGCTCCGGAAACCCGGGTCCGAGAGAAGCAGTTTTTACTCATTTTTTATCATGGTCTAGAAAATTCTAGATCAGCCTTTTGGTGTGACTTAGACTCTTCGCATCCTAAACCGACTAATTATGATCGTTAATTAACGACTAATTATGAGATCATAATGAAGAACCTTTAAGACAATAATAATTGCAACCTTTGGTGTGTAGAACTCTTCATGTATATATACATGAAGAGATTTCCGTGAATGTTTGAACACCATATGCTCCATACACACATTCGTTTTTGCTGATCACAGTTGCTGCTGCAACATTCCGTTCTCGTTTCAGGCAAGGATCATAGTCCGGCAGTACACGCTGCTTTGAACCGGTGTACCCTGGGAACAGACGACGAATCTGTTTAAGGGAATTGTGTCAAACACAAGCCCGGTTCCTTCGTTTTCTTGTCTTCTACTTTCAGGGATCGTTTCTGCCATCAGTTCGTCATCCGGTTCACCGCGCTTTTGATTCTGTTAGATCGTCAATTTATTTTGTATGCTTCTAATTGTGTGACGATTAGTCATAATCGTTTTACGCATAAATTCCAACAAACTTAAACAGATTCTTAGATTGTGAAACAATCTCTGATTTCTTGATATATACTTAATTTTTGGGAAGCACTCGTTGTTGGTTCTCTAAATTGGAGAATGGTTTTTAAATTCACATATTGTCGTGATACAAAATAATTGGAGTAAAACGATTTTAATCTCCGTGTGTTGTATCTAGTTGTTGGTTCTAACATGCGTGTTACAACTAGATGTTTTATACCAAATGTATAAATGATTTATAATGTTATTGTCCAACATGAGTGCTACAAATGACGAAGTTTTAAAAACCGAACTTTATGTAAAGTTGTATTTTAAACGTGTCTTGATGATGTAATTAAGAACGTGTCTTGATGATATAATTAAGAACGTGTCTTGATGATATAATTAAGAACGTGTCTTGATGTGATAGTGATGTCCATTAATAATTTAATATGTTATTATTATTTATTAATAAAGGGTTTTTGGTCTACTATGTTTACAACCCTTGTAATGGGTCATCAAAAGAATTTAACAAGGTGTTAAAATTCGTTGAATATCATTGCTAATCTTGTGAGAAATAGCAATTGTGAAAAACAACTTGGTGTTGTTTTCAAATTTATTGAGTTAAAGTATATCTATATAAAATATAGATGTATAATGACTTGGTGGTGTTGCTTTGAGCAGATTTGTTCAAAATGAAACAAGGACATGAAGAGATAACTACGTGGAGTTCCACTGAGGGAGTACCTCAAGATAGGACTCACGCAAATATCTTAGGATTCACTCCTTCAATGTCAGGAATGACTCGAGTGATTGCCTGTCGAGGGTGGTTCATAATGTCTGGAGCAACAATTCATGCATGCTCTAATCGTTATTCCTTTAAGGAATATCGTGCTGTCAAAAATCGCATAATGATGCTAGATGGCACTAAACACAAGGCGATTAGGATCGGGACTGTAGAATTAAAAGTGTCTACAGGATGTACCCTTACCTTGGAAGATGTTTTCCATGTGCCTAGTATCAAGAAGAATGTTATCTCTGTGAGCAAGTTGAATATCGATGGTTACTCGATATTATTTGCATCAACGAATTCGTGGAGAATGTTTCGTCATCAGAATTCGGTTAAGTTCCATGCGGTAGGAACTGTTGTAGGAAGACTACATCGCTAAACTCTTTGGAGTGATGTTAAAGAGGTCATCGAGATATCTGATGACGAGAGTGTTGGGGATAGCAACACTATATGATTTTATGTTTTAATTAAATAAGACTTTATTTCGTTATGAAATAATTGGTTTATATAAGACTTTGTCATGTTTTGGAATAAGTGTGTTTGTGGTTTGAAATTATTTTAATAAAATGGCTATGTTTGCTTTGATATTTGGTCTTTACAATGCAAATGTTTATTCAAATTATTTTCAACAAGATAACACAAGAAGTCAGATGCACATGTATAACTTGTGAGTTTAAATTAAACATGTAAATCATATATGAAACACCCCACACAATGGTAGATGATAAAGTGTATTAAAATGCACGGACATGGTATATCTCGTAGTGTTGATGTGCTCAACATATTACGGATGCACAAGTGTGAATTGTGGCATATGAATGCAAGATATGTTATTATGGAATACAATATATGATATTGTAATTTATAAATTTGTAGAAATTTATGAAGGTCAAGTAGATGCGTCTACCACCTCAATGTTGTTGAACTATTAGAAGACTTGGTCTTCATTTGGGAGAGTATCCTAAAACATATAGTTCTAGAAAAGAATGGATGATACATCGCTTGTGTAATGGAGTGTTGAGTGTCAATTTGGTTGACTACATCTCAAAACAATATTGATTATATTCTGGATTCATTCATATTGGTTATGAATGCACTCACCAAATTTAATCGAATTAAGGCTCATGATGAGGCCTTCGAGTATCATTGGTGTTTTGGATACTAAGGCAAATAGGTTATGATCCTAAAACCGAATACTAGGTTATGTATGGTTTTGTAACATACATATGAGACGTACACAATGTTATTGGTCTAGTCTCACGAATTTGTCTAAATGAATGTGTGAATGTGGGAAACGGATATTGTGATATCCATTGAGGCTGTGATGAATCAGAATGATGCATCTTCTGTTCACATGCTAACGTATTGCAGTCTAAGGCATGCTAGACTAGCACTAGGTTGATTGTGAAGCTCTGTTAAGAGTAATCAACTATAACATTCAAGATACACATGAACACAAGACTGGATTTGTGTATAGACAAAGTTCAAGAAAGTCTACATTCGGTGTAAGGAACATGATATAAACTATGGAAAACTTGAATGACTAGATCATTAAAGTTGATATTACCTAGTTTTTCGACGCCTATAGCAATTTTGATTTCTTCCGAACCACTAGTTCTTTCGAACAGGTTGTTCCGGACTTGTGTGGTCCTTCGGATAAGTTGTTCCGGAATCGTGAGGTTCTTCCAGAAAGGTGGTTCCGGACTCATGTGGGTCTTCCACAATTTCTAGAATTAAGCTAGAGGTTAACTTAGAACTATTTTAAGTATGAGGTGCTTGTGTGAACATACTTATGGGAAAAGCATGTGTTGCTTACATCAACTCTAAAGCACTCGTGAGCTAATATATATAATGAGTTGAAGTTATGGACCGTAATGATACATTTATTGTTCAAAGTGTGATAATAAGTGATGTCACATAAAGCTTATCAAAGTGCTGGAAATGTGGGGGGAGAGAGACCATTTGAGAAACAACCAGTGTGATGGTTGAAATGGCATAACCATAGAGAAAGGGAGAACCTTTCATCACCCTATTTGGATGTCATCCAATGACACTTAAATGTGGGGGTGGCTTGCATTTGATATATATGTTTGGCAATAAGGATTGAAATCATATGACTAAGTGGAGTACATAATAGTCATAAGGATGTGTTCACCTTGGAAAGACTATAATGTGGTCACAAAGGGTACTTATTGCAAGATCAAGATTATAAATCTTGGATGCAAATTATCTTGGTTGGTTTGATGAATTGTGGGAACCATCTAGTTTATGATAACTGAGTGGTTGGCATCCCAGGGAAAGATCCGCTAGCTCCCATGCAGATGATATGCTCATTGATGTAAGTAATGTCAGGACGTCTTGGATGTAAGATTTGACATGAAAGACATGGGAATCACAAATGTGGTTTTGGAAATTCAAAAACACATGAACTGAAAGTGGACTTGTTTAAAGTCAAACCCACTATGTGGACTAAAATTCTTGAGAAGTTATGGGAATGGCAAATAGTTTTTGCAAATGGTTTTTGCAATGACTCTAATGTGGCTAGAACTACAAACTGACACGCGTCAGTATCTAGCTAAGAATAGAGGAGAGCTTGTTTGGAGTACTCAAGAATTATTGGCAGTCTGATATATCTGATGAGTTGTACTAGACCAGACTTAGTATACGCTGTAAGCAAGCTAAGTAGATACACGAGTAATCCAAGTTCAACTCATTGGAGTTGTGTGATTAGGTTACTTAAGTACCTAAGGTACACAAAGGAACACGGGTTGCACTATAACAGATATCCAACAGTGATTCAAGGACATTGTGATCCAAGTTGGATATCTGATACGATATCTGATACGATACTTGATACGAATGATTCCAGAGCAACGAGTGAATATGTATTCACACTTGGAAGTGCAACCATATCGTGGAAATTTTCAAAACAAAAGGTTATTGTAGATCCACGATGGAAGCATAATTCATCGCTTTAGATAAAGCTGGTGAAGAGGCAGAATGGCTACGTCTATTGAGGATATACCAAGATGGCCTAAGCCGGCAACGACCATATGTAGACATTGTGATAGCCAATCGGCAATTGGCAGAGCTCATAGCACAATGTATAATGGTAAGAATAGACATATAAGACGTAGACATAATACGGTACGACAACTAATCTCTACTGAAATTATCACTGTTGACTATGTGAAGTCAAAGGATAATATTGCGGATCCGCTGACAAAAAGGCCTAAGTAGAGAGTTAGTCCGGACGTCGTCCATGGGAATGGGACTGAAGCCCTTGAAAGATTAAAGTTCATATGAAGGAAAACCTAACTCAGTTGACTGGAGATCCCAAGATCTGAGTTTAATAGGACAACCTAATTGTATGAACTAGTGAGGTCACTGTGGGGGCAAGAATTGATAACTCCACTCACTTTAAGAAGGGGATGTATAATTGGAATCAATACATCTCCTAGTCCATTCCGAAAAGTGACAAGTACGAGGTTAAGCCTATGGCTTTTAATGATTCAGCTGAGGCAGCCACACGTGGTGAATCACCTATGTGAGAGAGAAGTGGGGTCGCTTCGAAGGGTATTGAGAGGGGGCACAATACCTAAGAGCTCTCGCAGAACCAGGCTAATGTTAATGACCATAACGAACATAACTATGAGGACTTGATATTGTCAAGGAGAGTCTTGTGTGAAGCACATTGTCGCCTACACAAACGGCAGACGAGTTCAAAGGCATCACCGCCTACTCAGAGCTAGTAGACTAAGTGTGTTTCATGAGCGAAGGTTCAAAGGGTAACACCTACCTATCGTATGCAAGATTCAACTGTTGAAATTCGATCGGGATTAAGTTGCTTTGAGATCAACCTCCATTCATGTGGGGGATTGTTGGAAAAATGTGTGTGAATGAGATGTCAATCTCAAATGAATTTGGCTATCCCACATTGGTGTGGGAACAAAGGTTGAGTTGGTTTATAAGGACCATATTTCCAAGCTTTGTCAAAGCTTTGGATGTGTTTTACTCTGGCTCCTACACGTGTGCAAGGGGTGCAGAAAGTGGTCCGATGGGTCAAAAGTCCAAGGCGTGCCCGCGCGACCTGCGGACACGAATGCAGCTCCGGAAACCCGGGTCCGAGAGAAGCAGTTTTTACTCATTTTTTATCATGGTCTAGAAAATTCTAGATCAGCCTTTTGGTGTGACTTAGACTCTTCGCATCCTAAACCGACTAATTATGATCGTTAATTAACGACTAATTATGAGATCATAATGAAGAACCTTTAAGACAATAATAATTGCAACCTTTGGTGTGTAGAACTCTTCATGTATATATACATGAAGAGATTTCCGTGAATGTTTGAACACCATATGCTCCATACACACATCATTCGTTTTTGCTGATCACAGCTGCTGCTGCAACATTCCGTTCTCGTTTCAGGCAAGGATCATAGTCCGGCAGTACACACTGCTTTGAACCGGTGTACCCTGGGAACAGACGGCGAATCTGTTTAAGGGAATTGTGTCAAACACAAGCCCGGTTCCTTCGTTTTCTTGTCTTCTACTTTCAGGGATCGTTTCTGCCATCAGTTCGTCATCCGGTTCACCGCGCTTTTGATTCGGTTAGATCGTCAATTTATTTTGTATGCTTCTAATTGTGTGACGATTAGTCATAATCGTTTTACGCATAAATTCCAACAGGAATTTCAATAGAACTGAGTCCCATAGTAAGTCAAAATTGAGCACTAAATTAAGAACACTATAAGCATAAATAGGGTTTTGTCTTATCAGATCCATTAGGCTAAAAGGAAAATAGTTATCCAGATGTCAAAAGGGAAATTCAGGAATTTAGAATTTCAGTTTCACTATCAAGTAAGAATGAAGGAGGTCACATAATAGTATAATACCATCAAGCTGATTTGAAAAGAAGGAAATAATGCCTAAAACTTGAGCCATTGATAATGGAATTGAAGAAATTGGAGGAGAACCCTGTGAACATTTGAACTCTGAAACGACGACCTCAATTGCTGCTCTTAGCTAGTCTCCTTCGATTGAACAACCGTACGCCCTCAGATTTATTTCATGAAATATTCTGAAATTAATAAAACCTTAGTTCGGAGATTCAAAATAGATTACGTGGGAGAAAGTTGTGTGGTGTACCGGATTTACTTTTAAGAGCACACGGTATACCGGCGCCATGGAACACTTTAACGGCGCCATGTGGCGCCAATACCGCCCCCCTCGCCCGTTAAGCAGTGGCGCCATGGAGCTGCGCCATAACTTTGGCACTCGTTAACCTCAATTGTGACCGTTTGAACGGTCAATTTTTCGACCGTTACATATATTTTTTTTTTATTTCTTTTTTTTTCTCTATTTAAACCACATTTCAACCATTCTTCACACCACAAACCATTTTATCTTCTAAATTCTCTATTTAATTATTTTATTTTATTTAATTTATTTTTTTTTTCGAAGACAAAAAAAACTAAATTTGTAGTCATTAAAATAATTCAAAAATGAAAACAAAAAAAAATTAATTGAAAATAGTTTAACATGGCATGGAGTATCCCCCTCTGGTGTTAAGTGATGTTAAGTGGTGTTAATCGCTCACTCATCAATTTAGTTAGTTTCATTCGAAAACACGATGTTGCGTAAATGATCGGTTGAAACAGTGGCATTGCTAAAAGAATACTTAAACACAAAATACAAAAGGTAAACAATTCATTCTCGTTAAATATAACTATTAGACTATTATACTAGGGTTGATATTATATTAGAGTAGAGGGTATTAGAGTGCAATATTATTCTCTATATATAGACATCTAATGTAACTCTATTACTCACAATATCAATAATACAATATTCTCTGGTTTAACTTGGTATCACAGCTAGGTTTACAACCACCGGAATATAACTCCGGCGAGGCGGCCGACCACCGTCGCCGCCCTACCCACCACTGCGTTCTTTTTCTTGTTTTTTTTCCTTTATTCATCTTTTGTTCTTCTTTTTCTTTTTCTTTTTTGTCTTTCCACATTCAAATAAAATCATCCGTGGCTGTCAACCACCCCAAACCCTAATTCAAAATCACCAACCCACCACCAGCAGACCATCAGAAGTCATTGCTGTCACGATCAATCCACAACTGGTCGACATCACCATCACCACTAAAAACCTAAACCCTAGCCGCCATCACTGCAAAACAGTAACCCTAGCCGCCGCCACATCCAAACACCAGCACCGAACTCCCCTCCTATCACCGCATACAAAGCGGTGTGTCACTGATTACTACCACCGCCGCTGCTTTCAACAGCCGATACAACCGGCAAACCACCATCGCACGCCAAAGACGATGCGGTGGTACATCACATCGCCGCCGCTATAGCGGCTCCGCCAAACAACGGCGGCGTACCCACATGGGTATGATTTCAGATGAAGAGAAAGGGAAGAAGAAATAACCCCGATGTAATAAAGGGGAGAAGAATCAACCCCGGTGCGGCAACGGCGGAAAGAACTAGTCAAGATTATGGTGGAGAATTAACCACCGGAGCGAACAGATCCGATGGTGGTGATGTTCGGGGAGAAGAAACCTAGAAATCTCCCTTGTTTGCAAAATCTGCTTGTTCACGAAAAATATATTAAAGCAGCAGAAAGAAGTTGACACTTGACATTAGTGCAAAAGGTTTAATGGTGATTGCTTTGTCATCTTGAATATGACACTATGACACAGTCAAAGTCACGGGGAAAATCACCAAAATAACCTTCTTTGAACCTGAAAAACCAAAAATAACCAACCAAATTTATCCTTACTCAAATGACCCAAACTTTATCAACCAATACAGACACTCCACTTGTTAAATTTCACCCAATGAACAACTGACTGGTGTCCTCCATCTGACAGGGCCTCTAAGGATGGACCCCACTCACATCCAGTAGAATTTCGACATCTAGAAAAAAATACAGAAACTTACGAATGTTTTGCTCCACCGACTAACACATACCTGTTGTTTCCCGTACCTCTCCGAGCCTGCCACCTGTCCATTTTATCATGCACAACACGGCTCATGCAACGGCTCATTTTATCAGCACACAACGGCTAATGCAACGGCTTGATAGCTCAGAATTACTTTAGTTCGCTGCACCTACCATGTGGGATAAAGTAGTCGTCTGTCACACTCTACACCCCCTACCCCCCCCCCCCCCCTTAACTCAACCCCCCCCCCCCATCTTTGAATTACTTTTAGGGTTTCCATATGTAATATACCATTTCAAAATTTTTTAACTTTCTGCCTCTATCTATCTCTATCTTGCTGAAGACACAAACGAAAATGGTGGTCTGTAACAATTATGGGTTTGCAACGACCATACGTATATCTTCCACCACTGCGAATCCAGGACGTCGTTTTCATTGTTGTGCTAGACCCGTAAGTGTATCTTAGTTTTCATCACTTGTTAAAAACAAACACAAAATTTTTATAAGGGGAAATTCAAAATATTCAGTAGAATTGGGAAGAAAATTGAAGAGTATACTAATTAAAATTTACTTTAAGTAATATTAATTCAAAGAGGTAGGGGAGAGGTAGGGGGGTAGGAGGACCAATACTTTATCCCTGGAATTAAACTTCAATCCGAATTAAGTAATCCTTAGCTCTCAAGCAATCTTTAGCTCTCTGGTCGTTGCATGTATCGTTGTGGGGTGGAAATATTTTCAACGGCTTAAAAAGGACAGGTGGCAGGCTCGGATAGGAACGGGAAACATTCGTAAGTTTCTGTATTTTTTTCAGATGTCAAAATTTTACGGATGTGAGTGGGGTCCACCCTTAGAGGCCCTGTCAGATGGAGGACACTAGTCAATTGTTTATTGGGTGAAATTTAACAAGTGGAGGGTCTGTATTGGTTGATAAAGTTTGGGTCATTTGAGTAAGGATAAATTTTGTTGGTCATATCTGGTTTTTCAGGGTCAAAGAAGATTATTTTAGTGATCAATAAGGCAATGGAAGAGATCTTGATGGATGACAGGCTGGAGCTAAATATGGGATTCAAAGAAAAAAAAACTAATGAAAAGAAAAAAAATAAATTTTGTTTTAGTTATTTACATTCTAGTCCTTTATGTTTTTTTTAATTAGTTACACTTCAAGCTAAAAACGCTACCACGTTTAGCTTGCGGGGGAGTATTATATTATTATACTAAGGTTGATATTATATTAGAGTAGAGGGTATTAGAGTACAATATTTTTCTCTATATATAGACATCTAATTTAACTTTATTATTCACAATATCAATAATACAATATTCTCTAATTTAACTCGAACCAAATTAACCAAACAATTAAATAAAGTTAGAAATAACTAAAATTTCGGATTTTGGCATAGTACATATATTTCTTTATAACTTATATTTTATCATATTATTTGTTTGACGTTAGTAGCTATGTTCGGTATAATATGGCATAATACAAGAAAATCCTTTACACAAAAATAATTTAATTTACTGGAACACTTTTTCATAAAATTTATATAAATGAAAAGTTGAAAGAATGTCAAGTGTATCAGAGAGTGCTCTCAAAGTCGAATACTTTATTGATGAAGTAGCATGCTATATATATAGCTTACAAATTGGAAAGTAAAATACGGAAGAACTCAACAAAAAACAAAACAAACTCAAACGTAAATAATAGCTAGAGACCCGGACTCAAATCAAACACATGCATACATATATGCTGGTTCAATGATCCATGCAAGCCCACTTATTCGAATGACCCATAAACGTGAAACCCATAACAATATCGTTATTACACGACTATTATATTCGATATATATAGTTAAGCATCCTTGTAAAACTCCATGATCGAAAGAGTAGAAACCCTGCAAATAGTTTTCATGGAAGTGAATCCAGCCTCTTTAGCTAAGACATTGTATTCTGTTGATGTTCGCTCTTTGCCACCGGGGCTAAATATCAACATGAACATGTCATTGCTGGTGGCGCTTTTAGAAACTTCGTTGCTATAACTATTATCACTTACAGGGTCTGGAACAACTTGTTCGGCCACCACCACCTTTCCGCAATCGGGCAATGCTGCCCAACAGTTCTTTAGAAGCTTGATGCAATAACTGTCATTCCAGTCGTGAAGTATCCACTAAAAGAAAAAAAAAACATCATTGTAGATATTTAACCAAAAAAAAAGGACCCTTTAAACATAGCTCGGTTGTGTAGAAATTAAAAGTTGATGTACTAACCTTCATGAAAATTACATCTCCTTTAGGAACACTTTGAAACATATCTCCTCCGACATACTCCACACCTAGTCGAGAACATCATACAACAATCATATATAAATTACTGACTTAGGTGTGATGGTCTATTGTGGAGGTGACAATATATAATTTCCAAGGGTTAAACTGAGCAGGTCGGGGGCGACTTGCATATACATTTTTATTCTTAAATTCCTTAAATTGAGTGATAATCTGGATAAACCTTAAACTAGCAAAATTCCTTCAATTTGACAAATCTGTACAAAACTTACTAGTTTCATCGGATTAATGGATGATCCAAAGATAACAATTGCAACAAATGGGTGTTTATAAAAATGATTACCTTGGTTAGGGCCGATGGCCTCTTGGTCTAGTACAGTAAGTTCTAGGCTCATAATTAAAACTATTAGGTGAATTTTAGAAGAATATTTTAAAACGGTGTGTATATACCTTGTTTGGAAGGTGCGTCCTTAATGACATGGGGTAGGTCAAAGTTGATGCCCTTAATATTAGGGTACTTGGAAACAATAAGCTCAAGGTTAGCACCCAAACCACCAGCCACATCGACCAACTGTTTGGCCCCTTCAAACCCCTTGTACTTTTCAAGAATCATCTTCATCACTATTCTTGTGTGATCATACATGCACTTGTTGAATATCTCATTGAATCTATTGTCTTTTTTATGATATTCAAATGAATTCACCCCATGAGCCTTGTCAAATGGATTCCCTCCCTCCACCATCGCATCTTTCAGGTGATACCTGCCAAAACGAAAATAAAATGGTGATTAATTAATCTCGAGTTATTTTTAAAAAATTGGGTGAGTTTCGAAGGTTCTTTTAAAAATACTAAATAGATTTTACAAGAAAAAAATAAATAAATAAAGGCCCCATGGTTTTTTATAGAACAACTTCTAATCTACTACTATATCAATCTAACATTCCTCCTGCATGATTTGAACATTCGATTAACCTTTAAAAGAGGATGTGACATTTACATATCAAAATATCATTGGGCCAAATACTTGCTGGTCACTAGTGTATATAATGCTCTAAGTCACGTGTCACCACCTAAGTGGTTGAGAGTATAATTAACTCTTGTAATGAACAAAAAGAAATTGATTTATAAATATAAGGAGAGAGTACGAGAGTGTCGTCTAAAATGTCTTAGGTGTATAATTATTAATCGTTTAAAATAATCAAAATCGTTTAGTTTAAAAGGTTCGATGAATATCAATAAAAAGTTTTATAATCATAATGCTTTAGGCCATATGCACGAAAAGTGGTGAAACAATATTTAACATACACAACAAATGAAACATAAATAATCAGGATGAGAAAATCGGAGCGTGCTTTTTGCAGGATTTGAACCCATAACTTTTTGAATGGAAAATTACTACTATACCACTAAGCTATTTGTGTGAGAACAATAATAACCTTCATTCTTGACAATGAGCTTAAAATTAGGCTTATGTTTACTTAAGTTGGCTCTATTAGAGTTTTAAGGTCGATTTTATGTAATTTGTTAGTAGTTAGTTTCGTTTGTACACCCTAGCTACTTCATAAATATGTAAAGAAAATATATATAAGATGTAAGTATAAATAACTAACCAACAATCAACGTATACTTTATCGTAGATAAGGAGAAGTGATGAAGCATGAGACGTCCCGTCTTGATTTCGGACATAATGTTTGGACACAGCTGTCATGCCATATAGCGTTTTAGAATCGCCATGTTCATCCTTCACTATGGTTAATGTGAGAACCTCGTAACTAGCCAAGAATCGAAGAATCCGTTCAAGTAACCCTAGGGTTTCTTGGTTTTGTCTAGGAAGACTTGAAGCAAGATCAAAACACGAGAACTGACCACCAGGAATCTTTGCCATGATCTCAAAGAGATCGAGTTCTATTGCCGTTTTGATGACCATAGGAAGAACTATTCCCCCGTTTATTTCATTCACTCTAAGTAACCCTTCATCTTCTTCAGACATCTTGTAATATATTTGTGATGAGTCCATAATTGAATGAAACTAAATGATCGTTGTGTGTTGATAAACCTTAGTTTTGAGTGATTTATATAGACCAACACACATGTGTATTAATAATTATTTTAATGTACTTTGATAATATATTTTCCATATCTTCTTTCTAACATATAATTATTTTAATAATATACTAATTATAAGAATATATACAGGTAGAATTACGAGAAAACTCCTTTTTAAAGAGAAAAATAAAAAAATTCTCATTTTTTCTTTAAAATTTTTTTATTCATATATTATTATTCTTTTTAAATGCATCATAAAATCAAGAGCTTTGTTATGTATAGTATGATATTTTTCAAACTTTTTTGTGTTGTATGTTTTAGTTTAGTTTTAGGCTAAGTGTAGTGGATAAGGCCCCAAATGGGGCGTTATCCGCCATATGGACGATGACTGGAAAATGGGCTTTATGGGGCTTTATGGTGTAGTGGATAAAGCCCCCATAACGCCTCACCAACCTCCCCCTTTCAGTGTTATCTCCCTCACGCCCCTCTCGAATTTTAGCTTCATAACGCCCCATAACGCCCCTGCGTAGTGGGGCGGGGCGTTATCAGGGGCGTTATGGGCTATTATTTTGCCCCATAACGCCCCATTATGGGTAGTCTTATACAGTAGAACCTCTATTATTTGATACTCGATAAATTAATAACCTCGATAAAACTAATAATTTGTCCGGTCCCAACTTGGGACCAGTACAAAATTGGATCCCAATCGATAAAATAATAAGATAATAATTTTTTTGAAATTCCAATGTAAATATATTGGTCTCAGCGAAACTATAAATTAATAATTACTAAAATATTCTAAAATTCTAGGATTGTCTAGTAAAAAATGAACCTATAGTCACTTTTTTTTGTGAACTTCAAATCTATAATTAGTTCATCTTTAATTCTCACCATTGCACTTAAGAGTTGAGGCACTGTATTATCATATTGCAATAAAGAGGTTGTGAGGAGTTGTTGCCGCTTGCAATGCTTCTTTTCGAGTGACCGGTTCCAAATGTAGTGAATCATCATCAACTTCATCATCAACCGGATTTTGAACGGTATCAATAGACATTTTATAGTGATCAATCTAGATCTATATATGTACATTGAACTTGAAAAGTTCATTAATGTGTGAATGTACATTGGAATATTGAACTTCCTTATTTCTTTTTTTTATTCAAATAGGTAGAGTGAACGGACATGAAAATTTTTAAAGTCGATGCATTAATTTGAGAGCTGCTCACGAATATAAGCCAACTTTGAATTAATAATTCATTAATTTATCGATATAATAATATCTCGCTAAATTAATAAAAAATCTTGGTCTCAACATTATTAATCTATAGAGGTTTTACTGTACAATTCATTTTAATTCATTTTAAGTGTCTAATTTTTTATAGTTTGCGAAATAACTTTTATTATCTTTATATTTTATATTGTTTTTTTAGTTTTTTAATTCATTTTATATCGTTTTATTAGTTTTAGTTTTATATAGTTGATTTTAGGTATCTATTTATTTAGATATAGATATAGTTTTAGTTTTAGTTTTATTAGTTTTAGTTTTTTTAGTTGGAAAACTTAAAATAAATATGTTATACAAGTATATATACTATACCATATATACTATATATACTATATACTATATAGATATATACTTAATCAATCTAAGTGGTGACTAAATGGTAAAGTCTACAAATGGAGGGTTAGATTTCGAAATCTTTTTATAAAAAGAATGATATGATCGTGATTTTTACTAATTTTGAAATTTCAGATCTATGTTATTTCTGATAATGAAAACGGATATCCGAATCATGAAACATTTTATTTTACATTTGAAAGTTGTACACTTTGAAAATAAAACATAATAGGAGTAGTTGTGTTGCTTTTGTCTACTACCAATTTAAGAAAATAAAACATCTGAAAATTGTACACTTTGAAGAAGTGTCTAGAGATTGATTTTGACTTCGATCGGAACAGTCGTAGAATTGATTTTGACTCATGACTTTCTGGAATTTTGAAAAGGGACCTGCTGTATAGACACCCCTTTCCAAATTTCACACTCAAATCGGGGCTGATTGGGCGAACCGGCCCGGTTCGAAAAAAACAAAAAAGTCCTTTCACGTCAGAATCCAGAATACAAGGTTTAAACCGGGGCTGTTCGGGCAAACCGGCCCGGTTTGTTCTTCCTTTTTTTTTCTTTCTTTGTTGAATTGGTATTTTTTTAATAGCCCTTATAAAAAAAATACAAAGTTTAAATACAAAAAAGGGTCATTTTTTTAAATATTAACATTTTTGCAACATTTATTTACTCATTTTTATAGTATAACAATTTTTTGTCAAATAATTCTATAACTTAAACGGAACTCGGTAAAATATCAGGTTAATTAAACAACTCAACCAAACCCAACATTTTTTATAAACTAATTATAATTATAATATCAACACAAAGGGTGAAAGACTGTAACTTTTTTATATTTTAACTAATATGGATTAGGAGATTGTGATTTCTCGTCTTCCATGTCACAAAACTTTTCAAAATTAAATTTCATTTAAAATCTCAAGTCAAAAAGCAAAAAAAAAACAAAACAAGACAAAGGGTTCCATTTGAAAAGGAGTAAAGCAAACGATGAACTAACAAGTCGTCATTCATATTTCATAATCGTACACACTTAATTTTAATTTCATTTTGTGATCAAAAATTAAAAAAAAAAAGTTAAACCGGGGCGGTTTGGGTTTGTCTTTATTCAAACCGGGACGGTTTGATCAAACGGGGGCGGTTTGGGGTGTAAAAATAAAATTTTGGGGTGTCTGAATAAAATCCCCGTTTTGAAAATCCAAATTTTCGGATGATTTGAGTTTGGTTTTCAATTCCGATCTTTTTGCACAATTATTGTTATACACACGATCTGATATTCACCAGCAGTACCCAATAAAATTTGTAAACGTTTCTATAAATGACTGCTGTTAAATTATTGAAGCTAAGAAAGAACATATAAATGAGAACTTCTAGCGATAAGATTTTCTTCGACATCAAAGCCTCGAATTTTTTTTGGGTCTCCAATAAATGTAGAGACAAAAAAGTAAGTTGGAGCGATTGGTGTAAATTCAATATTGTCATGTAATGTCTCCTTGTTGTTTTCCCGCTTCTAGCGCCTTGCTAGTTGTCGGAGTTTTTTAATAAATTCGCCGTTAAAAAAAATGAACATTTAAAAAGAAGGGATGTTTAATGGGCATCAACAATCAGGAGTGAAACCAATTTTTAGTGGTTAAAGGGATTTTTTTAGAAAATCGATTTATTAAAACACTAAAAGTTTATAAAAAAAGATTAGTGATGAGCGATATATATATTGAAAAATTCATTGTATACACCTCCATAAGTTTAGACATGTAAACACCGTTTTAAAAATCTCTCGGCGTTTTTTTGTTTTTTTTTTTCACTAAAACCATTAAAAATGCATGTAGAATTTATAAAAAACAAATAAAAAAAACAAATTTTGAACCCTGTTTTGGGCCGATTAACATCTTTTTTGCAAAAAATTGGTTCTTAGATATTTTTTTTAAAAAAATTACTTGGCGGTATTTTTTAAAAAATCAGAATAAAAATAAAATTTTAAGCTTAGTTTTCACGGTTTTCTTAACTCAAATGGGTTTTTATTTTACCGTTCCATATACGGTGAAAATCTAAACAGAAGATATATGGCTGCTTCACTGTTAACCAAAACAAATCTGAAGAGAAGATATATGGCTGCTTCACTATTAACCAAAACAAAGTGACTATTTCTAGCCATACAAAATAAGAAGATATATGGCTGCTTCACTATTAACCAAATATAGCCATACAAAATAACAACGTGAAACATTATATATATATTCTAAGCCACCTAAAGAATAGGTACACAAGTTGGCCCACTCTTCTTCCAACGTACGTACTATATATATATATATGCATGAGATTCGGTCAAATCTTTTACCAATTCACCTTTATTAAACACATATATAATTTGCTTAAAATACTAGTTAATAAAAACTGAACCGTGACCTGTCTAAAGTGTTGACCCGTAACCCGTAATCAAACAACGAATAACCCAATAACACTTTTCATTTTTTTTATCCAAAAGAAACTCCGGGATTCGATCATATTTGCTCCATCAAAATAAGTTTGTTTGAAAAAACGAGCTCATATCATATCAGACCTTCCATATACACCACTAGGATAGTAGTAATAGTAACAATGACTTATGGATCCTCTTGCTTTTTTGCATTAGTTATTGTTAAAAATAGAGTAAATTACATAAAAGGTCATTTATGTTTTACTCAGATTTCGGATTAGGTCCTTTAAGTAAAGTTGTTATACCTGACATCCTTTATGTTTTAAACATGTTTCACAGAAGGTCCTTTATCACTAACGGGGTTAAAAAAACACCGTTAGCTCAGGGGCAGTTTAGTCATTATACAAACTCTTTTAATTGAAACATTAAAATAGAAAATCCCATTTAAACAATCATGCCCTTCTTTCTTCCTTGATACGCACACCCGAAAAAGCTAGGGCTCAATCGAGGATGATCAGATCGTTTCTTCATGAATCTTCCTCTCCCCAAGTGATTAGCCTTGAGGTAGTAAAAAAATATCTCAAATTGATTAAATAACAAGTCTCAAAAAAGGATTTTGTTTTATAAGCTCATCTCACCAGTGGCGGCTCCAAAAATGCAAAAACAAGATCGGGCCCTAGGCGAAAATAAAAACCGGGCCCTTATAATATAAAGAAGAAAAAAAGGGAGTGAGTAGGATTTGAACCAGGGACCTCTAGGTTATACCTTTATATCAAACATTAGTACCATCTGCGTCAATGACTTTTTTGTTTTAATTTCAAACTACAATATATTAATACACGATTTGATATATATATATATAACAACATATTACAAAACTTCCGGGCCCCTTAAAATCCCGGGCCCTAGGCGGTCGCCGTTCTCTCCCCTCCCCATAGCCGCCCCTGCATCTCACATATAATTACTTGAACAAATTTGACACATGAGTGAAGATAAGGAAGTAACTATCTCACCAGTGTGCTATCCAGCATCCCTACGAGAATGAATTTTCCATTGGGGGAGAACTTGACAAAACTAACAGGGGAATTCTCAGTTGGTTTAATATGAAATGGATATACTATAAAACAGGGGAATTCTCACCGCCAATTAAAGTCAAAATACAATGCCCTGTAGATGCATACCAAATCATGCATAATTCATCGTAACTACTAGACATAAATAAACGTCCCGTCGCGGTTAAAATTGACGGCGATTACCGGATCCTGAATGTGCCGGAAGCGAGCGTCGGAGGAGAATGCGACGTCTCAGACTCCTTGTTCGTGGCCGGTGAATTATTGGAGAGGAGATCCGTCGGTGGAGGACCAGGTGTGGACGGTGTTGTCGCCGGAAGAGGTGGCAATGAGCTTGCCGTCGTCGGAGAATTTGGATTTTAGTCGTTTTTACTGCCACTTATCATGCTTGTTTGAATTTTTTTTAGTATGATCTGAATGCACGGAAGCGAGCGTCAGATTTCTAAATGATTTTAATGTTTTAATATAAAATGGGATTTTGGATTTTAATGTGTTTATTAAAAGATTTTGTAAAATGACTAAACTGCCCCTAAGCTAACGGTGTTTTTTAACCCTGTTAGTGATAAAGGACTTTCTGTGAAACATGTTTAAAACATAAAGGATGTCGGGTGTAACAACTTTACGTAAAGGACCTAATCCGAAATCTGAGTAAAACATAAAGGACCTTCTGTGTAATTTACTCTTAAAAATATAAGATTTTATATGCTATATTTGTATATTTCATATTTGTATATTTTATCCCTGAGCTGATTATATTTTTCTTTTCCGGGTTCGGGTCGAGTTGGATATTTCACTGGAGCTTGGGTTGTAGGAGCTTGGACTGAAGATGCTTATATTTGGGCTTGTTGGGCTTGCTGTTGGTTGCTGTTTGGGCTGTGTGTCTCCGAGTGACTTAACCTAGTTAAGTCTGTTCGTCGCTTCATATAAAGGCTCGCTTGTGGCTGCTAGGGTAACAGACAGAGAAGAGAGAGAGAGAGAGAGAGAGAGAGAGAAGAGAGAGAGAGAGAGAGAGAGAGAGAGAGAGAGAGAGAGAGAGAGAGAGAGAGAGAGAGAGAGAGAGAGAGAGAGAGAGAGAGAGAGAGAGAGAGAGAGAGAATTCAGTTAGGAGATTTGTTACACCGTTCCCGTTTGAGTTCTTGGTGATTCCTTCTGCTCTCCGATCGTCTGTTCATCTTGTTTCTGTATCAGTCTAGAGTTATTCATCAGTTAATGATTAGTTGTTCTTCTCTATAGATTGTGAAACTATAGATGTGTAGATCATCGAGTCGATGATCTATATGTTGTTGTAGCGTTTTTGATGTTTGTGGTATTTTCTGGTAATAAATCGTTCAGATCGTTTGGTTTTACTCGTGATTACCAATTTCTTGATAGTTATGGTTGTATTGGACAAATTCGAGAGACATGCATGGTACTAAACGCATAAATTGAAAAATACTTGCACCATGTACTATTCATTTGCCATACAATAATTAAGAAAAAACATGAAATAATACTAAACTTAATAAAAAACTTAATAAAATAAAGTATTCATATCCTAGTTTACTTGGCCTCTACGTTTGAGGTGCTTATCTATTTCCTAGTATTTTTGTTTAAGATTGATTTCCATATATCAAGCATTCACGTTTCCTTTCCTTTTGCATACACAAATAATTGTTGGTTAATGATACACATTTTTTTGCTTTTGGTATCATATTCTTCAAGTAAAGGAACATAGAAGCTAAAAAAGAAATTGGGAAGCGACTAACTGAAGCTAGGGTTTATCAAATAATAATTAGTTGTGAGTTGCGGGTTTGATTTCAACCAGTAGATTTTATAAGTCCATATATGTTTGTTACTTGATTTTCAGAAATAAAATGATAATAGGAAATATCTCTATTTAATTCTTATTTTTATACATTCTTTTTCATAACATGTCACTACAAGAAGAAACCGGTTCAATAGGGGCGATGGGAGTAGTGATGACGGAAGCAATAGTGGTGACGTTTAGACTATTATTATCTTTTTCATAACGTCGCCGCTAAAAGGTATTAGCGGCGACCTTTAGACTATTAGCGGCGAAAAATGTCACCACTAAAGCTCCAGTTTTTTGTAGTGTGTAGGTTGATTACGGATTTATGTTTTATACTTTTAATATATATATAATAAATGGGACAAGTAATATGGATTTATTTTTTATATTTATAAACTTTATATTAATTAACAATGACCTACTTTCTAAGAGTCAGGGTCAAGCGACCTAAGTGAATTTTAAAATCGTAGTTGAGCGTAACTTTCATTGACCCTAATGGTTAATATTTTGACTCGTATTTAAAATTCTTTGATTTAGCTCAGTGGCAAGAGTACGCTTGCTAAAGCTCAGAGACGCGAGTTTGACTGTTGTCTTACTCTTATTGATTACATTATTTATTTTGTTTGAGTTTGATTTGTGAAGGGTTGCCTTACTGTCGATTAAATTCTTAAATTTGTCTATTTGAACATAGATATGGCTATTGAATATAAGTTGAGTTTTCCTTGTGTTATGAATTTGTCTTTATGCAGTATGCTTTCTATTCGAAATTGATTGGCAAATTTTCATATTTACATATTTACATATGGGAGAATTGTCATTTTGAAGCTGGATATCTTACTTTGATAAATGGATACCTCTAAGTCCATGTTTCACTTTCTAAGCCCTTGTATGCATATAAAATCAAGAAACACTGATGAGTTCAACTTCCTCACTTAATCCAAGTACTCGATAGCCATGAAAAGCAAATCAAACAAGAAACAGAGCCCAAAAAACTTTTAACATCAAAAAGAGATATAAGTCATCTAATCCAAATTCCATCAATAAATAACAAATGAAAGGATTATAGATAGGAGATCTTCATTTTCATTTTGATCCCTTCTGACCTGACTTATGTTTTTGCCCTTTTCCACCACAAAAAATCCTAAAATGCGTAAGCCGACTGTTCATTGGCGCAGCTTAGTAGTGCTCCGCAGGGGCGATTGCCCATGTGGTTTTTTTATTCCGCTAGTATTAATCTTCACGCTTTTTTCTAAAAAAATTTATATAAATTGAGAATCGCCCGACCCCCTTGGATTATGGCCCCCGTAAAATTTTAGGTTAAGCTTCGTCATTGTGCCTGTTAACCTTATCGATCGACCCACATTTTGTCGGTGAAGTTAGGCTTTGAACATAATGTTCTTGAGTTCTTTCAAAACATAGTTTCTCTCTTCTCAAGTTGTCTGTAGACCGTTAAAACACATTGTTGGGCTCATATCACCTTTGAAAAATGTCATGTTCAAGAGGATGTAGCATCACTAGTTTTAACAAGGTACACATCAACACTTTCTTGATAATCAACTCATCTTTCCAATAACAAGTCATCTTTAAACCTAAGTATTGGAAAAATAGCTTTTCACAAATGTTTTGATCGAAGATTTAATGGATCGATTTCAAAGGATAAAAACTCATAGGAATAGATCATTTTTATTTATATTTGTCAGTTTTTGAGATGGAATCGAACAGAAAACCCAAACCAGAGAAGTTTATTACCCAGAATCAAACAAAGAACGAGTACAACGGAAGATTTACAAACGGAAACAGTAAAGAACGATTCAGATCATCAACACGATGATCACAACACGAATCAAAACCACAAAACAACTGATAACGATCAGTGAATACTCGACAACCATCCAGTGATGGAGAATCACTCAGGAGCTTGTAGAAAACCCTAATCGATCAGATGTGTAAAACGAGAGAACAGCCGCTTGGACACACACTCTTAACCCTAGCTGAGAGAAGAATTCCTTCTTATACCCAAAGCTCCAACGGTTGAGTTGTTAGTCAGTTGCAACAACCGGATCCACTTCCCACTTCTTTAACTCTAAAACAGCACGCGAAGCCCATCTAGCCCATTAGCAGCAACCGCAGCCCACCAGCGGCAACATCAGCCCAAAACACAATTAACCTATTCAAAAAAAAATAACAAACTATAATGAACATAATTGAATTGTGAAAGACAAATTTATAAAATTTAACACCCCCCCTCAATTCAATTATGTAAAGACATTATATAAACATAATCTGCTGCAAAAATAATCATGTTTTCCAGCCAAAAGCCCCTTTGTAAACAAGTCAGCCACCTGCTCATCAGTATGAATACCTAAAGCTTTAACACACCCCTTTGAAATTTGATCCCTTAAGAAAAACAAATCAAGTTCAAAATGTTTTGTTTTCTCATGAAAGACAGGATTGAAAGCTATTGAAATAGCGGCATTATTATCACAATATAGATGAACAGGTAAGGTAACTTTAACAGACAATTCTTGCAACAAATTCAAAATCCACATGACATCACATGTAGCAGTACACATTGAACGGTATTCTGCTTCAGCAGAAGACCGAGAAACCGTAGACTGCTTTTTACTTTTCCAAGTTATAAGGGAAGAACCCAAAAAAATACAATACCCTGTAGTTGACTTTCTAGTTTCAAGGCACTTTCCCCAATCAGAGTCAGCAAAAGCCAGAAGGTCAAAATTACCAGACTTACAAAACAACAGACCCTGACCTGGAGATTTTTTCAAGTACCTCAACAGCCTCATAGCTATAGCCAAATGAGACTGTTTCGGAGAATGCATATACTGACTCAAAAAATGTACAGAATAAGCAATATCTGGTCGAGTGTGGGACAAGTAAATTAGTTTGCCAATTAACTTTTGAAAACCAGTAACGTTAGAAACAGGTGCATTCTGATCTTTACACAAAGCAGCCAAAACATAATTCTGTTCCAAAGGAACATTTACTGGTTTACATCCAGTCATCCCAAACTCAGCCAACAATTCTAAACAGTACTTCCTTTGAGAAAGACATATACCTTTATCAGTTTTAATGACCTCTATACCTAGAAAATATTTGAGCTCTCCTAAATCCTTAATTAAAAACTTGGTTTTTAGCAGAGTCTTAATTTTCTGAAACTCAGACACATTGTTGCCAGTCACAATTATATCATCCACATAAACAAGTAACACAACAAATACGGTGTCGGACCTTTTAATAAACATAGAATAGTCACATCTACTCTGTTCAAAGCCAAGTTCTAATAAGACTCCAACCAATTTTTCATTCCACATTCTTGGGGCTTGCTTAAGTCCATACAAAGACTTCTTTAACTTACAAACCCTAGTCTCAGATTTAGGATAATAGCCCTCAGGTAAAGACATGTAAACTTCTTCATTTAAATCACCATATAAAAATGCATTATTGATATCCAACTGATATAAAGGCCAATCATATTGTACAGCCAAACTAATAACAGTTCTTATAGTGACCATTTTTACAACTGGTGAAAAAGTTTCATCAAAATCAATGCCTTCTTTCTGACTATAACCTTTGGCAACTAGCCTTGCTTTATATCTATCTATCTCACCTGTGGACTTGTATTTAATTTTATATACCCATTTACAACCTACAATATTTCTACCAGGTGGTAAATCAACAAGGTCCCAAGTATTATTTCTATGCAATGCTTCAATTTCTTCATTCATTGCAGAAATCCAATTTGAATCTTTCATAGCTTCATAATAAAACTTGGGTTCTCTACTTTTATTTAACATAGAAGTGTAACACAAATGTTCAGCAGACAAGTTAGAATAGTTGACAACTTTCTCAATACCATACTTTACTTTACCCTCAACAATAAAATCATGTAACTTGGAAGGAAACACAGAAACCCTAGGAGACCTCCTAAGAGTGACAGGGTTAGTTTCATGAGAAACATCAGTTCCCTCAGATCTCGCAGAATGTTCAACCTCACTGCTCTCACCCTCAACCCTACCTGGTGCAGATTGAGTACCACTAGATTGCTGAAAAACAGCCCTGCCTAACGTAGTACTGCTAGGCTGCTGAGTTTCAACCCTGCCTAAAGCCTCACTACTAGGCTGCTGAGACCCAACCCTATCTTCAGTGGTACTTTCGTCCACACCAGTTGGTTGAGTCCCATGAGAGATATCAGTTTCCTTATTATTATTGTCCTCATCATCGGGACCTGTCACCTTAGGTATCTCTAGGTCAACTGTGTCAAAATTATCAAAAAAAATTAAAGTATTTAAGTTTTGTGTTTCACAAAAAATTGTTTCATCTTTATCTGGTTTTTCCTTAAAGGGAAAAATATATTCATAAAACTTAACATCTCGTGAAAATAAAACTCTTTTATGATCAAGAGACCATAGTTTATAACCTTTCTTTTGATTTGAATAGCCAAGCAAAACGCATTTTTCAGCATTACTTGAAAACTTATTTTCTTTATTCAACACAGTACTGAAACAGAGACATCCAACAGTCCTAAGGTGACCTAAAGCAGGAAAAAAACCATACACACATTCATAGGGAGTCTTCCCATTCAGAACAGAAGAGGGAGTCCTGTTTATCAAGTAAACAGCAGTTAGGACACATTCAGACCAAAAGCTAAGAGGGAAACCTCCTTGAAACATAACAGCCCTAGCAACATTCAGCAAATGCCTATGTTTTCTTTCAACAATTCCATTTTGTTGGGGAGTATAAGCACAAGTGGTCTGATGAATAATTCCATTATCAACACAAAACTGAACCATTTGTTTATTTACAAACTCTGTTCCATTATCACTTCTAAAAACCTTTACAAGTTTTCCAAACTGAGTTTTTAATAGCTTTACAAATCCTTGAATATTGTAAAACACTTCAGTTTTATTTTTTAACAAATAAACCCAAACAGCCCGTGAGTAATCATCAACAATTGTAAGAAAAAATCTGAACCCTTCCTTACTAGTGACCCTATATGGACCCCACACATCCAAATGAACCAGTTCCCCTAGTTCTTTGGACTTATGGTCACTCAAAGGAAAAGGCTCTCTATACTGTTTTGCCCTATGACAGGTTTCACAAGGAACACTGTTGTCTAAATTATCCAGTTTCAAAACATTTTTAAACACTTTCAACACCACTTGTGATGGATGCCCCAATCTAGCATGCCAAATGTTACTTTTATCAATAACACTACTACACACCTTATTTGACATACAGGACCCATCACACAAGTAAAGACCATCAAGTTGTCTACCAATCACCAGGATTTTCTTTGTCAAGGAATCCTGAACATAACACTTAGATTCATCAAACACGACAATCAACTTACTGTCTCTAGACAACTTATACACGGACATAAGATTCACACAGTATTCAGGTATCACAAATACATCACACAAAGTGACCTGATCATTAAGCTTTATATCTCCTATTGATGTTACAAGTGAATTAGTACCATTAGGATGTTTAACTCTAATGTTTAAATTGGAAACATCAACTTTATTTATCAAGTTTTGATCATTCATCATCATGTGATGATTTGCACCTGAATCAACAATCCAACTGACTTTTCCACTAGTAGTTTCATTACTAGCAAAACAGTATCTCCTATGACTAAACACAGTAGAACAAAACAAACTACCTGCAGCATTCCCACTAGAACACCCCTCAGCATTAGCATTTGAAGAACCTAACAAGTTAAGCAATTTAGAAAACTGAACAGGTGTAAGGGAGTTTAAGGAATTACAAGAGCCTTCACCTCCCTCCACAGCTGAATTAGACAAACCAGCCTTTTTCCTAGGCTTCATCCAACTAGGGTACCCAATTAACTCAAAACACTTGTCAACGGTATGCCCATTTTTGTTGCAATTGGTACATTTTAATGAACTGTTCATCCCTTTATTATTTCCCTTTTTACTTATCAAAGACTGAGTTGGTTTAGAAAAAAAAACCTGCCGTTTGAGTTGGAAATGAGGAAGCAGATCCACTATTAGCATTTCTATGGGATTCCTCCCTAGAAACAATAGTAAAGGCCTCTTTTAAGGATGGCAAATCATCTTTAACCAGTAAATTTGTTCTAATAGACCTATAATTTTCATCTAGACCCATTAAAAACTGCATCAGCTTTATTAAATGGTTAAAGTCATTAAACTGTTTAGAGGCATCACAAGTGCAACTGGGCAATTCCAGTATTTGGTCAAGTTGTTTCCACATTATGTTCAACTTGTGGTAATAGTCAGCTACAGACATTCCGTTTTGTGAAAAACTATTTATCTTTTGATATAAATCAAAAACCACAGATCCATCTACTTTATCATATGTTTCTTTTAACTCTTTACAAACAGAGGAAGCAAGATTAGAATACACATGACCCAAATACAATTCCTCACTCACAGAATTCAAGATCCAAGTTAAGACAATAGAATTACACATATCCCACTGTTTAGCCAGAACATCATTATCAGTTGATTTTACACATGAACCATCTATGAAGCTGTACTTATTTTTCACTTTTAACGCCAATTCCATAGCATTAGCCCACAGCCTATAGTTTTCTGTCCCTTTAAGTTTTATATTAACCACAGTAAGATGAGTAGAATCACTAGCATGCAAATACAAAGGATCAGAGGCATCTAATTTACTCACAAGAGTAGCAGAAGTACTAGGATCAGATTCAGTCATATTGACGCACAGAGAAAATGAACACACAAGCACGCGCACAAAAGAATCACTGAGTCAGTGTACAGGGTTCCACACCAGTCAATGCTGGTACTTCAAGCTCTTTACTCAGTGATATAGATGCAACACACAACAATGCAAGAACACTCACAAATGCACAAAAAATATCACGAAAGATCGGGATTGTCTGCCCCGATACAGCATACAAGCGGTTACACCAGTCCGCCACTGAGGTGGTATCAACAGTCCACCACTGTACTTATCTACAGAAAATAAAAAACAATAGTAAGGAAAGATCTCACCCAATGGCGCCAGGAACGGAAACCTTCACTTAGGGTTACCAATCCCTGGCTAGCAACAGCAAATCCGAGCACTGCTAGTCCCAAGAGAAGAGCCTTCGATCCACTGAGCCTCGTAACCTTCGCTTAGGGTTACGAGTTCTGGTCTCCTTGTAACTTCACGTCTTCTAGCAAACCACACCCAGATCTGTACGACTTTGAGTTTAACCAAAACGAAACCCTAGATCCAGACTTCCAGGAACGCGAAACGACAGATCGGACAGGGAACGAACGACAGAGCTACGAAGCACCACCGATTTCGAGGAATCGATGAGAACACCAGTAACCCTAGCGTTGCTACAAGGAAGATAAACAGAGCACAAGCTCTGATACCATGTCAGTTTTTGAGATGGAATCTGTGACGACCCTAAAACTTTTGCTTTCTTTCCCCAGCAAATACAGCAACGACGACAGCTGAGGCTGCGAACGCCACGACACAAGAATAATTTTCGGGACGAAAATTCCAATTACAAGGGGATGATGTGACATCCGGGAATTTCAAGGTTAACTTCCGTTAGACAATTCCGTTAGTTACGTTATAAGTGTTAACTTAGTAACTAATGCTTAACTAGGCCGAATACGTCCACGTCCTTTGGTTGATCACCGAACCTGCCCATATGTGCTATGTGTTCAATTATTAATGTCATTATGTGCAATGTGATTTAAACGCATGATTTAATATTATGAATAGCATGACAAATTGTAAATCCTTGATTATGTGAAAATTGCCTAAGTTGTGCAGCCAGCGAAACTACCGGGCGAAACTGTAGTGTCGCCCGGTAGCCAGCTAAGCTAATTAATTAAAACGCGACCAGAGCTAGTTTCGCCTGGCCAGCGAAACTGCCAGCGAAACTAGCCTCTGATATAAATAATCTTAATAAACCCTAGTTCTCCCATTTGCCTCATTTCATACAAAACACACACACACTCCATCTTCTCCTGGAAATCTGGTCAGCCGAGATTCACACCGAGCCATCGAGATCTCAGCCCCGAACCATCATCCATCAAGCTTGGAGATCGAACCGTGAGTCCCAAAACCACCATTTTTATGTTTTCTATGTGTTTTACTTAAAAAGCATGACCAAACCTTCATGATATCACTTGATCTGCTAGTATGTGACTTAGGGAGGCTAGATCTATCATAAAGTTTGCAACTTTACGTTTGAAATCCAACCATGATAGAGATTTATGCTATTTAGGTCATTTTAGGGTTTTAAATGTATTTTGGGTGATTTGATGACAAAAATGCATGTTTAAGGTGTTAAAGCTTACTGATTTATGTTGGTAAATGCCTATGTATGCTAAACAATGAATTGCATGTAAAATGGAAGCTGTTAGGTTGATTTTTAGGCTGATCCGTATGTTTTTCGCGACCAGCGAAACTGTCTTGTTCTCTGGGCGAAACTGTCCAGCGAAACTATGTATATCTTCATCCAGCGACACTATGCAGCGAAACTGCAGTGTCGCCGGGTAAACCAACCAGACCAGCTCGAGCGAATCTACCGAGCGAAATTCCCTGAACGAAAGTTCAAACCAGTTTCGGGCGAAACTAGGCTAGCGAAACTGTGCCAACAGTTTCGAGCGAAACTAGCCTAGCGAAACTGTGTCATCGGGTATTGCCTAGCGAAAGTGCTGCCCGTGCACACAGCGAAACTGTCTAGCGAAACTGCTAGCGAAACTGAGACCAAAATCCAAACTTGTGCAATTTGCTTGAATGTTATGCCATGACTTACATGATTATGCCATGATGATACATGCTCTGATTTCTGATGTATATGAACCCTTGTTTATGATCAACCATCGGTGTCGTGTGTCGGTATGTCGAGTCATAGTTTCAACGTGCTATGTTATGGGCCATAGTGACGTTAAGTAAAGATTAGACACAAAACTAATACTTAAGACCTAAACGTGTTCATAGGTCTTCGTTAAGCATACTTGGATTATTAACAAGTGTAGCAGTGCAACCCAAGGTGAGTGTCACTAACCCGATTACCGTGAACCCGTTTGGGTCACAACGAATAACTAAATGAAAAACAATGCTGACAACCTTATGAGTGCTATGCACCTTCCTGATGAACCTGAAAACTTGGAGTGCTCGGCACCCACTTGACGAACTTGAAGTGCTTTATGGGAAGCACTTGTGAATTACTTAAACAAATAATTTTGAAATGAAACTGAAAACATTTTTGAGATTCATGAGAATCCGGTAAACCTTTTTAATATGACTAGCGTAGGTTAAAGTCTAAACCACATGATATCACATGATTTCTAAGGATGCCTTGAAACTTAAAAGTCCTCAACTAAATTGTATCATTAATTGTAAAGCGAGGGGATGTTGGGTAGATCTACTGGAGTTTGACAAACTCCGCCCCGTGGCACGGGGAGTGCACGGAGGTACAATATCAGCCTATCTGACCGTGATCCCGAGAGGACACGGGGGAGGCAAAACCGCGATGACGTAGGTCCGCAGTACTGATGGCACGGCCACTACAATAATTTATAGTCAGCTTTGGTACAAACTTCCTTAGTGCATGGAACAACGGATTAGCTACCCGCGATATCGGTTGAGCACTTTAACTATACGGAACTAGTACATACCCGATAACGTAGGTTACGGACAATACTTTTACTAAACCACAATAATACGATTAAGGATAACACTAAGCATTGCTTTTCACAAATGTATATTTCACAAGTACACGTTGATTCGATTATGATTATGAGACCGGGCCAATGCGTGACATGCCCACTGTGAACTCACCAACCGTTAGGTTGACACTTGCGTGGTTTAAACTTTTGCAGATCGCTAAGGAGTATCCGGAGCAGGTTGACATGGCACAAGAAGATGTTTATTTTTATTTAAACTAAACTTGGGAATTTTAAACAATGTTTATGTAAAGCACGTGGTTAGTGCTAAAGATAATGTTTTCCGCTGCGTACTGTTAAACTGTTTTTATTAATGTTTGGACTTTACTCTGATTCGTTTAGTATTTGTAACTAATGGTTGTGGTCCTGGTCTAGTCGCACCCCTTAACGGTATAAACTCCGTTAGTGGTTAATTTGGGGGTGTGACAGATTGGTATCAGAGCCATAAGTTGCAGAGAACTGGAATCAATTTTGAAAACGATTTGGAAACTGCAACTTGAAACCTTAGTTACAAACGAATAAACAAATTCCCAAAATAAAAATTTTTACGTGCCAACCTGGGATACTCGCTCTGCTGTGTAAGTAAAAGCTTAGTACGTATGTATATATATAGATATAGATATATATATGTATAGACCGTGTCTAGGAAGTCTAACGGAAAACCTTAGGAAAAATTTTCACACACGAATACGAAACGCGAACGCTAATGCGCGCACTATGCCGGGGGAAAGCGACAACGAAACAATGCTACGCGTTACGTCCTGATTTCTACTACGATGACTACGCCGACGGTGACTTTTATGGGAAAGCCGACTTTCGACGATAGCTACTTACGACTTACGACATTCCTCGACGACGCCTCGATTTTGCACAAAATTTTCTGGACTAATAGAGGGATAACGGGAATTGGCTAATATACATATTATGGGATATGTATAAAGTATAACTGTGACTGAACACTGGCTACTTTAACTGTTCAGCAAAATGGCTGGAAGAGCGGGAAGAAACAACATTAACTTGACACCTGCGCAACTGCAAGCGATGATTAACGAACATGTGCAAGCTGCCGTGGCAGCCGTCCAAGCTACAATTGCCGCGCATGGTAATTATTATGCCGGTTAAGGCCCGAAGCGATTATATTTTGAATTGTTTAAAACCCGAACTATTTATTGCATCAGGAAACCAGCATCACTGTACGTTTAAGTCCTTCATGGACTGCAAGCCACTAACATTTTCCGGCGAAGAAGGAGCGGTAGGACTCCTCAGGTGGATCGAGAAGTCCGAGAAGGTCTTCTCCATGTGTAATTGCCCGGCTGGAAAGCAAGGTGAAGTTTGCTACTGGTACCTTTGAGGGAGCTGCACTCTCCTGGTGGAACGCCGAGATCCAGATGATTGGGATTGACGCGGCTAATAACATGCAGTGGGAAGCATTTAAGGAACTGATTATGGATGAGTACTGTCCCCGTGACCAAGTGAAGAAGTTAGAGGGTGAATTCTTGAATCTGAAGATGGCTGGGTCTGAAATCGAACAGTATACTGCGCGTTACCATGAGTACGCGGTACTATGCCCCACAATGGTGGATGCTGAGTTCAAACGCATTGAGCGTTATCTGGAAGGCCTCGCGCCTCAAATCAAAGGACTGGTGACTGCCAGCAACCCCGCAACCGTGCAGCAAGCCATCCGTTTGGCTCACAAACTTACTGACCAGGAGGTTGAGAAGGGTACACTTCCTGCAAAGGCCACTGAGAAGACTGCCCTTAGTGGCAAAAGAAAAGCTGATGATGAAGCTCCTGAAAACTCACTGAACAATCAGAGTGTTGGAAACAGCACTGGGAGATCCTATAACTCCCAAGGTCAAAGCAAGAGGTCTGGGAACAACAGTGGTAACTACCGCCAGGGTGGCAATGGGCAAAGCAACTACAAGGGTAACCTGCCTTTGTGTAACAAGTGTGGAAAACATCATGCTGGTGTTTGTAGAAAGAATCTGAGCTGTGAAAGGTGTGGGAAGAAAGGCCACGAAGCAAAAGACTGTTGGGCAACTCTGCCTGAGCAACAGAACCGCCAAAGGCAAAACAACAACAACAACAATCATGGCAACAACTATGGGAACAACCGTAACGGGCAAGGAAATAATCAGAACAATAATGGTGGAGCCCGTGGCTGTTTTGAATGTGGTGCTCAAGGCCACATTAAGAGGGACTGCCCTCAGCTGAGAAGACAGGGTAACGGTAACCAAGGAAACAACGGTGGAAATGGTAATGGTGGAGGTAATGGCAATGGGAATGGCAATGGTAATGGTGGGAATGGTAGGGGTCGAGCTTTCGTCATGGGTCAAGGAGAAGCTCGCAACGACGCCAACGTGATTAACGGTAAATTTATATTGAATGGTTTCTTTGCTACTGTGTTATTTGATTCTGGTGCTGAAAGAAGTTTTATTTCCACTAAGTTTGCTAGACTAATAAATGCTAAACCAATTGCCTTAGACGCTAAGTATGTGGTAGAGCTAGCAAATGGTAAACTTCATGATACGACTCAGATAGTTAAGGACTGTAAGTTAGAACTAGCTGGCCATACATTAGGAATCGACCTTATGCCTTTCCCGATTGGTAGTTTTGATATTATAGTAGGAATGGATTGGTTATCTGAGAATCGAGCTGAAATCTTATGTAAAGAAAAAGTGGTTCGTATCCCACTCAAAGATGGTGAAGTGTTAACAGTCCAAGGTGAAAAAGGTGGAACAGTCACCGGTATTATCTCTTTCCTCAAAGCTCAAAAGTGCCTTCGTAAAGGTCACTTCGCGATTCTTGCCAACGTCACCGATTCGACACTACCCGAGCGTAAAATCGACGATTACCCGATAGTCCGCGACTTCCAAGATGTATTTCCTGAAGATCTGCCTGGTTTGCCTCCATTTCGACAAGTTGAGTTTGGAATCGATCTAGCTCCTGGAGCCGCTCCGATTGCACGCGCACCTTACCGTTTGGCAGTAAGTGAACTCAACGAACTCTCCTCACAACTTCAAGAGTTACTCGACAAAGGGTTCATTCGTCCAAGTTCGTCTCCGTGGGGAGCTCCGGTATTGTTTGTTAAGAAGAAGGATGGAACGTTCCGAATGTGTATTGACTACCGAGAGCTTAACAAGGTTACGATCAAGAATCGATATCCGCTTCCTCGAATCGACGATCTCTTCGATCAATTGCAAGGTTCGAACTACTTCTCAAAGATTGATCTACGGTCTGGATATCACCAACTCCGTGTTCGTGACGAAGATGTCCCCAAGACTGCTTTCAGAACTCGCTACGGTCATTACGAGTTTTTGGTTATGCCGTTTGGGCTAACTAATGCGCCTGCCGTATTTATGGATCTGATGAATCGAGTGTGCAAGCCGTACCTCGATAAGTTTGTGATAGTTTTCATCGATGATATTTTGATCTACTCCAAGACAAAGGAGGAACACGAGGAGCACCTGCGACTTATCTTGGAATTGCTCCGCAAGGAACAGCTTTACGCCAAGTTTTCGAAATGCGATTTTTGGATTCGCGAAGTCCAGTTTCTTGGACACATTGTTGATCAAAATGGAATTCATGTCGACCCAGCTAAAGTGGAAGCTATCAAGAATTGGTCTACTCCTAGAGCGCCGACCGAAATCCGACAATTTTTGGGACTTGCCGGATACTATCGAAGATTCATCAAGGGTTTCTCGCAGTTGGCTCAACCCTTAACGGCTCTAACGCACAAAGGAGTGCAATATAGATGGGGTGAAAAAGAAGAACGCGCGTTTCAAACTCTTAAGGATATGTTATGTTCAGCTCCAATTCTCGCGTTACCCGATGGGATTGACGACTTTGTAGTCTACTGTGATGCATCTATCCAAGGACTTGGTTGCGTGTTGATGCAACGGGATAAGGTAATTGCCTATGGGTCCAGGCAACTGAAGGATACTGAAAAGAATTATACAACGCATGATTTGGAATTGGGAGCCGTTATTCATGCACTCAAGATTTGGAGACATTACCTCTACGGAACAAAGTGTACAATATTTACCGACCACAAAAGCTTACAGCACATCTTTAATCAAAAGGATCTCAACATGCGACAACGAAGGTGGGTCGAACTATTGAATGATTATGACTTAGCAATCAAATATCACCCAGGAAAAGCCAATGTTGTGGCTGACGCATTAAGTCGGAAGGAGTATGAAAAGCCTCGACGAGTACGAGCGCTGCAACTTACCATCCACACGGGATTGCCGGATCGGATCCGCGACGCCCAACAAGAAGCTTTAAAGGAAGAAAACTTCGCAGCTGAAGCACTGCGTGGTGTGGATGGGAACTCTGAAGTTAGGTCCGACGGACTCAGGTATTATAATGATAGAATTTGGGTTCCCTTACTTGGAAATCTTCGTGAGCTCGTGATGGACGAGGCTCACAAGTCAAGGTATTCGGTGCACCCTGGATCGGATAAAATGTACCAAGATTTGAAGGGTTTGTATTGGTGGCCGAATATGAAAGCCGACATCGCGCGATATGTGGCTAAGTGTTTAACATGCTCAAGAGTTAAGATCGAGTACCAAAAGCCTTCTGGGCTATTGCAACAACCAAAGATCCCAGAATGGAAATGGGAGGATATCTCCATGGATTTTGTAACGGGATTACCTCATCGATCAAATCGACCGGATGCGATTTGGGTTATCATTGATCGATTAACCAAATCTGCACATTTTATCCCGATGAAGGAAACTGACAACATGGATAAGTTAACCAAGCTGTACATTGACCGAATTGTGGCACGTCATGGAGTGCCTAAGACTATTATCTCCGATAGAGATCCTCGATTTACTTCCCGACTATGGCAATCTATGCAAGAAGCACTGGGAACCAGACTGGATATGAGTACAGCCTATCACCCGCAGACCGATGGTCAGACAGAAAGAACTATTCAGACTTTAGAAGACATGCTCCGAGCTTGCGTTCTCGACTTCGGTAAAGACTGGGAAGCTCACCTTCCGTTGGTGGAGTTCTCCTACAACAACAGTTATCATTCAAGTATCGGTGCTGCACCTTTTGAAGCTCTTTATGGCAGAAAATGCAGATCGCCCGTGTGTTGGGCTGAAACGGGTGAGAAAGGACTCACTGGACCGGAAATCATTCATGATACAACTGAACGGATTATTCAAATCAGAAAACGGATAGCCGCAGCACGTGACAGACAGAAGAGCTATGCCGACAAACGCCGTAAACCTTTGAAGTTCGAGGTAGGCGACAAAGTGTTATTAAAGGTATCTCCCTGGAAAGGTGTGATACGCTTCGGAAAGCGTGGAAAGTTAAATCCTCGCTACATCGGTCCTTTTGAAATTATTGGGGAAGTAGGCCCGGTGGCCTACCGATTACAACTCCCTGCAGAACTCGATGGAGTTCACAACGTGTTTCACGTTTCGAACCTAAAGAAATGTCTGGCTGAAGACACTGAAATAATTCCTTTGGAGGAATTGGAAATTGATGAACATTTGAGATTCATTGAGCAACCAGTAGAAATCATGGGACGCGAGGAGAAAGCCCTCAAACGTAGCAAGATTCCGATCGTCAAGGTGCGATGGAACTCAAGGCGTGGACCTGAATATACTTGGGAACGAGAGGATCAGATGAAGAAGAAGTATCCTCACCTGTTTGAGCAAACGTCCACGGAAACTCAAGGTATGATTTAATTTTGGGGACCAAAATTCCTGTAACAGGAGGAGGATGTGACGACCCTAAAACTTTTGCTTTCTTTCCCCAGCAAATACAGCAACGACGACAGCTGAGGCTGCGAACGCCACGACACAAGAATAATTTTCGGGACGAAAATTCCAATTACAAGGGGATGATGTGACATCCGGGAATTTCAAGGTTAACTTCCGTTAGACAATTCCGTTAGTTACGTTATAAGTGTTAACTTAGTAACTAATGCTTAACTAGGCCGAATACGTCCACGTCCTTTGGTTGATCACCGAACCTGCCCATATGTGCTATGTGTTCAATTATTAATGTCATTATGTGCAATGTGATTTAAACGCATGATTTAATATTATGAATAGCATGACAAATTGTAAATCCTTGATTATGTGAAAATTGCCTAAGTTGTGCAGCCAGCGAAACTACCGGGCGAAACTGTAGTGTCGCCCGGTAGCCAGCTAAGCTAATTAATTAAAACGCGACCAGAGCTAGTTTCGCCTGGCCAGCGAAACTGCCAGCGAAACTAGCCTCTGATATAAATAATCTTAATAAACCCTAGTTCTCCCATTTGCCTCATTTCATACAAAACACACACACACTCCATCTTCTCCTGGAAATCTGGTCAGCCGAGATTCACACCGAGCCATCGAGATCTCAGCCCCGAACCATCATCCATCAAGCTTGGAGATCGAACCGTGAGTCCCAAAACCACCATTTTTATGTTTTCTATGTGTTTTACTTAAAAAGCATGACCAAACCTTCATGATATCACTTGATCTGCTAGTATGTGACTTAGGGAGGCTAGATCTATCATAAAGTTTGCAACTTTACGTTTGAAATCCAACCATGATAGAGATTTATGCTATTTAGGTCATTTTAGGGTTTTAAATGTATTTTGGGTGATTTGATGACAAAAATGCATGTTTAAGGTGTTAAAGCTTACTGATTTATGTTGGTAAATGCCTATGTATGCTAAACAATGAATTGCATGTAAAATGGAAGCTGTTAGGTTGATTTTTAGGCTGATCCGTATGTTTTTCGCGACCAGCGAAACTGTCTTGTTCTCTGGGCGAAACTGTCCAGCGAAACTATGTATATCTTCATCCAGCGACACTATGCAGCGAAACTGCAGTGTCGCCGGGTAAACCAACCAGACCAGCTCGAGCGAATCTACCGAGCGAAATTCCCTGAACGAAAGTTCAAACCAGTTTCGGGCGAAACTAGGCTAGCGAAACTGTGCCAACAGTTTCGAGCGAAACTAGCCTAGCGAAACTGTGTCATCGGGTATTGCCTAGCGAAAGTGCTGCCCGTGCACACAGCGAAACTGTCTAGCGAAACTGCTAGCGAAACTGAGACCAAAATCCAAACTTGTGCAATTTGCTTGAATGTTATGCCATGACTTACATGATTATGCCATGATGATACATGCTCTGATTTCTGATGTATATGAACCCTTGTTTATGATCAACCATCGGTGTCGTGTGTCGGTATGTCGAGTCATAGTTTCAACGTGCTATGTTATGGGCCATAGTGACGTTAAGTAAAGATTAGACACAAAACTAATACTTAAGACCTAAACGTGTTCATAGGTCTTCGTTAAGCATACTTGGATTATTAACAAGTGTAGCAGTGCAACCCAAGGTGAGTGTCACTAACCCGATTACCGTGAACCCGTTTGGGTCACAACGAATAACTAAATGAAAAACAATGCTGACAACCTTATGAGTGCTATGCACCTTCCTGATGAACCTGAAAACTTGGAGTGCTCGGCACCCACTTGACGAACTTGAAGTGCTTTATGGGAAGCACTTGTGAATTACTTAAACAAATAATTTTGAAATGAAACTGAAAACATTTTTGAGATTCATGAGAATCCGGTAAACCTTTTTAATATGACTAGCGTAGGTTAAAGTCTAAACCACATGATATCACATGATTTCTAAGGATGCCTTGAAACTTAAAAGTCCTCAACTAAATTGTATCATTAATTGTAAAGCGAGGGGATGTTGGGTAGATCTACTGGAGTTTGACAAACTCCGCCCCGTGGCACGGGGAGTGCACGGAGGTACAATATCAGCCTATCTGACCGTGATCCCGAGAGGACACGGGGGAGGCAAAACCGCGATGACGTAGGTCCGCAGTACTGATGGCACGGCCACTACAATAATTTATAGTCAGCTTTGGTACAAACTTCCTTAGTGCATGGAACAACGGATTAGCTACCCGCGATATCGGTTGAGCACTTTAACTATACGGAACTAGTACATACCCGATAACGTAGGTTACGGACAATACTTTTACTAAACCACAATAATACGATTAAGGATAACACTAAGCATTGCTTTTCACAAATGTATATTTCACAAGTACACGTTGATTCGATTATGATTATGAGACCGGGCCAATGCGTGACATGCCCACTGTGAACTCACCAACCGTTAGGTTGACACTTGCGTGGTTTAAACTTTTGCAGATCGCTAAGGAGTATCCGGAGCAGGTTGACATGGCACAAGAAGATGTTTATTTTTATTTAAACTAAACTTGGGAATTTTAAACAATGTTTATGTAAAGCACGTGGTTAGTGCTAAAGATAATGTTTTCCGCTGCGTACTGTTAAACTGTTTTTATTAATGTTTTGGACTTTACTCTGATTCGTTTAGTATTTGTAACTAATGGTTGTGGTCCTGGTCTAGTCGCACCCCTTAACGGTATAAACTCCGTTAGTGGTTAATTTGGGGGTGTGACAGAATCGAACAGAAAACCCAAACCAGAGAAGTTTATTACCCAGAATCAAACAAAGAACGAGTACAACGGAAGATTTACAAACGGAAACAGTAAAGAACGATTCAGATCATCAACACGATGATCACAACACGAATCAAAACCACAAAACAACTGATCACGATCAGTGAATACTCGACAACCATCCAGTGATGGAGAATCACTCAGGAGCTTGTAGAAAACCCTAATCGATCAGATGTGTAAAACGAGAGAACAGCCGCTTGGACACACACTCTTAACCCTAGCTGAGAGAAGAATTCCTTCTTATACCCAAAGCTCCAACGTTTGAGTTGTTAGTCAGTTGTAACAACCGGATCCACTTCCCACTTCTTTAACTCTAAAACAGCACGCGAAGCCCATCTAGCCAATTAGCAGCAACCGCAGCCCACCAGCGGCAACATCAGCCCCAAACACAATTTGCCTATTCAAAAAAAATAACAAACTATAATGAACATAATTGAATTGTGAAAGACAAATTTATAAAATTTAACACTATTAACAACGTATCTTTATTCTGTGTTTTCTAATGACAATGAATTTTTGCTAAATGCATTTTGTTTTATTATATTACCAATCCAAACACCAAATAAGACGACCTCATAGAAAATAATTTCTGACTCCGCCAGTGCACACTGAAACACTACCGTTTAATAGAGATGTACTTTAACAGTTTGCTTAGCTTGTCCACAACGCTAAGCCCCATCCTTCCCACAAACGCGCCTAGTCAGCGTGCCACATCAGCTTTTTTACCCATCATTTCAAATCCTTCCCACAAACAGATTTTAGCCACAACGTTGTACTTCCCACAAACACCCTATATTTATATATGTATATATGTGTTTGTGAGAGAAAAGAAAAAAAAAATAATGGACAACAAAAGAAGCGCACGTCGGAACGGACGAATACCACGACAGATCTGGTTCACAATGTTGCGGCGCGCAGTGCCAACCTGGATGGACGTCTTATTTGTGAGTTGGAGTGTACGTGGTAGTGATGGGTCATGATGCAACACCTATGACTAATATGTCATTTCTCTTTCTGGCACAGACAAGACATGTGAGGGAGGAATAAAGAAGTTGAAATGATATTTATCTTCTCGACACTGTTCCTATTTTTTTACAACATACCTCTTGAATAACTTGTTCATTGTTAATGTCTTCTCCGTCACCTTTCCACCTAAGAAACCACCAACCTCCTCCAACACCATAAACAGCACCATCACCAGAATCATATCATTTGCATTCGTCAGATCCACATTCACACTCATCAGGTCTCTCTCCACTGGCGTACGTCTCGTCCATTGTCAAAGAACATCGCTATTGCCCATCAAAAAACACCACCTTCTCCAGCAAAGCTAACCCAACCATTATGGAAGGGTTATGATAGGGACACCATTGGTTTTTGAAAAACACCCAACCTAAACCTCACATGTAGGTCTAAGCGTCACACTTTGGTAAACACCCGAGCTACACGTCACATAACCAATCTTTTGTAGGAAAACCGTTCGTAAATTTGAAATAAAATAAATATTTTATTTAATTACGATTACAACAAAAGAAATAAAACTAATCTATTACACTACAATGAAATGAAATTCTACTCCTACAACAATTACAGGGAAATTAAATGATTACAATACAAGGAAATAAAAGAAAAACAACTAACAGTACGATTACAATGGAAATGAATTAATGCTTACAAGAGGAAAAACAAAATGAAAGAAACACGCAAATAATATTAATTGAGAAGACGAACAGAAAATTTTGATAATGGTTTTGATAAACAATTATTAAACAATTTATGAAAGGTTTTGGAAAAAGGTTTTGAGAAAGATGAAAAACGGAAAAGCTTTTGGCGAAGGCTTCGGTTCGAAACCCGGGTCCCTTAAAACAAATTCCGGGTCTACCGAAGATCCGTTTTGTTTCCCAGGGTACAATCGCCTAAACCGTATTGTACGGCCGGGATAACTCTAAGCTTGAAGTTTACCTTCGAGTTCTTGAAGTCTTGACGAACAAGATGAAGATTGAGAGAGTAAGAGAAGAGGAAAGAGAGAGAATAAGAATTCTGTGAATTCTGGTGTGACTAGCATCAACTAATGAGGCTGTATATATAGTGGTGGGAGTGCCTTGTTGAGCACTCAAAAGTTAATTCGTAGTCAAACTTTGCATTAAACGTCTTTAATGCAAATTGATTTCTAATTAACGCGGAATTACCTTAATTAGCTCAAAACGCGTTTACAGCTGTACACCGCGTAACAGTCGTTTTTTCGGATTTCCGGAAGAACTGATCTTCCAGTCCGTTCCAACTTTAGCCGGAAATTCTTCCAGTTCAACTTCAACCGGAACGCGGCTCGCGGCGATGCGAAGTGCAAAGTGCGCCATCAAAGCGTCACATTACGCCTCATACGCCCACGCCACGCGCGCGTATGAGTGCGCGAGTTAGGGGTGCGCACCCCTTAGGGTCCAAGGGATGTGTCCTACTAAAGGAAACAATAGTTGGTAAGGTTCCCACCTTATAAACTACTTTTGGTTTCATTCCCCAACCAATGTGGGATGAGTTAACATGCTATACTTAGCATTTTTCTCTCTAATTTTCGCAGCTTCACATGTTGCGAGACCTCAACTTTGAGCTTCGATATCTCATTCATACGAGCTCGGATTTGGACGTGGTTTGATGCGTTGGAAAGCCCTCACAACGTACTACACAAACCCATAAAGTACAGAGACAACAACCTATGTTATCTGTATTTTATTTTAGTCCAAAGTTGGTGAAAAACTCATTTTCACACTTAGTGAAAAAAAACAATTTTCCACTAGTTTTTCTCCCAAAATTCCAACATCTTTCACTCTTGATTCTTATTCATATTCTTTTTAGTAATTTAAATACATTTAATTAAAAAAAATATTTAAACTAGTGAAAGATGAGTAGTTATTTAAAAAGATAAAATTTGAAAAAAAATAACTCTAAACTTTTAAGAGTGCTCTAAACCTAAAAAAAACTCTAAACTTAATTAATTATACGAAATATCATAATTAATGCAAGCGTTGCGAGAAAAAGGTATTCAACTATTCGATATCGTCATCTTATTTAATCTCACCTCATACTTCATCTAATCACCTCATGCTTCATTTTCAAAAGTTTCAGCAGGGAGTTGTAGTTCTTGAACAAAACAACGTAAACATATATTTTTAATAAAAAAAAAAATTTTAAAAATGGTAACATAAACAAAATGATAAAAAACAAAAAAAAATCAAAACCCCCCATCACGTTTGGAGCTCAAGGTGAGAATAAAAAAATATCAAAACCACTCCTCACGTTTGGAGCTCAATGTGAGAGTAAATTTCTAACACCCAATGAGATTTCACGTTTAGCCTTATACAGTGGCGAAACTTGACACTTTTATTCGCGGGGGCGATAAGTCACGAGGCAAAAAAATTTCCTATCGCTATGTATATCCTATATGTTTGGGTACGCGAATCCGGTTCGGGTCGGGTTCAACAATAAAATATAAATTTAATATTTGAAAGGAAAAAATGGCCCATGCCGGCCTCAAACCCGCACAATTATATCAATTTGATCGCCAGTTAATTAAGAAACAGTTTACGACAAAGTAACGAACGAGTGATCAAGAAATAACCCTATGAAAGTCGCCCGTCACCAAGAAAAGAAAAAAAAAGTTTCAGCCAAGTGTTGAACCTCAGGCCTTCAAGTTATTAGCATAGATCTCTACCCGGCTGAGCTACAAGTGCGTTTGTTTATTTGAATGATCCAGTGGTTAAAAAATACAGCTACAAAGCAAGGGATATAAAGAAAAAAAAAACAACATATGCAAGTCTAGAACTTACAACCTACGATCATAAAACAGTGCCTCAACCAACTGAGCTAATGGACCATTTGATTATAGACACAGAGGGGGCGATACTTAATACATTTACACATTTTAATGAAAAAAATCACGTAAATAGGTACTTCTCGATGAAAAAACTGCATGGGCGGCCGCCCCCAAAGCTGCGCCCCTGGCCTATATGTGACACTTAGGGCATGTTTTTTCCAAAAAAGTAGAGAGTGTCTCTAAGAAATCTCTTATGGAAAACAAACACTCAATGTTGCGTTAGGACGACATTGATAATCATAATTATGGTGTGTTAGGACGACACTGATAATCCTAATTTGTAAAACAGAAAAAGCAAATGTGACAAGAAATATTAATCAAAAGAAGCTAATGTTACAACTTGAAGACGCGTAGTGAGAAGTTTACGGATCGGAGAAAATCTACAAACTCTCAAATAATAGACCCACTAAATGGGTAAATCTTCAAGAATTAGATGAAGAACAAGAATGCAAATGAAAACAATATTTCTCCTATATCTTTTATTCATCAAAAGCAACATAAATACTACTATCAAAATCCTACATACGAAGAAACAAACATGCAGCATGGACTATGAAAATGGGAACATGAGTTAATGGAAATCATGCAAACATGCTAACAAAATTGTGGGTCTTCAGCTGCTTGTTCTCGACGTGAATCAGTCAAGGAATTTGTTGGGCCGTTGGGTTGTGCTTGCAGTATGGGTTGACCCACTTGGGTTTGGTCCATATCACGTAGGTTGGTTTTTTTTATTTCGAAAATGGAGGTGGCCTGGATTGAGTGACGATGGTGTGGGATGGAGATTAATGACGTCGATTTAATTAAGGTTTGAGATAAGAAACCCTAATCAATGAACACCAACGTACAACGTTAAACAAAATAACCCTAAAATCAAACATTTTATAGGGTGAGTTTATTGTGAGAAGTTTAGTTTGGATAAGAAAGATAAGAAGAAATCATAGCCATTATATCTTCAATTAAAAGAAGATCTATGGTCCAAAAATTTCCTGTGTAAAATTAGAGAGAAAAATTAAAGAAAACAATAGATGGAAGGACATTATTGACTTTTTATCAAATTCCCCCCATTTTTTAAACATTCATAACTCTTAGATATGACATTATTTTTAAAAAAAATACACCATAAAAACGAGCGTTTTTATCTTTAAAACGCGTATAGTGTTGTTATATAAAAAATCAATATTTTTTTTACTTTTTCGATTGTATCAAAATGTTCAGATCATTGTGTCATTTTGTCATTGTGTCAAAATATTTAAATCGTTGTGTCATATTATGTCAAAAATGTTTAGATCATTGTGTCATATTGTGTCAAAATGTTCAGATAATCGTGTCATATAGTGTCAAAAACCGAAAAAGTATTTAATTTTATATATATCAACACTATATATATATTTTTGACACAACGACACAATAACACAATGATCTGAACATTGTGTCAAAAATCGAAAGAGTATTTTTTTTTAATTTTTTATATAGCAACACTATATGCTTTTTAAAGATTAAAAGATTGCTCTATTTTATGGTGTAATTTAAAAAAAAAATAATGTCCTATGTGAAAGTTATGAATGTTTTAAAAAAATAGGGAAAGTGGGTAAAAAGTCAACAAAGATGGTTAAGACTAAAATATTCATCCTTCTTTTTTTATTAGATCAAGATCTAATGGCTGGAAATCCTTCTTATCCTTCTTATTCAAACCAAACTTCTCATTTGAACCTTAACCACCTTTTATATATACTAGATCTGAACAATACAATCAAAGAAATAAAATGGGGTGCCATTGTCTTAAACCCGGAACTGCAAAAGAAGATATCTATAAAAAGGTAACCATTCTTGTCACCGTCCATCATACACACCCAACTATGACAGAAATCCCTCTAAAAAGATGGTGATAACACTCCCCTAGAACCTACCTCTCAACAACAACCCCTACAATCAAACCAAGAACACACGGTTTCTCCCCACCACTCTCCAGAAAAACCTGCACTCACCAAACTCTCTCTCTCATCACCCTAATCCTCATACCAAGAGGCCTACACAAATGAACCACACATCAAAAACTTCTCTAACTTTGACACTGAAGATGATGTAACAACAAGTAGAGACTCTTCGAGTCAAGGAAACTTGGAAGTGAGTGACATTGATGTGGTCTCTGCCAACTCACCTGAGACCTTCTCAGAAACATATGGAAATCCTTTCACATGATTCCCAATAAACACATTAGCTGGATCCAAACACGGGTTCAGTGAGGAACGTGAAAGACCTGTACTCACTCAGCTTGGCTGGGAACTCAGGCACTGGCAATCTCCTTAGGGAAAATTTATCAATTTAACAGAAGGACATGTGTTGTCATCTGGATTGTTACCCCCGAGAGTAGCCTCGAAGTCTGACTCTGAGAAATTCTCCAATTCACTCTCAACTCTACTTGCAGATTTCACAAAAGAACAAAAATCCAAACTACAGAATTACATCAGAAACTCTGTAGTAACTCTGTGGAAGTGGAAGAATTGCTGAAGCAATCCTCCAACAATGAAGAAAGACTCTCCATACTTGAAAAAGAGATTCAAGAGGCAAAAGCTGCAAACCATCAGAGATTAGAAGAAATGGCCGTTCAAATCCAAGAATTACAGAAAAAGGACTGGCAAATAGGACCAGGCGGTCAAATGATTGTTGAAGAACAAATAAAGGAGCTCTCCACAAACGTTTAAATGGCGTTTGAAAACTTTACGGCAAGAGGAGACGAGGCACTTAATAAAAAAAAGAATAGAGTTTGGCACTGTAAATCAAGACATCCTTACAGACAGAGAAAACTTGATAAGAATAAATGATAATCAGATAACCCTGCAAAATCAATTGACCAGACTGTCATAAAGGGTGAGAAATACCCAAACATCATCTTCATCACAGATTTCCATTGAGAAAGCAAAATCAACCTCACCTTCTATCATCAATCTTGATGACTCACCTCCTCCTCAAGGTGAGAAAAAGAAAACCTTTTTTCTGTGAAGACAAAGCATCACCCAAGAAGAGAAAGATGGAGCAATGCAAGCCCCCTCTCAAACCAACCGAATCAATGCCTCCTCCACGTCCAATTAAGACAACCTTTCAACAAACCACCTCCTCAATTCACCAGACCCTCAGACAATGTCAGGCAAAAGTTCAAAGTGAAGGACCTTCAAAGCATCAAGACCAATCTGAGAAAGGGAAAGAAAAGGCAATTGATCAAGGGGGGGGGGGACAGAGAACATGCCGAAACTGTCCATTATCTATGTCCCTCTACTAAGACAATTATATGGGTGAAAAACAAGCAACATGCGAAGTATGGCATCAAAAGAGGGAATTCTCATACATGTTTCTTCAAGAAACAGAAGGAGAACCTTAAATGAACCCGATGTCTAAAAGAATCTTCAGAGAATTCATTCATCAAGAGCCCTATGAGAAAAGGTGGCTCCACTCTGAAGCTAAGATCTTAGAACTGCTATAAATCAAGGAGAGACAACATCAAGGTCAGTTTGGCCCTTCTCGTTACAACTCCTACAACATTACTACCATAGACAACAACCGTCAACCTTATTATTTCCACGACGGAGAACTGGATCAACTCAACCCCATACACATAATGTCACTTCTCAAAATCTGCATCTTATCCATTTCAAAGAGTTCGAGGAATCAACATGCCATTCATAGAATGAGAGAAGCTGGAGTCAAAATTTACAAGAGATGTGCCAAAATTGACTTCGAAGTAGGAAGGCACATGGGATTGGAAAAACTGTCCATCCCTTCAGCAAAAGAAAATCTACCTGACGGGCTGGAGTGAAAAGGATCCAAGGTAATCACCCCATCTGGAGAAATCGGAATATGCTTTAGAAATTATGAGAAGAAAAAGAGTTTCTTCAGGATAAATCAATGTCACTCTTACTCCGATCTGTATCTGCGAGTTATAAACTTCTTAATAGAATCAAACGATCCAAACCCAGAGGTACATGGAAGAAAGTCATCAATGATCAAAACATTGGAGGAACTCAAAAGGCATCGAGTATTCCAGAAACAATTCTACAGGGCGTTTACGGAGCAGCTGCCTAAGAAATTTATTGTCATAATTGACTCTCAAACCAAGGAGCTCTCTTAAAATATCTTTGTATTATGTTTGATGTATCTTCCTATTAATCAATGAAATGATCCTTGTCTCTTTTATTTATTTTATTCAAAATACTTAGGGGAGATTGTTAGAACACTTCCACATGTAATAGAATTATTCAAGTATTAGAAGAAAAGGTAAGAAACATCCCCAAAAGAGAAAGGAAAACAGAATCTGTAGAAATCTCGGATTCTATATTTTCACAGATACACTTCGGAAATTCCGAAGTAGATCTATGGAATTCATCTTTCACAAAAATCCCAGTTTCTGTAAAAGGCTTCTAATGGGAAGCATTCCTAGTCTTTAATGAAGAGTCTTGAAAGAGTTTAAGACTATCAGAAGATAAAGATTACCAAAGTAAAGAAAAAGCTATGAGTGAAGTACAAGTAAAGATAAAGATGATGTGTAGGATTTGGATATATCAAAATATGGTCAAGTTTTAAATGGTAAATACCAACTGACCAAACTACACACCAGGGCAGTGTACCCGTCGTATGCAGTACAGTATTGGTAAGAATCGGATATTAATCCGTGGACGCGATGAAAATCTCCCGATACCGAATCGTTGCTAATATTTTACCGAAGAAAGTGATTTGGTGAAAAAATACTAAAAACTAAACAGAATAACTAAAACCAACAAAAATAGCTAAAAACCGGATAACACACAGGATAATTAGAAGAAGGAAATACATCACCTAGACTAGACTCCTCTAGACTCGCTCGGACCCTCGGATGACTAATACCTTGAACGTTATCCTCTAATGTGGAAAACTGGACAACCTAGGACTTTAGACACATCCCGAATAATCCGGAAATCCTAAATGAAGCACGGATAGCATAACTGTGAAAACTACCTAACCGACTAGGTACTTCGGTCAAAGTAAACTAATCCTACATGAAATAGGAAACTACGCGAGAGATCTCTCTATATAGTACCTATACCATGCAACATTGATGATTCCAAACACTTATGACCTAGAAACCGCTAAACATGAATAAACATGATTGAATCTTATCTTCACAAGCAATCTATCATATTAAACGATGTAAAACAAGCTTCTAGCTTATGAAACGATTCGGTCAAACCTATCTCATAAGGATCTTAACTAAATCAGCCCCTAATTATCAATAAATCATCAAGAAGGAGGTGTCCTAGCAAGCATCAACCGTTGACTAATAAAAGTCAAACGGGTCAACAATGGATAAAGCAATTAACTTGGGTAGTTCTACCAAGCATGACAATTAACCACATGATTTAATGATAATCAAAACCAAATCAGCAAATAATAATCATCATAAGCAATTCAAAATCATCATCCAAGCAATTTTCACATATTCATGATAAAAAGTTACCCGAAACGGGTAAAACGGGTCCAAATTTGTCTAATCTAGGTGAAGCAATATTAAATCAGCCAAGATACATGGTGTAAACTAATAAAAATCTAATCTTGACATCAAACATGATCAACAACAAGGTTTAAAGGAGTAAAAATTAAAAACCTATTGAAGATCCAAACCGAAAGCTTCAAAAATCTCTAACTTTTATCCAAAAAAGCCTTGATCTTGCTCCCTTAATCTTCCTTCATATTTCCAGATTTATTTTGGGGGGTTTTCTAGGATTTTTCGGGGGTTAGAATGCTGTAAAAGTCGGCTGGAAACGAATTTATACCAAAAAAACGCGTCTGTCACGCATCAGGTAGTTGGGCTGGAGATTTGGGCCTAGAGAGGCACAATACAAAAGAAATTCAGACCAGAATTAAAGCAACATGAGCTGCTGGACTGGTGGCCAGCATTCTGCTCGCTAACCAACAGGTCTGGGATTCGAAACCCATGCCCTCCGAATTTTTTCTTTGTTTTTCGTTGGGCTGCTCCTGCTACTGGGCTGCTTCTGTTGGGCTGGTTTCGCTGTTGGGCCGAGAATGGAATGAGGACTGGGCCAGGCGATATTGGGCTGGACTGGAATGGATTTATTTATTTTTTCTTTTTCTTTTAATTCTCCATAACTTTCACATCCGACCTCCGATTTCACTTCCGTTTTTTTCAGAATTCTTGTAAAATCATCACGAACACATCAACCACCTAGAATTCATATGTAAATACCATTGAGCACCAAATTCATATAAATCACCATAAAACAATATTAAAAACTAATTAAATGGGGGATGAATATATTTATCAATTTTAAGCCAAAAACCCACCAAATAACCTCTAATTCAAATGTTAAACAATTAAGCGCCAAATTTGAGAACTTTTAAATTAAAAACTTAAATAAACACCAAATTTAATATTTTTCAATTAAACATATATTTAAATGAATGAGTTTTATTTATTTATTTTATGTATAAGATGTCACGCATCAAATATCCTCACACTTAAAGCTTGCTTGCCCTCAAGCAAAATCTCATGCAACACTTCCACAAGCCAATCGAAAACGCAACGTTCACCCAACCCAATGCAACTACTCAAGCCCATATGCATCCCCTAATCTCAAGATTTACACTTTCAAAAGATTGACAATCCATTAAGCAATTATGACATTTTTATATAAATATATGGAAATACCTACTAGATCGACACACATCAAGGTTCAATCAAACAAGCATCATACCCCTCACAATGATCACTCAACTCGGTGAAATTTAGTGGATAGATGATTTAAAAGATCATCGATTTAAGTGGATCACTCAAGGCCAAACATGCACCCCATTATCATAGGCTTGTATCGAAATCGCATCTCCACCAAATAACATAAAACCGAACATAAATCAAGAGCACTTTCACAGGTTGTAATGTTAAGCTAGGGTTTAGGGTATGGAATGGGAATGTGAAAGTGGCGAAGTGCTTAGAAATCCGGACTAGAAACAAAAGAACTAAACTATCAAACTTTTTACAAAACTAAACTAAAATCGGGTAATTTTAACCCGAACACACAAACTAATCAAAAATCTATTTTTTTAGCTTTTATCTTAGGTCTATGACCTCCAATAATAAACTAAAATTTTCTCTTTTTTTTTCATTTCTATTCTTTTTTCTTTTTTTTTTTGCAATCTCATATGATTTCCTAGAATGGAGATTGAGTACTATGAGAATCACACTTAATCACTGAGAAAAATAAAGGTTAATCAAAAGGCTAAATGGGTCAAAAAGTGGGAAAATCAAACGAGAAGGAAAAGGCTCAACGGGTTTTCTAAGGGATAATGTTTTAGGGTAGGAAAAATGATAAGATCAAAGAAAAAGGCTAAATCAAAAGGGTAATCCTAATGCCTCTATCATTTATATGCTCAATTTTAGTTCATGATCTTGACGCGGATAAACAACACAAGTTCTAAAACGAAAGCACATGATGGCATAACACTCAACCAAAAGAAAGTGATAACAATCATGTAATAAATAATGCAATTTAAGGCTCAAATATCTCACGAAAACGGATGGAAAAGGGCTACCAATATGATGCAAGCACCCCCATCTGATAGTTTCACTAAGTAAAACATCTCATTTATTGATTTTATTTGAAAAATACTTGATTGGAAATACTTTTTCAAGATACTCGAAGAAAAGGTTTTGACTAGAGACAAGCTTCGTATACACAGGCGAGCAAAACGTCACGAATTACATCAACGGGCCCACTTCCATGTGCAATAAGACGGGCAAAAATCTCAATTTCAACTAAAAACAGGGGGATATGATAAGAAAATTATTTGATTTTTTTTTCACAAATTTATGCAATTTCAGTTCAATATACCCCCATCCCCACACTTAAATCGTACATTATCCCCAATGTACAATAAACAGACAAAATAAAGAGGAAATGGAACTGAAATACTCCCCTAACACTGTCGCGTGCCAGAACTGCCTCCAACAGGACCAAAATCCTCAAAAAATAAGAAACAGCTTTCGATAATTCAAGGCATCTGGTGGTCCGATGATGAATCTAGAAAGAAAACACAACTCAAGTGAAAGCAGTAAGCGGAGCAGGTCTTGACATCGGGCAAGTTTAAAAAATTTTAAACGTTTTGAAAAGTGAACAATTAATCAAAAGCAACCGTTTGTTTGTCATTTATGAAGTGAACGATACGCTTTGACCAAAAGTCAACATGCCCGATAAACCCTGACACGGACCGTTGATTGTCATTTATAAAGTGACGATCCGTATCCCCCAAATCAGAACCAAATTATGGAAGCACATTTGCGGACCGTGGAAATGAAGATTGAGTATCCGACGGCCCGCAATTGTGCGTTACCTACAAACCCACGAAGCATAGCCAGAAATGATAAGTCAATGCAATGTCTAATCGTGGCATGCTTCCATGAGAACCTGCAACACTTGAAACAAAACATAAAACGAAACAAGAAAAATAAAATGCAACTAATTGTAAATAAACTACCTACAAGACAAGCAAACTACTAAAAAGATCAAATAAAACATTAAACAAGCAAACTAAACAACCAACTACTCGGGTTGCCTCCCGGAAGCGCTGAATTTGTTAACGAGTCGACAGCCGGACTCGAACCCGCGGTTAAGTCAACCGGGGTCATGAATTTGACCTCCTTCGCTACCGAATATGCTCACATCCGACCCGTGCACGCACCACTCCTCAAACAAGGGTTGAAATCCCTTGTCTCTATCACGCAAATACATGGCGTACACGTCGACTAACCACGTCCTATCACTCTTTGAAGCCTTTTTCTTTAAATCAGGTGGCTTTTTCTTCTTTTTAGCACTCGCTTCATCCCCACACTTCTTCTTTTGCTGTCCCTGCAATGATTTAGTCGACTTGATAATAACTGAAGGTGGGCCGGGTGGGTGATCTTTAATTCCAATATAATGAACGATGGCCTGGTGATGTTTCTCCTGCTGCTCTTCCCTAAGCTGATCCCTAAGTCTCTCTGGATATGGAATATGAGCGATGTATGGTCGGGGAACATATTTCTCCACTACTGGTTCCTCGGGTCGTGCTGTATTTGCTGGGCTTAGCCTCGGTTGCACCTGCCCAGGAACCTCTACCTCAATCTCCTCGTCTATCTCATCATCACTCTCCTCATCAACTAGCTCAGCACTGAACGTTGATTCTGGATCTGGAGTGGTGTTGTCATTCAGGTAAAAGATTGCATTCACGTATTGCTTAGGATATGACTGTGTGTGCCCTGGCAATCCTCCTGGTTTTCTCTCAGAAAACGATTTGGAAAGTTGACCCATGGTCCTCTCCATATTTTGCATATGAGCTCTCAGATTTCCTATCTCTTTAGCAACTACAAAAATATCCTGCTCATTTTTCACAAAGCGCATATCATTCTGTTGAGCCACTTTCTACACGTCAAAAGTTGATTTTTGATTTTGTTGTATCAGTTGTGCCATCATGTTAGTCAAATTCTTCATGCCCCGTATCCTCGATCGGGATCTGTCTACTAACCTCGGGGTTATAGTAACCCTGCTGCCTCGGTGGCGGCATCTGCTGAAATCCTGCGGGATTAGAACTGTTAGGCCTCCACCCCGTATTGTAATTATATGCATTGCTGGGTGGTGGGTGTTCCTGGTCGAACATGAAATCAGACTGCTCGTGGAAATCGGTACTACCCCCAATAGGACAACGTGTAATGTCGTGGGGTCCTGAGCACATCTCGCAATACTTCACCTGCTGCTCCATCACCTGCATTTTGGCTATTTTCTTCGATAACGCCTCGACCTGCATGGACAGAGCTGTAATAGGGTCAACCTCGAGGACCCCTCTCTGTTGGGTCGACTTACTCGGCGTGCTCGACCACTGATAGTCATTTAAAGCAAGCTCCTCAAGTAACTCGTGCGCCTCCTCGGGCGTTTTACTACTTAATGTCCCACCAGCTGACGTGTCGACCGTATGTCGTGTGAGTGGATGTAAACCGCTGTAGAAAATCTGCATCTGCTGGTGTAGCTCAATCCCATGTGATGGACATTTTCTCAACAACTCTCTAAATTGCTCCCACGTCTCGTATAAACTCTCTGTGTCATCCTGAAGGAAGGTATATATTTTGTTTCTGAAAATCGCAACCTTCGATGGAGGGAAATACTATGAGATGAATTTCTGTGTCAAAATAGCCCATGACGTGACAGAACCAGGCGGGAGAGACTGAAGCCACGTCTTTGCTGCGCCGCGAAGGGAAAATGAGAATAATCGCAACTGGATTGCCTCTGCGGGGACCCCCTTGAGTTTGAAAGTGTCACAAATTTCAAGGAAGTTCGCGATGTGGGTCATCGGGTCATCATTAGGTAACCCGTCAAACTGAACATAGTCCATAATCATAGTGATGACCTGAGGCTGAATCTGAAAGTTATTCGCATCCATCGGCGGATGGATAACACTCGACAACGCCCCGTCGATGTTGGGACGGGCGTAATTTGCAAGCGTGCGCCTCTGATCTGCAAGTGCGGCAATTGGCACTGGTAATGCGCCCTCCACGTGTCGAAGATGATGGAAAACTCTTTCTGGCTCAGATAACGGTGAGAATCGGCTCTGGTGGCGACGTATGCGCATAAAAAGACAAAAATGCGATAGAAACGACGAATCAGAAACAGAAAAAAAAAACTAACCTAAAAGTCTAACTAACACAAAAAGGAAAACACTGAAAAAGAAAAGCAAACTAGCAGCTAAACAACGCAAAGAAAACAGGTAAACAGATAAAACAAACAAGTGGTTAAACTACTAGCTCAGATATTTCTCGGAATTTGACGCGTCCCCGGCAACGGCGCCAAAAACTTGATGCGTAGGATTTGGATGTATCAAAATGTGGTCAAGTTTTAAATGGTAAATACCAACTGACCAAACTACACACCAGGGCAGTGTACCCGTCGTATGTTGTACAGTATTGGTAAGAACCGGATATCAATCCGTGGACGCGATGAAAATCTCCCGATACCGAATCGTTGCTAATATTTAACCAAAGAAAGTGATTTGGTGAAAAAATACTAAAAACTAAACAGAATAACTAAAACCAACAAAAATAGCTAAAAACCGGATAACACACAGGATAATTAGAAGAAGGAAATACATCACCTAGACTAGACTCCTCTAGACTCGCTCGGACCCTCGGATGACTAATACCTTGAACGTTATCCTCTAATGTGGAAAACTGGACAACCTAGGACTATAGACACATCCCGAATAATCCGGAAATCCTAAATGAAGCACGGATAGCATAACTGTGAAAACTACCTAACCGACTAGCTACTTCGGTCAAAGTAAACTAATCCTACATGAAATAGGAAACTACGCGAGAGATCTCTCTATATAGTACCTATACCATGCAACATTGATGATTCCAAACACTTATGACCTAGAAACCGCTAAACATGAATAAACATGATTGAATCTTATCTTCACAAGCAATCTATCATATTAAACGATGTAAAACAAGCTTCTAGCTTATGAAACGATTCGGTCAAACCTATCTCATAAGGATCTTAACTAAATCAGCCCCTAATTATCAATAAATCATCAAGAAGGAGGTGTCCTAGCAAGCATCAACCGTTGACTAATAAAAGTCAAACGGGTCAACAATGGATAAAGCAATTAACTTGGGTAGTTCTACCAAGCATGACAATTAACCACATGATTTAATGATAATCAAAACCAAATCAGCAAATAATAATCATCATAAGCAATTCAAAATCATCATCCAAGCAATTTTCACATATTCATGATAAAAAGTTACCCGAAACGGGTAAAACGGTCCAAATTTGTCTAATCTAGGTGAAACAATATTAAATCAGCCAAGATACATGGTGTAAACTAATAAAAATCTAATCTTGACATCAAACATGATCAACAACAAGGTTTAAAGGAGTAAAAATTAAAAACCTATTGAAGATCCAAACCGAAAGCTTCAAAAATCTCTAACTTTTATCCAAAAAAGCCTTGATCTTGCTCCCTTAATCTTCCTTCATATTTCCAGATTTATTTTGGGGGTTTTCTAGGATTTTTCGGGGGTTAGAATGCTGTAAAAGTCGGCTGGAAACGAATTTATACCAAAAAAACGCGTCTGTCACGCATCAGGTAGTTGGGCTGGAGATTTGGGCCTAGAGAGGCACAATACAAAAGAAATTCAGACCAGAATTAAAGCAACATGAGCTGCTGGACTGGTGGCCAGCATTCTGCTCGCTAACCAACAGGTCTGGGATTCGAAACCCATGCCCTCCGAATTTTTTCTTTGTTTTTCGTTGGGCTGCTCCTGCTACTGGGCTGCTTCTGTTGGGCTGGTTTCGCTGTTGGGCCGAGAATGGAATGAGGACTGGGCCAGGCGATATTGGGCTGGACTGGAATGGATTTATTTATTTTTTCTTTTTCTTTTAATTCTCCATAACTTTCACATCCGACCTCCGATTTCACTTCCGTTTTTTTCAGAATTCTTGTAAAATCATCACGAACACATCAACCACCTAGAATTCATATGTAAATACCATTGAGCACCAAATTCATATAAATCACCATAAAACAATATTAAAAACTAATTAAATGGGGGATGAATATATTTATCAATTTTAAGCCAAAAACCCACCAAATAACCTCTAATTCAAATGTTAAACAATTAAGCGCCAAATTTGAGAACTTTTAAATTAAAAACTTAAATAAACACCAAATTTAATATTTTTCAATTAAACATATATTTAAATGAATGAGTTTTATTTGTTTATTTTATGTATAAGATGTCACGCATCAAATATCCTCACACTTAAAGCTTGCTTGCCCTCAAGCAAAATCTCATGCAACACTTCCACAAGCCAATCGAAAACGCAACGTTCACCCAACCCAATGCAACTACTCAAGCCCATATGCATCCCCTAATCTCAAGATTTACACTTTCAAAAGATTGACAATCCATTAAGCAATTATGACATTTTTATATAAATATATGGAAATACCTACTAGATCGACACACATCAAGGTTCAATCAAACAAGCATCATACCCCTCACAATGATCACTCAACTCGGTGAAATTTAGTGGATAGATGATTTAAAAGATCATCGATTTAAGTGGATCACTCAAGGCCAAACATGCACCCCATTATCATAGGCTTGTATCGAAATCGCATCTCCACCAAATAACATAAAACCGAACATAAATCAAGAGCACTTTCACAGGTTGTAATGTTAAGCTAGGGTTTAGGGTATGGAATGGGAATGTGAAAGTGGCGAAGTGCTTAGAAATCCGGACTAGAAACAAAAGAACTAAACTATCAAACTTTTTACAAAACTAAACTAAAATCGGGTAATTTTAACCCGAACACACAAACTAATCAAAAATCTATTTTTTTAGCTTTTATCTTAGGTCTATGACCTCCAATAATAAACTAAAATTTTCTCTTTTTTTTTCATTTCTATTCTTTTTTCTTTTTTTTTTTGCAATCTCATATGATTTCCTAGAATGGAGATTGAGTACTATGAGAATCACACTTAATCACTGAGAAAAATAAAGGTTAATCAAAAGGCTAAATGGGTCAAAAAGTGGGAAAATCAAACGAGAAGGAAAAGGCTCAACGGGTTTTCTAAGGGATAATGTTTTAGGGTAGGAAAAATGATAAGATCAAAGAAAAAGGCTAAATCAAAAGGGTAATCCTAATGCCTCTATCATTTATATGCTCAATTTTAGTTCATGATCTTGACGCGGATAAACAACACAAGTTCTAAAACGAAAGCACATGATGGCATAACACTCAACCAAAAGAAAGTGATAACAATCATGTAATAAATAATGCAATTTAAGGCTCAAATATCTCACGAAAACGGATGGAAAAGGGCTACCAATATGATGCAAGCACCCCCATCTGATAGTTTCACTAAGTAAAACATCTCATTTATTGATTTTATTTGAAAAATACTTGATTGGAAATACTTTTTCAAGATACTCGAAGAAAAGGTTTTGACTAGAGACAAGCATCGTATACACAGGCGAGCAAAACGTCACGAATTACATCAACGGGCCCACTTCCATGTGCAATAAGACGGGCAAAAATCTCAATTTCAACTAAAAACAGGGGGATATGATAAGAAAATTTGATTTTTTTTCACAAATTTATGCAATTTCAGTTCAATATACCCCCATCCCCACACTTAAATCGTACATTATCCCCAATGTACAATAAACAGACAAAATAAAGGGGAAATGGAACTGAAATACTCCCCTAACACTGTCGCGTGCCAGAACTGCCTCCAACAGGACCAAAATCCTCAAAAAATAAGAAACAGCTTTCGATAATTCAAGGCATCTGGTGGTCCGATGATGAATCTAGAAAGAAAACACAACTCAAGTGAAAGCAGTAAGCGGAGCAGGTCTTGACATCGGGCAAGTTTAAAAAATTTTAAACGTTTTGAAAAGTGAACAATTAATCAAAAGCAACCGTTTGTTTGTCATTTATGAAGTGAACGATACGCTTTGACCAAAAGTCAACATGCCCGATAAACCCTGACACGGACCGTTGATTGTCATTTATAAAGTGACGATCCGTATCCCCCAAATCAGAACCAAATTATGGAAGCACATTTGCGGACCGTGGAAATGAAGATTGAGTATCCGACGGCCCGCAATTGTGCGTTACCTACAAACCCACGAAGCATAGCCAGAAATGATAAGTCAATGCAATGTCTAATCGTGGCATGCTTCCATGAGAACCTGCAACACTTGAAACAAAACATAAAACGAAACAAGAAAAATAAAATGCAACTAATTGTAAATAAACTACCTACAAGACAAGCAAACTACTAAAAAGATCAAACAAAACATTAAACAAGCAAACTAAACAACCAACTACTCGGGTTGCCTCCCGGAAGCGCTGAATTTGTTAACGAGTCGACAGCCGGACTCGAACCCGCGGTTAAGTCAACCGGGGTCATGAATTTGACCTCCTTCGCTACCGAATATGCTCACATCCGACCCGTGCACGCACCACTCCTCAAACAAGGGTTGAAATCCCTTGTCTCTATCACGCAAATACATGGCGTACACGTCGACTAACCACGTCCTATCACTCTTTGAAGCCTTTTTCTTTAAATCAGGTGGCTTTTTCTTCTTTTTAGCACTCGCTTCATCCCCACACTTCTTCTTTTGCTGTCCCTGCAATGATTTAGTCGACTTGATAATAACTGAAGGTGGGCCGGGTGGGTGATCTTTAATTCCAATATAATGAACGATGGCCTGGTGATGTTTCTCCTGCTGCTCTTCCCTAAGCTGATCCCTAAGTCTCTCTGGATATGGAATATGAGCGATGTATGGTCGGGGAACATATTTCTCCACTACTGGTTCCTCGGGTCGTGCTGTATTTGCTGGGCTTAGCCTCGGTTGCACCTGCCCAGGAACCTCTACCTCAATCTCCTCGTCTATCTCATCATCACTCTCCTCATCAACTAGCTCAGCACTGAACGTTGATTCTGGATCTGGAGTGGTGTTGTCATTCAGGTAAAAGATTGCATTCACGTATTGCTTAGGATATGACTGTGTGTGCCCTGGCAATCCTCCTGGTTTTCTCTCAGAAAACGATTTGGAAAGTTGACCCATGGTCCTCTCCATATTTTGCATATGAGCTCTCAGATTTCCTATCTCTTTAGCAACTACAAAAATATCCTGCTCATTTTTCACAAAGCGCATATCATTCTGTTGAGCCACTTTCTGCACGTCAAAAGTTGATTTTTGATTTTGTTGTATCAGTTGTGCCATCATGTTAGTCAAATTCTTCATGCCCCGTATCCTCGATCGGGATCTGTCTACTAACCTCGGGGTTATAGTAACCCTGCTGCCTCGGTGGCGGCATCTGCTGAAATCCTGCGGGATTAGAACTGTTAGGCCTCCACCCCGTATTGTAATTATATGCATTGCTGGGTGGTGGGTGTTCCTGGTCGAACATGAAATCAGACTGCTCGTGGAAATCGGTACTACCCCCAATAGGACAACGTGTAATGTCGTGGGGTCCTGAGCACATCTCGCAATACTTCACCTGCTGCTCCATCACCTGCATTTTGGCTATTTTCTTCGATAACGCCTCGACCTGCATGGACAGAGCTGTAATAGGGTCAACCTCGAGGACCCCTCTCTGTTGGGTCGACTTACTCGGCGTGCTCGACCACTGATAGTCATTTAAAGCAAGCTCCTCAAGTAACTCGTGCGCCTCCTCGGGCGTTTTACTACTTAATGTCCCACCAGCTGACGTGTCGACCGTATGTCGTGTGAGTGGATGTAAACCGCTGTAGAAAATCTGCATCTGCTGGTGTAGCTCAATCCCATGTGATGGACATTTTCTCAACAACTCTCTAAATTGCTCCCACGTCTCGTATAAACTCTCTGTGTCATCCTGAAGGAAGGTATATATTTTGTTTCTGAAAATCGCAACCTTCGATGGAGGGAAATACTATGAGATGAATTTCTGTGTCAAAATAGCCCATGACGTGACAGAACCAGGCGGGAGAGACTGAAGCCACGTCTTTGCTGCGCCGCGAAGGGAAAATGAGAATAATCGCAACTGGATTGCCTCTGCGGGGACCCCCTTGAGTTTGAAAGTGTCGCAAATTTCAAGGAAGTTCGCGATGTGGGTCATCGGGTCATCATTAGGTAACCCGTCAAACTGAACATAGTCCATAATCATAGTGATGACCTGAGGCTGAATCTGAAAGTTATTCGCATCCATCGGCGGATGGATAACACTCGACAACGCCCCGTCGATGTTGGGACGGGCGTAATTTGCAAGCGTGCGCCTCTGATCTGCAAGTGCGGCAATTGGCACTGGTAATGCGCCCTCCACGTGTCGAAGATGATGGAAAACTCTTTCTGGCTCAGATAACGGTGAGAATCGGCTCTGGTGGCGACGTATGCGCATAAAAAGACAAAAATGCGATAGAAACGACGAATCAGAAACAGAAAAAAAAAAACTAACCTAAAAGTCTAACTAACACAAAAAGGAAAACACTGAAAAAGAAAAGCAAACTAGCAGCTAAACAACGCAAAGAAAACAGGTAAACAGATAAAACAAACAAGTGGTTAAACTACTAGCTCAGATATTTCTCGGAATTTGACGCGTCCCCGGCAACGGCGCCAAAAACTTGATGCGTAGGATTTGGATGTATCAAAATGTGGTCAAGTTTTAAATGGTAAATACCAACTGACCAAACTACACACCAGGGCAGTGTACCCGTCGTATGTTGTACAGTATTGGTAAGAACCGGATATCAATCCGTGGACGCGATGAAAATCTCCCGATACCGAATCGTTGCTAATATTTAACCAAAGAAAGTGATTTGGTGAAAAAATACTAAAAACTAAACAGAATAACTAAAACCAACAAAAATAGCTAAAAACCGGATAACACACAGGATAATTAGAAGAAGGAAATACATCACCTAGACTAGACTCCTCTAGACTCGCTCGGACCCTCGGATGACTAATACCTTGAACGTTATCCTCTAATGTGGAAAACTGGACAACCTAGGACTATAGACACATCCCGAATAATCCGGAAATCCTAAATGAAGCACGGATAGCATAACTGTGAAAACTACCTAACCGACTAGCTACTTCGGTCAAAGTAAACTAATCCTACATGAAATAGGAAACTACGCGAGAGATCTCTCTATATAGTACCTATACCATGCAACATTGATGATTCCAAACACTTATGACCTAGAAACCGCTAAACATGAATAAACATGATTGAATCTTATCTTCACAAGCAATCTATCATATTAAACGATGTAAAACAAGCTTCTAGCTTATGAAACGATTCGGTCAAACCTATCTCATAAGGATCTTAACTAAATCAGCCCCTAATTATCAATAAATCATCAAGAAGGAGGTGTCCTAGCAAGCATCAACCGTTGACTAATAAAAGTCAAACGGGTCAACAATGGATAAAGCAATTAACTTGGGTAGTTCTACCAAGCATGACAATTAACCACATGATTTAATGATAATCAAAACCAAATCAGCAAATAATAATCATCATAAGCAATTCAAAATCATCATCCAAGCAATTTTCACATATTCATGATAAAAAGTTACCCGAAACGGGTAAAACGGTCCAAATTTGTCTAATCTAGGTGAAACAATATTAAATCAGCCAAGATACATGGTGTAAACTAATAAAAATCTAATCTTGACATCAAACATGATCAACAACAAGGTTTAAAGGAGTAAAAATTAAAAACCTATTGAAGATCCAAACCGAAAGCTTCAAAAATCTCTAACTTTTATCCAAAAAAGCCTTGATCTTGCTCCCTTAATCTTCCTTCATATTTCCAGATTTATTTTGGGGGTTTTCTAGGATTTTTCGGGGGTTAGAATGCTGTAAAAGTCGGCTGGAAACGAATTTATACCAAAAAAACGCGTCTGTCACGCATCAGGTAGTTGGGCTGGAGATTTGGGCCTAGAGAGGCACAATACAAAAGAAATTCAGACCAGAATTAAAGCAACATGAGCTGCTGGACTGGTGGCCAGCATTCTGCTCGCTAACCAACAGGTCTGGGATTCGAAACCCATGCCCTCCGAATTTTTTCTTTGTTTTTCGTTGGGCTGCTCCTGCTACTGGGCTGCTTCTGTTGGGCTGGTTTCGCTGTTGGGCCGAGAATGGAATGAGGACTGGGCCAGGCGATATTGGGCTGGACTGGAATGGATTTATTTATTTTTTCTTTTTCTTTTAATTCTCCATAACTTTCACATCCGACCTCCGATTTCACTTCCGTTTTTTTCAGAATTCTTGTAAAATCATCACGAACACATCAACCACCTAGAATTCATATGTAAATACCATTGAGCACCAAATTCATATAAATCACCATAAAACAATATTAAAAACTAATTAAATGGGGGATGAATATATTTATCAATTTTAAGCCAAAAACCCACCAAATAACCTCTAATTCAAATGTTAAACAATTAAGCGCCAAATTTGAGAACTTTTAAATTAAAAACTTAAATAAACACCAAATTTAATATTTTTCAATTAAACATATATTTAAATGAATGAGTTTTATTTATTTATTTTATGTATAAGATGTCACGCATCAAATATCCTCACACTTAAAGCTTGCTTGCCCTCAAGCAAAATCTCATGCAACACTTCCACAAGCCAATCGAAAACGCAACGTTCACCCAACCCAATGCAACTACTCAAGCCCATATGCATCCCCTAATCTCAAGATTTACACTTTCAAAAGATTGACAATCCATTAAGCAATTATGACATTTTTATATAAATATATGGAAATACCTACTAGATCGACACACATCAAGGTTCAATCAAACAAGCATCATACCCCTCACAATGATCACTCAACTCGGTGAAATTTAGTGGATAGATGATTTAAAAGATCATCGATTTAAGTGGATCACTCAAGGCCAAACATGCACCCCATTATCATAGGCTTGTATCGAAATCGCATCTCCACCAAATAACATAAAACCGAACATAAATCAAGAGCACTTTCACAGGTTGTAATGTTAAGCTAGGGTTTAGGGTATGGAATGGGAATGTGAAAGTGGCGAAGTGCTTAGAAATCCGGACTAGAAACAAAAGAACTAAACTATCAAACTTTTTACAAAACTAAACTAAAATCGGGTAATTTTAACCCGAACACACAAACTAATCAAAAATCTATTTTTTTAGCTTTTATCTTAGGTCTATGACCTCCAATAATAAACTAAAATTTTCTCTTTTTTTTTCATTTCTATTCTTTTTTCTTTTTTTTTTTGCAATCTCATATGATTTCCTAGAATGGAGATTGAGTACTATGAGAATCACACTTAATCACTGAGAAAAATAAAGGTTAATCAAAAGGCTAAATGGGTCAAAAAGTGGGAAAATCAAACGAGAAGGAAAAGGCTCAACGGGTTTTCTAAGGGATAATGTTTTAGGGTAGGAAAAATGATAAGATCAAAGAAAAAGGCTAAATCAAAAGGGTAATCCTAATGCCTCTATCATTTATATGCTCAATTTTAGTTCATGATCTTGACGCGGATAAACAACACAAGTTCTAAAACGAAAGCACATGATGGCATAACACTCAACCAAAAGAAAGTGATAACAATCATGTAATAAATAATGCAATTTAAGGCTCAAATATCTCACGAAAACGGATGGAAAAGGGCTACCAATATGATGCAAGCACCCCCATCTGATAGTTTCACTAAGTAAAACATCTCATTTATTGATTTTATTTGAAAAATACTTGATTGGAAATACTTTTTCAAGATACTCGAAGAAAAGGTTTTGACTAGAGACAAGCATCGTATACACAGGCGAGCAAAACGTCACGAATTACATCAACGGGCCCACTTCCATGTGCAATAAGACGGGCAAAAATCTCAATTTCAACTAAAAACAGGGGGATATGATAAGAAAATTTGATTTTTTTTCACAAATTTATGCAATTTCAGTTCAATATACCCCCATCCCCACACTTAAATCGTACATTATCCCCAATGTACAATAAACAGACAAAATAAAGGGGAAATGGAACTGAAATACTCCCCTAACACTGTCGCGTGCCAGAACTGCCTCCAACAGGACCAAAATCCTCAAAAAATAAGAAACAGCTTTCGATAATTCAAGGCATCTGGTGGTCCGATGATGAATCTAGAAAGAAAACACAACTCAAGTGAAAGCAGTAAGCGGAGCAGGTCTTGACATCGGGCAAGTTTAAAAAATTTTAAACGTTTTGAAAAGTGAACAATTAATCAAAAGCAACCGTTTGTTTGTCATTTATGAAGTGAACGATACGCTTTGACCAAAAGTCAACATGCCCGATAAACCCTGACACGGACCGTTGATTGTCATTTATAAAGTGACGATCCGTATCCCCCAAATCACAACCAAATTATGGAAGCACATTTGCGGACCGTGGAAATGAAGATTGAGTATCCGACGGCCCGCAATTGTGCGTTACCTACAAACCCACGAAGCATAGCCAGAAATGATAAGTCAATGCAATGTCTAACCGTGGCATGCTTCCATGAGAACCTGCAACACTTGAAACAAAACATAAAACGAAACAAGAAAAATAAAATGCAACTAATTGTAAATAAACTACCTACAAGACAAGCAAACTACTAAAAAGATCAAATAAAACATTAAACAAGCAAACTAAACAACCAACTACTCGGGTTGCCTCCCGGAAGCGCTGAATTTGTTAACGAGTTGTAGAGGCTAGATTATGAGGCTTGTAATATTAAATAAGTTGGGATGGGCTTAGAGGGTTTAACTAGATTAGTAGGCTAGTTTATGATTGGGTTTGGGTTTACTATTGGGTTTATGATCCACAAGGGGCCCAATAGTAAACCCATTAGGGATCCTATATAAACCCCATGTGGTTCTCCATTGTAG